>OX377618.1:34498059-35098059 GCA_947397865.1 Polietes domitor
ATAAGAACTGAAGTTGCCAGTGCAACAAATTGTGCATATATATATATATTAGGATGGGTCACGAAAATAAATTACAGTGATCACAACCCCCCCCCAGAAATGAAGATTGGATTGTTTAATGATGATCTGCAAAATACTTCGTCACTGGGTCAAGCCATCTGTCAGCTAAATGCTCCTGAAAACACCTCTAAAAATCATGTTTTTTCCGTGTAATTTTTGGTATGATGCATTTAAAAATTTGTATTCTTGTCTTAGAATAAATCATTGGTCGATTTATTGGACGTCTATATTGATTTTTATGGTTTTCAAAGTGATAGCGTAAAGCTCATATTTCTTGGAAACGAAAGAAATCAATACCTTTCGAATGATGTCTCAATGATGAATATCGGACGAAAAATGAGGTCACTGACTTTATTTTTGTGAAATAATTTAATGCAGGCGATGGTTTTCACTGCCAAAATGTTCAAACACATTTTACAAAAATGAGCGCTGCGGCGTCAATTTCATGCCGATGTTCATCATTTAGGCATCATTCGAAAGGTATTGATTGCAGCTATTTATTAATTTTTCAGAAGTCACTGCGAAAATCCAGAAAAAAATTACTATAAAGTCCAATAATTCAACCAATAAGTTACTCTAAGACAAGAATCAAAATTTATATTTAAAGTGATTTCAAGGGTCTATTATTTCAGATAAAATTTTTGAGAAAAGATGTATGTATATATTTTCTATTTATATATTTTATTTGTATTTTTTAAGCAATGACAATGCAATTCATAGGTCTTCGTAGTTCCTTAAAAGCGACTTCAAAATTAAGAACAATACTAGGTAAGTACCAAATTTGTCACGGTAGTACCATGGTACTTTTAAGGTTCAAAATGTATAAAAAAAGTACAATTATACCAACTTTTGCAGTGTGATATGAGTGTTCTTTCGAATGCCATAAAAAAATTTTGTAACAGGTACATGTTGCGAAAAAATTATCACAAATTATTGTGACGCACGCTACAAAGAATGGATGTAGCTTTGAAGGTTAAGATATGTTTTCGTAATTTTTATCAAATTTTGCACTCAAAATGAAATACCTATAAGAAAGATAAATATAAGATAATTCTAAAAAATATTTGCAGCCAAAAATTGTTGTAGTTTTTTATCAAAAGCAGTGAACTCTATGTGAGGCACGCTACAATTTTTCCAGTAGTACATAAATAAAACCAATTGTATTTATTTTAATAACATTATTTAATTCATATTTTATGTTTATAAATTAATTTTATGTTTTGACGAATCTGCGGTTAGTGCTATTTCGAGCACATTTTCATTAATTGAAATTTTAATTTCAGCAATGCTAGAGTGATCAAAAATCCGGGTTTTCTGCAATGTCGGGTTCTCGGGGTTTTCAAAAGATGTGATTTCAAAAAATCCGGTATTCTTTTTATTAAAAACCGGTCGGACCGAGTTTTTTCGGCTTTTCTTGAAATAATAAAAAATAGGGAAATTATAGGGTAATTCCACAAAATGTTGACCCATTGTGTATACTCGTTCTTGGACTTTTCTGATGTCATAATCAGATTCACTGAAATGACTCCAAACATTCCTGCTTGAATTAGGATCTTTTTGGTCCATTGGCAAAAATTCATTTGACGATTTTTTTAATAATATTTTATTTTTTTAATAATATGCCAGTTAAGAACAGGTGTTAGACACAGTAAAAACTACAAATGTTGTCTTGCTGAAATAGGAAAACATTTTGAAAAACAGGTATTATTTGTGGACCAATTACCCCATTCTGTGAATCTGATATCTTGTAGAGAATAAGATAAGCTAAAAAATATAAAAATGAGAAAATAAGTCATAAGTTTGACATTAAATTTAAGGATATTTTAGGACTCTTTGAAATACAAAGTCTTTTCACTTTTCTCTTATATTCGCAAAGTTCATCAATCTCAAGCTACACGCTCCTGAAAACACCTCAAAAAAAATCACATATATCCTTATATGTATAGCTGGTCGATTTTCGACTGCCCATAAGAAATGCTTATGAAATCTAGGACGAACATCACCATTTTAGACTCACGGTATTGCTGTTTTCGTTAACTTATTTAGATAATTTGATAATATAAAATTTGGCATATTATCAACAAATTAGCACCGAACAGAGACTTTTTTGCAATATAAAAAACTTTCGAGACCGACATAAAAACCCGGGTTTCCCGGTTTTCCAAAAAACCTCCGTTTTTAAAAACCCGACGGTCGGTCTCATATGAAAAACCTGGTTGACCTGGTTTTCGGTCTCGGGTTTTATCACTCTAGGGAATGCTCTTTAAGTTAGACCATCTCTCCGAAAGAAATCCAGTTGTATTTTTTATATATGTACTGCTTACATGTAATATATACCATTTATATTAATTTTTGCCAATTTAAAAAACATGAGCTATAATACAAACTGACTCTGGAAGGCAATTGCAGATGATTCAAATGGAACCAAACCCAAGACAACATGAAATTTTCCGTTTGAGAAAAGGGATCGCCAAGTTGTATCAACCATTTTCTGAGCAATTGATTTCCTCGGGGAGGGGGCAATACCCCTCCAACCAAGACGAAACCAATGGTATTCATCAATGTATTGCAAAAAATCGAGGTGTGGGGGGCTAAAAATTCGTCAGCCCCACAGAACCTCCTTGCTACGCCTATGGTACCAACAAAGATTACGAAATTGTTACTGATCTGCTCATTATTATAGGCGAAGAATAGATTAAAGGAGCGAAGTGATAAGAAAACAATAATAATTGCAAATAATCGTGACGCATGCTACAAAAATTAATATACTAAATTTTTTCTTTAATTGTAGAATTGTAATTTTTTATTTACTTAAGAGTAGGATATTAATTTAATTTAAAATTATAAACGACTTGCAAAAAAAATTTTTCTGCTCACTATATGTAAAAATCTTATTCTCCGTGACGTACGCTACATCGCATGGACCTGGCATTTCATACCTAACTTTAGTGCTTCCAAAATGGTTAAAACAAATTTTTTCACCAAAATTTAAGATAATTGAGTGAATTAACATTAAAGTAATGTTAACACTAACGTGATGTAGGGTAGGATTTGGTAACCGTTTTTATACCCTCACTCTACAGAGTAGGAGGATATATCATTTGGGACAAAAAAAAGTTTAACGCATTGAAGGAGTGACTTAAGACCCTAAGTATGTTTGGACCAAACCCGTTTCACGACTTTTTAAGGTGTTTGAGCCATGTCCGTCCGTCTGGCTGGCTGGTGTACACGGCAAGGAATCGATCCAAACTTTGCGCATGTTAATATTTTCCCAAACTTAGTTTAACTTCGAAGATGGGTGAAATTGCCACGCCCCTTATGGCACCTCCCACACAATTAGCCAATATTACAATGTTTAATTAATATCCATATAACTTCCACACGGATATTCCGAATATCAGTTATATTTTGGTATTTGATAATGTTTTTATAATCACTTTAAGTCTACTAAATATTATGGGGTTTGCCACGCCCCTTCCCGTACCTGCCACACAAATCACGCAATACTACGTAAAATTAAAGCTTTTGTAACTTCTATACGGATTAGTCGGAATACTGTGAAATTTGATATTTGGTGAAATTTGATATGCTTTTATAGAGGTTACATTCACCTAAAATATGGGCGATATTGTCCCGCCCCCTCCACTTTTACCCCATTACAATTCAATTTAGTAAAATCAAGGAGAACATTTGTATCTGTACTATATCGCACCATTGAACCATGTGACCATCTTTATCAGTATGTACATCTTGATATATTAGGCAATTTGAATATGTGGTTTCTAGAGCAGAAACATCTGAAAAATGCACTTAAAATCATAAATAGAAGGGTCATACAGTGAACAAAATTTTTTTATCAAAATTGGACAAGGTCCAGCAAAATTGTCATTTTCTTTTCATAAAGTCAATTGAGCCAGGATATTATGTATTCTTTATATTGTATTCTTGTATTCTTTATATATATAACATAGATGCAAATAAGGTATTGATCCACGACAATATCCCAGTTCAAATCAAATATAGATGACACACCGAAATTATTATTATTTTTTAGCATCTATGATTTTAGTGAATGTTTGCAAATTTGACATTCCGAATAAGGGAAATAAAACTGTATTTCCCGCTTATCAAAAATATTAAATTTTAGACAATAAGGTGTATCGAAAGAAATTTTGCAATTTTGAAAACTTCGTAACTTTTTTCCTGGAGATAAAAGTATATTTTCTGACGTATTTCATGAATATCTTAAAAAATTATATTTTTCTTAATTCCCTAAATTTTTTTAACCGACTAAAGATTTACAACACTGTATAAACATTTATAAAATGTATATCTTATCCGCATTATATGGGCGTTACCTGTATATGTGTGCGGATGTGGGTGCGTATGAAGGTCCCTTTTCTTATTTTCGCCTGAGTATGACACGTGATCATTAGGAAATATATAAATGTAACGCACATCACATACCTTGAAATGGCGTTAACATATGTGCCCTATATACACACAGAGACACTCAAAGGCTACGGTTCACGCTCTCGTACGCACAAGTTCTTAAAGGAACGCAAAAAATCGCTATCTGCAAACCGTATTTAATCTGTAATGAATGTCTGTGTGTTATCGGCATAAGTTTGGCAATGCAGACATTTTTTGTGCTACACCAATAACATTTAAATGGAATTAAAGAAACTTTCAAGACCTAAATTAAAATGGTTGTCAATGATAAAGTAGTACAGATAGAAGCTTAATTTTTAAATTATATTTAAATAAGTATTTATCACATTTTTTAAAAAATGTTTTCATTTAAAACTTTGAAATCCTTTAAGGGTGAGGAAATACCAATTTACTTAATTTTAACGAGATAAAATCTACTATAGGTACATGTCTGCCCATATGTTCTTGTAATACAAATAACATTTTGTACTTAGCGCGATTGACTTATTCGATAATTGAGCTGCAGTTCCTGCCATTTACTACTAAGCTTGCAATCGGCAAAAAAACCAAGTTCAGATCATAAGGATTTTTTAGATCAAAACAAAAATTATTACAATAAGACTACAGACAGATAAGTAATTAATGCAGAAGACAACTCTCACGTACAATAACATAGGGTTTGAGATTTCCCGGACTTTTTTCATTTCCCGTGAAAATGCAAAGTTTCATTCCAGGGAAATACAAATTTTAAAAAGTATCAAGTGAAATTATAAAAAAGAAATAAATTATATTTTACTGGTTTGCTGATCAATGTTGTTACATTAAGAAACTCAGAAACTCCTTTATAGTTTATATACATTATTTTATCTTTTAAGAATCACTTTACACATTATAAATAAATAATTCTATTTAATTTGTATGAAAATATTACTTTTTGGATTTAACTTATTTTTATTTATTTTATATTATTATTTTTTATTTTATTTATTGAACCGGATGGTATATATTTTTCCATTTCTCATCTTGTTGCCCCTTAACAGTATTACAAAGTTCCAAAAGATACAATTTTTCATGAATTATCTTAAATAAACATTCGCACCCTGTGATACCATTATGAGTCAAATAAAACAGAAAAATATCTGCTAAAAATACTTCAAATTTCATGCTGTATCTGAATTTACTTTAGTTTAGCATTAAAACCATTTCCAGTTTCCCTTTAGTTTATTTATATTTTACCTTTTAAGAGGGAAAGTTTTTAAAGAAAGACAATTTATAATGTTCAAAATCGAGCTAGAAATGAGGGTAGGTTGGAGCGTGTAAAGATCCAAAGCACAAAATAACTGAACGTGAGGTGCGCTTAATGATTAGGAAAATTATTCGAAATCCGAAAATTCAGACAAGGACCCTCGCTCGAGAAAGAGTGTGGGTAGTTGTGTGTCGTGAAAAGTTCGACAGGCCGTACTGAAGAACAAATATGCAACATGAGCAACACGAAAAAATTTCATTTTTACAGCCAATGTAGATAAGCGCTCGTCTTTCACTGTAATGAATGTTTTCCTAACGGCCGACTATTGGGATTACGTCATGTTTTGCGTTGATATGTATTTCATTGATTGATATGTATTAGAAAATCGCAACATTCCAGCCGTCAAATTTTGATTTGGGGTTTCCCTAAGTCTTTATAGAAACTACCATGGACGCTCAGCAATAACAAAACATTATAAAGTGTGAATTGATATGGAGCACGAAGAAATTTTGTTTCATCAGAGACAACAATTTATAATCGCGGAAGAGCTATAGATTAAAAAGTAACGAAAGTTGAAATCAAACATTACTTCACTTCTTTGGCGTTATATTTTTGATGTTTGCTCTTGTATGTCCTTATTAAAAACCAAACTAAACATAAGCGCTCATCTCATGTAGCCGGTCGGCAAAAAATAATACCCACCTTCGAACCCATAATGATGGCAACACCCTCACAGATATTTCTGAAAGGATTTAGCATATTGCTTATAAATTCTTTTAACCCACTAACCTTAACTACCACAGGATGTTAAAGGCTTTGTTATCTTTGCCGCAGCTCCGCACATTTATTGATGAGAACTGTCGATAGCTCGGCAAAAAACACAGATAACGATGAAAAGAAAAGTAAAGAAAAAGCCCAAAAAATATCCGCACACATTCATGAATACACATACATGTATGCATGGATTTATATGTGTAAAGATAATGCCATTGATTATGATGCTGACATTGTTTCATTCATATTTTCCGACACGTACACACCAACACATCCTTATATCCGTATATTCACAAAATACCAGCAATCATTTGCACATACATGTACACACACAAACACGAACAAGCACATACATACATTAAGACACATTTAGCCATACTTGTTACTAATGCGCGGAAACACGGCAGTTAAACGACAATAACAAGTTAAGGCTGATTTGTTTTCTCTCTCGCCGTCTTCTCCCTCTCTTGGCCCAGGTTGTAGGAGTGTTATGAAAGTTTTTTTCAGCTAAATACTTGTTTAAGTTTCAAACGTAAGAGTCCTTGCAAATAAGTGGTGTGAGTGTGTGTTGTAACAAGCTTTGTCAATGTTGCTACACCAACAAAAGGGTGCCTTTATGCTGGCAACAAAGAATGAACAAAAACCGT
Organism: Polietes domitor; assembly: GCA_947397865.1. Lineage (NCBI taxonomy): Eukaryota > Metazoa > Arthropoda > Insecta > Diptera > Muscidae > Polietes > Polietes domitor. The sequence goes on from OX377618.1 coordinate 34,505,218, forward strand.
TTTGTGTGCAAACGTGATTTAAAGGCGACATTTGTGTTAGATTCAAGCACCTGATGTCACATTATCATTTTCCGTATATCTGTGTATGAATGCGCGAGTATGTATGAAAGTGTGTGGCTTGGTGATGAGGTTATTTGAATGGAATTAGGATGGTGAACAGTGCGTTACCAGGAAATTACTACCGGGCAATTCCATCAAAAAAGCTACCAAAAAATTATACTTTTCAAAATTCTTCCTCTCCGATTCCGATGAAATATGTATATTCAAATAGTTCTTTTAAAGATATGCTATCGACGGAAATGTTTTAAGCTCGTATTTGCGAATCTAAGAGGAAAGTGAGAAAACATGTTTTTGTAGTTCGACGACACCAATAAAGAATAAAGGATTATTTTAAAGTAGTTTCAAAGCAACCACTTTTACCTTAGTTTCCATTTCTCAGTTAAAAAATCCTCCTCTACCGGGTGTAGAACAGCGAACCTTCTGGCACTACTACTGCACTCTTATCATATCAGTTATCCTCTGTTGCGAGTGGGGAATACCTAAAGCAAACCATTTTGTTTGGTTGAACTGATAATAGGAAACTTAACAAAATATTTATTTAATACGAACGAATATATTTTGTAAATAAATAAATATAAAATTAAATTAGAATTAAATAAATTAACACTACTTATTATTACTGATATTATTATGTAATATTAAAAATTTAAAAATGAAATATTTGAAGTAGATTAATAAAACAATAAATTTGTATTTTGTTAAAGCATAAATGTTTAAATTGATAAAATTGTACAAAATTAAACATTGTTTATTTATAAAATTAATAAAAAACCAAAACGTTTTTTCCCGAACAATTCGAACCCGATACCTTCTGCGTGCAAAGCGGACACATTACGTCTATGGCCCATTCACTTGTGAAGATGCTATTCGTAAAATGTTACGGAATATTTACAAGTTGTTTAAAATATCTTACCCAAAAACGAGAAAATTGCTATTTTGAGATGCGATTAAAATGTGCTTCTTTCGGAAGTACTTCCAATTTTTTCGCTGGAATTTAATGACTATAACGAAGAAATTGATAGCTCAACATGATCGCGAAATATAACCACAAATATGAGCAAAAACTGTTTTTTTTATATCTCAGCGTCGCGAATCGTTAGACCAAATCCGACATCATATTTGGATTCAGCGCAATGGAGACTTTCGAAATTGATTACGAAGCTTCCAGTCTAGCAATTCACTTGATCTGTGCAATATTTTGATCAATTGTCAGAAATTCACATAGTGATTTTTTAGAGTTTGTTGATATAGTGCTACCAAACCCCATCAAAAATTTTCTTGCCACATATATTTTCCCAATATTTCATTTAAATCAATTGCAATACCGCAAAAACTATAATTTTGTCTTGTTCAACTAAGGTAATCATTTTGAAAAACAGCTGTAATTTCTGAATCAATTGCCAGCCCACTCTTTTTGAAATCTTGGGCATAATAAAATAAGGTAAAATAGATTAAAACTAAGAAAAATAAATTTATGTTTTTCAGGATAGTCAAGGATTAAAAATATTTTTAATATTTGGAGCTTTTGAAATATAATTCTCTTAGATTCGAAAATTGGAGATGAAAACCTTTTAGACGACACAAATATTATTAAAGTTATTACATCATTTCCAAAGTTATTACATAGTTCACGAAGCTATCTCTATACGAAAACGACCAAAAGTAGAACAAGTAAAAATGGGGTTTAGATCGGCCAGACCGAACTTTATATACCCTCCACCATGGATTGCATTTCACTGAGGTTGTCGGTTTTCGTAGAAGTGCAGTATACAGGAAAATATAATTTTTTTAATATAGCCAAACCAAATACAAATATTGAAAAAATAATTTTATAAATAAATATAATATTTTAATTATTTCAAACCATTATTTATTTCAAATCAAAAAATAAATATTCTTATATTTATATTTTCAAAAAGCTTAAATACCACAAATATTGGTAGATTGTGGTTGCTACAGTTGCTTGTATTTCCATTCTATTTTAGTTCCAAAGGTACAAATTTTGAAAATCTGTTATCAGACGTACATAGTGCAAAATAGCCTAACTTCATGATTCAATCAATTTTTGCCGTAAAAGAAAAATTACGAATTTGGAAAAAAACTTTTTATTTTGTCAGAGGAATGTATAAACCGAATTCCATGATTCCAGCTGCGCCCATTTGGTTGGTACCATTTTTACCCCCTTTACGTTTCTACGCAATTAGAATTTCATCATTCTAGCTGTAGTCGTTTATTTGGTACTATTTTTATCCCTCTGTACCATTGTATCCCTTGAAAAATCCGTTTATTTTCCGTGTCTACGCAGTCAGAGGAATGTATACTCCGAATTGCATGAATCTAGCTGCGGTCATTTGGTGGTACTATTTGTATCCCCTTTTTCCATTTAACCCCAAAAAGTACGAATTTCGAAAAATCCGTGTATTTTACTTGCCTATGCAATGATAGGAATGTATACACCGAATTTCATTATTCTAGGCACTGCCGTTTGGTTGGTACCATTTGTATCCCTCTATTCCCATTTTACCCCTTAAAAGAACGAATTTGGGAAAAATAATTTTATATTATGTATCATCTACTCAATTAGAGGAATGTACACATCGAATTTCGTGTTTCTAGCTGTTGTCGTTTATTATGTACCATTTTTATCCCTTTTTTGCCCCATTTCACCCCCTACAAATAAGAATCACTTTATGGTGCACGTTTTTGCTATAAGGGGAATGCGCATACCAAATATCAAACAACTATAAACAGAAATATTCAAAACAAGTAAAAACGGCGCTAAGTTCGGCCAGGCCGAACTTTATATACCCTCCACCAAAAATATTGGTAAATAGTAGGTGTTACAGTTGGTTGTATTTCCATTCTATTTTAATTCCAAAAGTACAAATTTTGAAAATCCATTATCAGACGTACATAGTGCAAAATAACCTCACTTCATGATTCAACCAATTTTTGCCGTAAAAGAAAAAGTACGAATTTGGAAAAAAAAACTTTTTATTTTGCGTGTCTATGCAGTCTGATACACCGAATTCCATGATTCCAGCTGCGCCCATTTGGTTGGTACCATTTTTACCCCCTTGACGTTTCTACGCAATTAGAATTTCATCATTCTAGCTGTAGTCGTTTAGCTGGTACTAATTTTATTCCTCTGTACCATTGCATCCCTTGAAAGTACTAATTTCAAAAAATTCGTCTATTTTTCGTGTCTACGCAGTCAGAGGAATGTATACTCCGAATTTCATGACTCTAGCTGCGGTCATTTGATTGGTACTATTTTTTCCCCTTTTTTTCATTTTAACCCCAAAAAGTACGAATTTTGAAAAATCCTTGTATTTTACTTATCTATGCAATCAGAGGAATGTAAACACCGAATTTCATTATTCTAGGTACAGCCGTTTGGTTGGTACCATTTTTATACCGCTATTCCCATTTTACCCCTTAAAAGTACGAATTTGGAAAAAATACTTTTATATTATGTATTTTCTCAATTAGAGGAACGTACACACCGAATTTCGTGTTTCTAGCTGTTGTCGTTTAATATGTATCATTTTTTTGCCCCATTTCACCCCCTACAAATAAGAATCACTTTATGGTGCACGTTTTTGCTATAAGGGGAATGCGCATACCAAATATCAAGCAAATATAAACAGAAATATTCAAAAAACATGCTTAAATACGCTAAAATATTAGGGATTATTATGGGTATTTTTAGTCCTTGTGAGGGAAAATTTTTTCCCTTTGGGCCGATTTCGCCCCATTTCAATCCCAACCGATCTACGACTATAAGACGCATTTATGGAAATTTTGAACGTTCTAGCTCCTTTCGTTTAGATGCTAGCGTGCTTTCAACAGACGGACAGACGGACAGACGGACGGACATGGCTAGATCCTCTTAGAATTTTATGACGATCAAGAATATATACTTTATAGGGTCTCAGGTCCATATTTCAAGGTGTTACAAACAAAATAATAAAAGTATAAAAATTAGACCACTGTAAAACTCAAACCTCGTACTGCTTTGAGTGGCATCCTATGTGAGAGTCCATATATATTGTGGAATTAGTCTACCTATTATGGATAAACCATGAAAATATAATCCGGACGTCCTATTATAAAGACTATGGTGACCAATTTCCGAACATTTTTAGTTCAGGGAATTCAAAATAATATTATAAATTACCTGGGAATCAAATTATTAACTTACATTTTTCATACACACATATGGGTCCATGTTTAGATATAGCCCTTAGAATCCACATCTTACATAAGATTATGATGAAACTTTCAGGTTACATTTCAACTAGAAATACTATTAACTCTGGAGAACCAACATCATTCATCGGGTATTGATCAAATTTCCCATATCATATTATATTTCAACTATAAGCACCTACTGCGAAAGTGAATAATATGGGATTATTTTAGACATTAACATTGAAAATCGGTCTTCCGGTTATATATTATAAATCAGTCAAACGTTGAATACTTTTCCTATTTTTTATTTAAAAGTTAAGTTATATTTTTTATGTTTTTGATCTATTTTTACGTATTTGTTCATCAGGCGCACAAAAAAATATTTTTTTCTTCGTATTACAGATTTCCACATTTTGCAAATTGAAAAAATCGGATTTCTTTTTCGACTTCGCCATACATTTTAAGAAATTTATCATTCAAATTTGAAATTGTGCTTTCTTACCTGTGGTTTCAAATTGTGTTTGTGCAAAATACAGTTTAAAGGCTTTTAAAGGAAAAACATTATGTTGGTCATACATTTTTTCAAAAGGGTATTTTGTAAATATTTAGTACAAACAAGTTTGATTTGAAATATGAAAAATCTCGTGAGATTAATAAACCATGCCAACATATATTCTTCTACAGAACATCATGTTGTGTCTGTTATTAATTACTCGAGAAAAATTTAACATTTATAGTAGGTATTCTAGGTAAAGTTGTATATCATTTAGAATATTTCTCAACAATATAGGTCCATGTTTTATATATGCCATGTTTTTATATAGGCGTAGGGAGTGGTGTACTATCGTAAAGTCGGCACCCCACGACCTTAGCCTTTCCTTACTTGTTTTTCTTAAAAACCTCGGAAACTCAAGTATATATTTACATAATAGTAAGAATGGTTTTGTTTGATTCAAAGAAATGTTTCTAAGCAAAACAACTAATAAATAAATTATGTACTATGCTTTTGAAATAATACTGATACTTAAGAAACATTAACTAAACTAAATTTGTAGTATGGAAGACTATACATCTAGTTGGTTATAACATCTATAATTCGAAAGTTTCCAGCTATTCGTGTACCTCCTTTTCAACCGCATTCGTAATCATACACCTTTCGGATACTGTTCAATCGTAGATGTCTGTTACAACGATTCTCTTTGCAGCGGATTTTCAGCACGAGAGCCTACACCTGGAAAAAACACGAGAATACAAAAGAAATTGTCATCATCATGTCAGATTACATTTAAATGATTTTCACTTTTTGTTCTATGTCGGGGAATGTGTTCAAATTTTACCCTCTTTTGGTGGCGTTGGACTAACAAAGAATGCTGTGTTGGCATTTCGAAAAAGGCGTTTTGTATATACAAGATTTCTGTTTAAAATTAAAACGGTTTTATAAAACATCAAGCCAACAAAAAAAAAAACAGAGAAAGCAGAATCACCGTCATGAGTTGTTCATTGTCTATTCATGATATTTGAATTATACTTGAATGATTACACCTAAGTCAGGATGAAATGAATTAATGAGTATCCCATTCCTGACAAGGGAGTGTTAACTCTTCATTGTATGTTTTAGCTATTGGTGGCGTTTTGACCTTTTTGTCCCAAAAATAGAAACGCCAAACATGATATTTTGTTCCATGAGACGGCAATATGAGAAAGGGTACCAATTACAGACGGACTGCAACATTTACTTTCAAGAGTAAATAAGAAATTCGCATTAGGCAGAAGCAATACTTCATGGAGGGTAAGGTCATCGTTACTTTATTCATCGGCGGTACACAATCTGTGAAGCTGTTTCTGACTAGAGAAGGCATTATACACTGAATAAATTTATTCTCATTGAAAGTACGTACAATTGCACGGGAAATGCATCACTCAGATAAATTTCACAAAGTTATACGATGAGTACTACTTAGGGTATCCAATTATTCGGACTTTTAAGATATTCGATTAATCGTTTATACGAAAACAAATAATTTCCAATTATTCGAATAAAGGCCTCAAGAGTTATTCGATTAACCGATTAATCGAGTTATTGTTGAACTCATTAAAACATAATTAATAAAAGTTAAATAGCAAGGAAAATGTAATTCGATGGGAGTCACTAATTTTTCATATTTATGTGTAAATACATTTCGAAATGAAATCTGCAAAAAACAAGAGTTTGCCGGCAGCCCTTTCCTATATTGATACTATATCTGTTACTTTATAATATTTCTGAAAGATTTTCTTCTTATATGGAGCAGAATATACTTAGGCTTTAATTCGAAATTCAGAATAAGTTGAAAGCATAAGCCGATTGAAATATCTAATTGAATTTTAAAGTTTTTTCATAATAGCAATTAATAATAATCCAAGGGAATATTATCTGCATGATGTATTCTGGATTTTCTTCAAATTTATGATTTAATTATTTTAAAGTTCTTATAATAAGGTAAGTATCCGCAATAAGTATAGAACATCGTCAAATAAAGCCAATGGATTATTTTAAATTAATTTACAATATTAATTTCGGTATTTTTATGCAAAACTTATGATATCGATTTATCGATTATTTGGGTCAATTTATTCAAATTATTTGTTATTCTAAAATCATGTTTTCTTCATTATTCGAACAAATATTTGAAAGCAATTACTCGATTAATCGACCAAAATTTAATCGGTGGGATACCCTAGTACTACTTAACCCTAAGTGTTGCTAATTGCCACCTGATAATTTGAAAATTTCACATTTTCCGGCAATAAACTTATTCCTAACGTTCAACGAACGGATTTTTTCGTTGGTTACAGTTATTTAAATGTCGCGTTTCAACAAAAAGTGGAATGATTAGTACGATTTTCCAAATGAAACGCATTGATTCTCAGCCACTATGCAGTACTGGAATAATATATTTAATAAATGTCGTTCAAAATCGATTGTGACACAAAACGTTAATGCTGTTCTGAAACTAATAATGAAAGATCGTGACCGTGATATTGAGGCATCCACAGGCATTAATTAAAACAAGTAAGGAAAGAATAAAGTCGGGCGGGGCCGACTATATGATACACTCCACTTTCTATCCGAATACAATTTAATTCGGTGAAAAAGTGAAAACGGGAAGAATTTTTGCATCCTGTAAATGTATGTGTTTGACAAAAAATGTTAAATCGGAAAGGCCATTTGTATGGGGGTATATTGAAATCTGAAACGAAATATAATATGTCTAGTTTGGCCAACATTTGGGAGCAACATTTGTATTTGGTCTATATCTAACTCTGAACCGATCTTACCCTCTTTCACCATAGGTTTTTTACTTGGATTATAAGCTGTTGTGCCAAATTTAAAAAAAAAATCGAGTACAATATGTGGTTTCTACAGCGGCAAAAGTCAAATCGGGGGCGACATTTGTATGGGGGCTATATATAAATCTGAACCGATCTTACCGAATTTCTGGATAGGTGTTTCTAGTTGGATCATAAGTTGTTGTGCCAAATTTACAGAAAATCGAGTACAATATGGGGTTTCTAGAGCGGAAAATGTCAAATCGGGAGATTTGTATGGGGGCTATATCTAAATCTGAACCGATCTTACCCAATTTCTGCATAGGCATTTCTAGTTGGATTATAAGAGGATGTGCCAAATTTAAAGAAAATCGGGTACAGTATGTGGTTTCTAGAGCGGAAAATGTCAAATCGGGACCGAGATTTGTATGGGGGCCATATCTGAATCTGAACCGATCTTACCCAATTTCTACATAGGCGTTTCTAGTTGGATTATAAGATGTTCTGTGAAATTTAAAGAAAATCGGGTGCAATATGTGGTTTCTAGAGCGGAAAATGTCAAATCGGGAGCGACACTTGTATGGGGCTGAACCGATTTGCCCAAAACTTATTGGTGCCAATTTTTGTTAAGATCGGACTATAATTGCGACCTGTAATTTGATTACAACAATAGATAGACAGACGGACAGACAGACGGACATTGCTAAATCGACTCAGAAAGTGAATCTAAGTCGATCGGTATACTTAACAATGGGTCTATCTCGCTTCCTTTTGGGTGTTACAAACAAATGCACAAATTCATAATACTCTCGTGGAGTGTATAAACATGTAAGGAAAGCCTAAAATAGGTTGAGGCCGACTATATCATACACTACACCACTCTCAGCGTCTACATCGAAAAAAGTAAATAGCCGGAACGAAATTGTACGTTGCGGCACCGAATTTGGTCATTGAAAACCAACCAACATCGGCTTTCGTTGCTGCAACGAAAAAGTTTTGTTGTTGCAACAAATCTTCATAACTACAGTTTTTAATAATTTTAACAAAAAAGAAAAATCTTAAATGAGATACGAGCAAGCTGCACTGTCTATAAATTTACAAAATAGCACTAGCCTCAATTTTCCATTTATTAAAAAACAGGTTTCAGTCAAAATATTTCTTTGTTATAATAAAAAATCTTCAAATGCTCAAAAACTCTGAAGTCGAAGTATTTATTTATTGATTCTAAACTCTTGTCTTGTGATTTAAATGTACACTTTCTTAATAAAATCAAATAATATGCTTGAAGTTATAGTTAAAAATGTAATTCCTTGCGATCACTCCGGGGTACTATTGATACTGGACAATTGAGTTATTTTTCTTTAAGACTGGATAGCTTCGATAACGAAAACCTAAGAAAAAATTCCACTCAAAATAAGAAATGTTTTTTTTTTATTGTCGCTAACAGTAATATCAATATCAAATTTTGAAAAAATGATTTTATGTTAGAAATGTTGGACTTGGCCTAGATAATTATCCAATATAATTTAAGTTCAAGTTAAGTTCAAATAAGTCAACACACAATATATTTTTGAAAATTTGTTTTTTATACAAATATTAATATTGAAGTTGGCGACAATGTGAAAAATATTTAATTTTTATTTTAAGTTGTAAAAGTAACACCAACTGACATTTGAAAGCTGTTCCAATATATCGATAATTAAAGAATTCGAAGTTGAAAAGTTAATAGCTAGAATAGGTTTAATCGAAACCAAATAGGGTTAACCGGTGCTGAGCAGTGGAGTCTAACTTTGCGCAAGTTTGTAGCCCAGTATATATCATTGGAATGGAAATAGTTTAAAAGGAAATTGATACTATATTGATTTAAACTGATTATAAATCAAGTAAGAAAATGTTAAAGTTGGGCGAGGCCGACAATATGATACCCTCCATTTTGTACCCTAATTCAATTCGGTGAAAAGTGAATAAAATACGTATGTTTCTAGACAAAATATAAAGTTTTGTACCAAATCAAAATCTGTTAAAATACATAGTTTTGAGAGCGGGAAAAGTCAAATTGGAAGCGCCATTTCTATGGCGAAATATATGACCTTGTGCTAAATTAAAAAAATCTGTTAAATTATCAGGCAGAAGTCGTAAGTTTTCTCGGTATTTTGCTTATCTTTGTTTGCAAATGTGTTAGATAAATTAGAACAGGGAGTAAATAAGTAAGGAAAGGCTATAGTCTGGAGAGGCCGACTATTTGATATTATATGATGCGTCGCACTTTCATAATATACATATGTTTACAGGTGAAATATAATTTATTGTGCCAACTTTAACAAAAATCGGTTAAAGTTTTTGAATTCTTTCTAGAGCGAAAAAAGTGAAAGCGAGAAGGCTTAAATATATTTATTCTGTAAATTTTGAGCCTTGGTTGAAAGTGGGCCTATAATAATTACTATGTTTTTTAATTTTTTTAAAATTTGGAAAAAACGGATTCTCCAATCTTCACTGTATCCTTAATCTCTTCAGCTATTTTCAGTTGATATTTACAAATTCTTATCTTTGACATGGTTTTTTGTTTATTAATACTCAATAATAAATAAGGATTTCCATTTATTTATATACTTTATTTATATTTTACAACATTATTATTATTTGAATTTGAATATTCTTTGGTAATTATGGTTCCGCTATCTGTTGGAACAATCGAATGCAGTTTTTGTGTACCCGTATTGATTTGGCAGTGGCATATCGCATTTCCCAATTTCCTTTGGCATTTTAATAGCGCTGTTCTGGTGAAAATTGTACCGCTATGTTCGGTAAAGTATTCGGTTTAGATACTCATTCATAAAGTTCTTCAGCAGTAGTTATTTGTTCACTCTTGATGCCATTCTTTTCAATGTTCCACCAATACAAAGCACCTTACCATGAGCTGTTGCAAAATAATGTCATTCAGCGTTCTACGTAAAGTCTTCTTTGTGATAGTAAATGTTCAGGAATATGTTAAGCCTAAATAATTTAATTTTGTTACAGATTCTAATGTAGCAGCTTTAACTCATGGTCAAACAGTGCCTTCATGAAGTTTTTAAAATTTCAACAATTTCAACATACTCATTATACTTCAGTTTAGTGCTTAATTTGTATTTTCCTTTAAAGCACTATATGGACCTATATGGACTAAATATTTCACTTTCATAATATATATTCCTACCGAAATATAACATGATCTGCAAAATTTGATCAACTTCTGTGAGTTCTAGAGCGGTGATAGTGAAGAGTATATAGATCACTTTCAAAGTAGATAGTTGAAATAGTGTAAACTGGGGTGTTCTAGAACAATAACATTGGTCGATTTCATAAAATTAATTTTATTTATACGTATGCAATCTATTATGGAAAAGAAAGGGATATTTTGGAGTCGTAACTGGCGCAGAAAACGATTTTTGGCTGGATCATTACCGGTCCGCTTCCGCCTGTTCATGTCCTTACAATTACTGTATATTTTACAGACGATGTAGTTTAAACTAGAACATTGGTTCTGGAATTGGAAGAATCGCCTAAGCGTAGAATGTTTACTCGTGAAGATACCTCCTGCCACACACTGAGTGTCCGATGTTCGATTGATACGAGGTTTTGTTATTTGCCACATGATACGGTCACCAATCATCCAAGAAACTTTTCTTTTGTGTTTAATTATTTATTCATCTTTAGTTGTTGATTTAATTTTTTATTCCTTTATACACACAGAAAACAGATTCATTACCACAACCGTATTTTTTGCCAACCGAATTTTTGAAGTTCTACGTACTATCACAATATGGCATGGGTGATTCCACCAGTATAACCGACTTTTTGTGGCAACAATAGCATTTTCAGTACTGTGAACTGAAATTATTTGTTGCAGAGCAGGGATACAAACCGACCGATTTTGAGCCGACAAGCCGCCGCCGCCGATTTCATCGGCTCACATCGACTTCAACCACGCCGCTGATTTCATTCGCTCACATCGACTTCAACCACGCCGCCGATAATTTTTTTATATCTGACGGATTTCTAAATCCACCAATCTTACTACCAAAATAGACAACCCACTGAAAATTACAAAAGAAAATATAACTGTCGAATTAGGCAACTAACTACTGTGAAATATATGAATCTTTCTTTGAATTTGGTATCCCACTATATGATGACGTCGATAGTAAATTGAATGATTATATTTTGATTTTAAAGTCGAATTTATATAAGTAAATTCCAGTATGCGTATACTCTAAGCAAAGTGTATGTTTGGAAGGCTTTATCGTTTATGGTTCACTCATACTTCCTTTCATAGTTATATTTAATCTGAAGATGTTTATCTTTCGCCACTTTTGTATGGGACTAAAAGCCACAAATCTCGCAACGATTATCTTCGTCTTTAGGAAATGAAGTTGCACTATCCTCCGATTATAACACATGGAAATTGGAATGGATTCCACTCCCAAAAATAATGGCATGGGATAATAATATTAAATTATGGGAACATTGGCTAATATTAACGAATATTGAACTACTTGCCAAAAAATGAAAGAAAAGGTATTAAAAACCAATACAAATTGTTACTTCCCTGTTCTCAAAATTGGCAAATAAATTTCGTAATGAGAGAACGAGCCGACAAATCAGCCGAATGCCGCCGATAATTCTGGGTCGGCTTGTAACTCTGTTGAGACAACAAATCTAGAATGTTTTCGTACATCGAACTATCAAAACGGTATCTGCAACTAAATTGTTATATTTATATATATATCTGTTGTTATTATCATTTCTTGGTTATATGTTATTATACTCTACACCACTTCGTGGACTAGGGTATTATAAGTTAGTTTTCCGTCAAATGTTTGTAACACCAAGAAATAATTGAGCCACACCCACCTTTAAGTATACGGATCAGCTTAGAATCACCAGCTGAATCGATTTCCGAACGTCTGCTGTCCATCTAAGCTTGTTCGCACTCTACAGGTCGCAATTGATGTCCGATTAGCATCACTTTACTTTTTTTGCCCAAGGACAATCGGTATTGAATTTATAGGTAATCGGTTCAGTTTTAGATAAAGCACATATAGTACCCGATTTTCTTCAAATTTTGCATAACATCTTATAATCCAACTAAAAACACCTATGGTGAAAGTGGGTAAGATCGGTTCAGAATTAGATATAGTTCCCATACAAATGTCGCTCCCGATTTCACTTTTTCCGCTCTAGAATCCACATATTGTACCCGATTTCTTTAAAATTGGCGCAACATCTTATAAAGCAACTAAAAACACCTATGGTGAAAATGGGTAAGATCGGTTCAGATTTATATATATAGCCCCCATACAAATGTCGCTCCCGATTTGACTTTTTCCGCTCTATAAATTGCATATTGTTCCCGATTATCCTTAAAATTCGCACAACGTCTTATAATCCAACTAAAACATCTATGTTGAAAGTGGGTAAGATCGGTTCAGATTTAGATATAGTCCCCATACAAATGTCGCTCCCGATTTGACTTTTTCCGCTCTAGAACCCGCATATAGTACCCGATTTTCTTTAAAATTGGCAGAACATTTTATTATCGAACTAGAAACAACTATGTTGAAAGTGGGTAAGATCGGTTCAGATTTAGATACAGCCCCAATACAAATGTTGCTCCCGAATGTTTAACCGATTTTGGCCACATTTTACATATATTATATTTCACAGGCCTCAAGTGTTTTTATAGGCCCCCTTCAAATGTCCATCCTATTACCGCTGTATAATCTGTATCTATCATTGGATCTTGATCAATTTTTCCAGAACATGTTAATTACTTTATTATTTTCCATATTCATTAAATTTGACTAAGGATGAATTTATAGTAACTGTATAATTCATATGAACTACATAAAACTGTTCCCATGAAATACCTGTGTTTAGTAACAAAGCGTGGTATATACGCAGGGAGTGGTGCAGGGTATTATATAGTCGGCCCGCCCGACTTTAGCCTTTTCTTACTTGTTTTAATTGCAGTTTTTCATTTTAATGTATGAAACAGTTTTGTAGGTAAAGTCATTGTCCAATAGTATGGTTGCAGTTTTCAATTGAAGTTTGATATTTAAAGATTTTAAAATGTTTATTCTCTTGTTCGAATTATAAGCAGTTTTTCATCTGATGTTTATTCTCATTTTTATTTTTTTATATTTAGCTTTTCTAATATTTTACCTTGTAATGCTTGAGTTGTTTGGTACTATATATAAATATACTTTTGTAAAAAAGTCCAATTTTCGCTCCGGATTGATATGTAATGTTTCGCCTATTTTCTTTGTGGGTTTTGTACGGTCTTCGAAGGAAACATATATGGCAGTAATAAGGAAGCTATTACTATTCTAGAATATAAAGTAGAAATATATTTGAACAAAATTACTTTAGCAATGGAAAAAAAAGCTACCTTCGTTTAATCTTTCAGAGCTTCTTAGAATTTTTTTAGCACTGCCCTTTGGTTTTGGAATGAATCTAAACTGGTTTAAATAAAATTTCTGGAAAGCATTTCCCATTCCACCTTCTTCATTTATGTAGGCGTTACTTTTTATATAAATAAAGTCATTCAGATTCATCTGAAAATTATGAATTGAGATATTAGTATGTTTCTTTTTAATTTGTTGTGAATATTTTAGCTTAAACGTAGTCTTTTGGTTTTTGAGATAAACTTACTACAACTTACTTCTTTCATTTAGTTTCCAAATTTGCAAGCTTATTTTGTTAAAAATTTATAGCCATCTGTTTTTCATTACGTTTGTTTATTTATTTTCTTTTTGTGTTTGACAGCCGACTGAACATTTTATATTCGTTTATTATAACAACTAATTATTGTTTGTGTATGCAAATTTTTGGTACGGTTATCCAAATTCATTTAATATTTTGTATATTTATGAAAATAATTACTACAACCAACAATATTGTTATAGTTCAATTCCTTCCGATGTTGGGATAATGATCAATAAGTGATGACAAAAACTAAGCTTTTTGGTGCAAATTCTATTGTTAGAAATAAGTTATTTGTTGTCACCACTAATTATTGACACTAAATTATTGATTTCTTTGTAAAAAGTAGTTGTCAATTGTACGAGCTAATCACAAAATATTTTTATTGTCTTCGATTGATATAGCCAATGTTTTTGCTGTGTTTACTTTCTTTTGGTTATGACCATGTTATTATTTTTAGTACGTTAAACTAGGTATCTATGAAGAATATGGAAATATGGTGTTTTTAATAAAAATAGTTTTGGTTATATCAATATTTATTGGCTGTGATGGAATTCTAACAATCTCATTCTCTGTGTGTAGGTTTGGTTTGGTTGCAGGGATGCCTGCCGGTTGTGGGCAAAAAGGTAAATTGTGGTTATCTCATAATTTAGTCTGTATTCCCAATGATTCGTTTGAGGATTTCTCTACAAATCGGATGAGGGGGATTGTAAATACTTTAAAACTTGATTTCAATATGGTTTTATGCGAAATATAATAATTTACTTTATTATAGTTCGAATGTTTTATTCGGAAAAAAGTAAAAATATAAATTTTTATATAGCCAACAATGTATCGATGATTTCCAGCCGTGTCCCGGAATTCCGCGAAACGGGAATTATTTTTTCGATAAAATAAAAAGTAAAGGAAATGCCATGTCATATTTTATAAAATATGCATAAATTTCCACATGTCGGGTTTTCAGGTGCGCCGATCGGTAATTGTGACATTAAGGGCCATTTTCTCATTGTTACGGTTGTCACAATTTCATTTTCTCAATATCTATTTAGAACTTATACGATCGTTAAACGCTAATGTGTATTCGCCCACCGGTTATCATCGAAAAACTCGAACAGCTGGTGGTGTTTTGCTGTAATTAAAAATGTTTTCCATTAACTTGTACCGAACTTCAACGTGTTTGCTGTCAAGTTGCTGCTTCGTTCTATTTTGCATACACATGTTTCAATTTATTTGTCATCCAAATGTCTGTGCTATCAAGTGGTTTGATTCTCATACCCACATACAAAATAACTTTTTTTTTTCTTTATAGCCGCTGAATACATCTTGGCCAGAGTTCTTGGAGATTGCAGCTACTTTCACCACCACCTCAAGTTGTACGCGTATCAAGTCAGTAAAAAAGTTTCTGCATCGGAATAAATATAGGACCTTGAACAGAATTGCTGCACGTCCTCGTGAAAACTCTAAGAAAAGCGCCATATTTTGTGCAAATAAATATTTTTTTATAACAAAAACTTAGGCAGGAACTCTAGAACCGAAAATTAAAACGACGAAGAATGTACATAAACGTCATCATCGTACACAAGTGTAAAATATTACATTGATTTAGTAAAGCGGTAAAGAGAAGCTCGTGGGTGCAAATGATTGTTTCTGTATAAGGCTGTTAGTTGGGGTCATAAAATTAAACTGAGTGTATTCACACATGTATACACTCGAAGAAAATGTTTTACGCAGAATAAATAAAAGCTATAAACTGCAAGTCGATTTTGGACAAACGTCCTCGTCCTAGTCCTCTAACCATCAACTACTGTCTGTCCTATTCCAGCTGAAATGGTCCAAGTTTCCATGTCTACAAGTAAATTTGTATGAATGTACAGTGTATCAAAGTAACAAAATGTCATTACTTGACATTGGGCGTTCTTTACATGCAAACAAGCGATTTAAAAAGTAAACTCTGTACAAAAGTTTTTTTTTTTGAGAAACTGGACGTCATATTCTACGAAGTATCAAATATCTGTATAAATTTGGCTCCAGGTATATATGTTTCGGCTTCACCGCATGATTAGTTTTTCACTTTATTATCAGCGATTTTAAATGGCAATAGAGATTATCACTTAAAATGCTTAACTATATGTATAAGGTAAAAATACATATAAGCAAAAGGCGCAACAAACCGGTGGACGGCTTTGAAAGAGAGTAAAACCCGTTTGAACCGGGTTTTCTGTATAATAAAAACACCATAAACAATTTTCCTTTGGTACACACCAACAAATACAAAGTTTGCGGTTTTATTTGTATTTGTTACAACGGACACTTCATTCATTAAACTTATGACTCGCAATCACAAGTGATTTACGTATATCACGCAATCATATAAATCAAACTATGTGAACGCACCACAATCTAACATATGAATATTTTTATTGATCTTCTCTGGACCTGGAAATTGTGTATAGTATAGATTACACTATGCAACAAAACAACAGCTTTTTAAACCCGAAAACGATATTAAAAAACGTTTATGGATAATTTTATGAATCAGTAAGCCTCAATGCATACAAAAAATAAACTGTTTTCAGAATTTAACTTTTTGTATTATTGAAAACAGAGTTTTGTTGTATTGGACAGGCCTAATGTTGAGGCTCGTCATTTTCAATATGTTTGGCTAGAGATAACCAACACAAATTCCGCACTGCTATAAATGTTGAACAAATGTGCCTTTGCATGCCAAATCTTTGGTACCGAATACAATCAATTTGTCACTTTAACACGGTAACTCCATTAATATGCGTGTTCGATTGGGCTTACTAGCTTAATATTTGTGTTTAATTTACTCGCTTAACAAGAAAGTAGCTTACTACTCTCTTAGTTACCGAGGCGGTGTCAGATTTTTATCTCTGATTTATTTAAATAAAACCAATGGATATAAATGTTGCCATCTTATTAAGACTCTTAATTTTAAGCTAGTAAGTCCAATCGAACGGGGCCGACTATATGATAAACTCAACTTTCTATCTATCAGTAAAAAAGTGAAAACGGGAACAATTGTTGTATAATACTAATCACAGGCTAATATGACCTAGTCAAAAATTTGTCAAATCGAAATGAATATTTGCATCGGGGCTATATCCAAACCTGGAATGAAGTGACTAACTTTCACAATCAATTTGAAGTAATTGGGTGAAAATACGCAGTTTCTGGGGAGGAAAAAAATCAATCCAGGAACGAAATTTGTATGGGAGCTATATGTAAATTTGAACCGATCTGACCCATTATCGCCATGGGTGTTTGCAGTTGTAATATAAGATATTTTGCTAGATTTGAAGAAGATATGTTAAAATATGTGGTTTCGGGAGCGGAAAAAGTCAAATCGGTAACGAAAATTGTATGGGAGCTATATAATAATTTGAACCGATCTGACCTATTTTCACCACAGGTGTTCCTAGTTTAAATATAAGATGTTTTGAAAGATTTGAAGAAGATCTGTTAAAAGATGTGGTTTCTGGAGCGGAAAAAGTCAAATCGGGAGCGAAATTCGTATGGGAGCTATATATAAATCTGAACCGATCTGACCTATTTTCACCACATGTGTTCCTAGTTTAAACATAAGATGTTTTGAAAGATTTGAAGAAGATCTGTTAAAAGATGTGGTTTCTGGAGCGGAAAAAGTCAAATCGGGAGCGAAATTTGTATGGGAGCTATATAAAAATCTGAACCGATCTGACCTATTTTCACGACAAGTGTTCCTAGTTTAAATATAAGATGTTCTGCCAATTTTGAAGAAAATCTGTTGTAATATGTGGAATCTAAAGAGAAAAGAGTCAAATCGGGAATGAAATTCGTATGGGGGCTATATCTAAATCTGAACCGATTTTCTTCCAATAGCGTTCGTTCTTGTCCCGAAAAACTTTGATGTGTAAAGTTTCGTTTGTTTCTGGCTATAATTGCGACCTGTATCGTGATTACAAGAATAGATGGACAGACGGACATTGCTAAATCGATTCAAAAAGTGATTCTAAGTCGACCGGTATAATTAACAATGGGTCTATCTCGCCTGCTTTTGGGTGTTACAAACAAATGCACAAACACGTAATACTCTCGTGGAGTGTATAAAAAGTTGTATTAATTCAGAAAAATTAAAAAGTAATAATAATATTCGAAATACTGCAAAAAAAAATAAACAAGTAAGAAGGCGTTAAGTTCGGCCGGGACGAATCTTATATACCCTCCACCACAGAGTGCATTCCACAGTATTACCAGCAGATTAAAGGATGTCGACATAGAAAACTGTGATATGTTTATGCACATTACTATATTTGATTACTATTTCAAACTATGCGCACTGTTTAAAATCTACTACTATAAATAAATACAATGCTGTAATTGTGAAAGTGAACATGCCGAAAATATTAGGCGATTGTCAGTCGCCATTAGGGAGAAGCATTTTCAGATACAGACAAAGTGACTGCATTATTTTGATAAGAAAAGTACAAATTTTAAAGATATCCCCATTCGCCCATTCTCCGCCCAAATGTACAAATTTGGAAAAAAACCTTTTTGTTTCGAGTCTTCATAGTCACCGAAGGAAGGTCCTATTTTTATCCCTCTTTTTCAATTATATCCCTTAAAAGTACGAATTTCGAAAAATCCCTCTATTTTACGTGTTTATGCAATTAGAGGGATGTTTACACCGAATTTCACGATTCTAGCTGTTTTCGTATCATTGGTATTGGTAAGTAAATATAAGGCAGCAATCATGAATACCGTAAATATTGGGGGATATAGAGTGTATTTTCAGCTGCATTCCTTTGGTTGGTTGTATTTCCATCTATTTTAAATTCAAAAGTATACATTTTGAAAATACCTCATCGCTCACGTACGCAGTATAAGACAACTTCATGATTCTACAATTTTTTGTCGTAAAAGCAACAAAATAAAGTACGAATTAGGAAAAAAATATTTTACGTGGTTATGCACTCAGAGGAATGTATATACCCAATTCCATTATAATATCTGCGGCCATTTTGTTGGTACCATTTTTATCCCCTTTTTCGCATTTTAATCCTTAAAATACGACTTTCGTCCACCACCATTTACCATTTTGATCCCTCTGCTCCCATTGAATCCCTGGAAAGTACGAATTTGGAAAAACGTTTTTTTTTCGTGCCACTCAGTCAGAGGAATGTATATCGCGAATTTAATGGTTCTAGCTGCATCCATTTGTTTGGTACAATTTTTATCCCCTTTTTCCATTTTACACCCTAAAAGTACGAATTTCGAAAATTTCCTTTATTTTATGTGTGTACGCAATCAGAGGAATATATACACCGAATTTCATTATTCTAGGTGCAGCCGTTTGGTTGGTACTATTCCTCTATTCCCTTTTAACCCCTTAAAAGTACAAATTTAGAAAAAATATTTGTATATCATGTATCTACTCTAATAGAGGAATGTACACGCCAAATTTCGTGTTTCTATCTGTTGTCGTTTGATAGGTACTATTTTTATCCCTTTTCGTCCCATTTCGCCCCCTACAAATAAAGGGAATGCGAATTGCAAATATCAAGTAAATACAAGCTATTATGTTCAAAAAACATGCTGAAATACTCTAAATATTAGGCGTATTTTCAGTCCTTGCGAGGGAAAATTTTTTCCCTCTGGGCCGATTTCGCCCACTTTCAATCCCAACCGATCTGCAACCATAAGACACATTTAGGAAAAATGTGAACCTCCTAGCTCATTTCGTTCGGCCGCTATCGTGCTTTCAACAGACAGACAGACGGACATGGCTATATCGTCTTAGAATTTTACCACGACCACGAATATATACAAGCAAGCAAAGCATAAAACAGTCAACAATATGGTATATATATTCAGCAAATTGTAAAGCAAACTAATAATAGTCAAAGTACTAAACAATTATTAAAATAAGCCCGAAACTTTATTAAAATAAATACATACATAATACATTCGTTAGTTGCTAATATCACTACTCAACAAATTGAAAAAAATTTCATGTACTCCGGATGCGATAATTTTTTCTGTGTAGATAACCTTGACATGAGCTCGAAAAACGCAATAAAATTTTTTTTTTTCGTTTGGTTTTTTTTTTATTATTTTTTTTTTAAATTTTATAAATTTTTTTTGGTTTATTTGTTTCGTCCGGCATAACTCGGGAACCACTAGCCCGATTTAATTGAATTAAAAAAAAAAAAATTAAAATTACAATTCCCTTAATCTGTTCATATATTGTTTTCCTATACAAGCAACAGTTTCCAAGTTAAAAATGAATATATAAAGGAAAAAACTTATTTTTTGCCTAAAGATTTAAATTTTTTTTTTTTTAAATCCATAAAAAATCCAAAATGAAAAAAAATGTCAAATCTTATTACTTTTACGTAAAGTCACATAACCTATGAGCAAAATGAGACAAAGATCATGAAAATCGATGCACGCGTTTCGCTTTTATTCGCAATTGAGTAAAGGTATGAATTTCAAAAATTTGCTCGACATATGCACAACTTTGTCTATGGTAAGGTTTTTTCTTTTTTATTACAAAAAAAATTAAAATTTGTTGGGTGACAAAAATATATGACTTTAAATTAAAAAACAATTCGATATATGTACAAGAAATTATCCTAAGGATATCAACATTAATTAATTATAAAAAAGTTTTAAAAAAATATCTAAACACAAAAATAAAAACCTTCAAATTAAAAATAATTATGTGCTTTTGTCTTTCTTTTATATTGTTGTGGGTCTGTTTCTCTTATCAGGAACCAGATATAGTCCCCCATCATAGCTTCGTTCCAAAATCCTTGGTATCGGTGCTCAATTTCTTTCATTTGCTGATGAAAACGCTCACCATGCTCGTCACTCACATCGCCCAGGTTGTCCGGAAAGAAGTCCAAGTGCGAGTGTAGAAAATGTATCTTAAGCGACATATTTGCTCTAATTTTTTTATAATTTTGGAGTAGTTGTTCGACGATCTCTCTGTAATTTGAGCTTTTGTTGTTTCCAAGAAATCCGGAAACAATTTGCCGAAATGAGTTCCAAGCTGCAGCTTCATTTGGTGATAAAATGTGCTCAAACTGTTGGTCTTGCAACAACTTTTTAATTTGCGGACCGTCGAAAACGCCTTCCTTAATCTTTGCCGATGAAAGGTGAGGAAAAATGGTTTTTAAATAGGCGAACGCTTCGCCATCTTTGTTGATAGCTTTCACGAAGTTTTTTATGAGTCCGAGCTTTATGTGAAGAGGTGGGAGAAAAACATTTTCCTTTTTTATGAGTGGTGTATATTTCACGTTGTCGCTGCCGGGGATGAAGTTAACTCTTTCTGTCCAACTCCTCCTGGTGTAATGATGTTGACGATCGCGGCTGTCCCAAAGGCAGAGAAAACAACAGTACTTTGTGAATCCACCTGTAATCCACAAAGGATACCAATAACCTTAAGGTCGGCACAAACTTTCCAATCGTGCCTCTCATAGTTAAGGCACTTTAGTAGATTGTCCATGACTTCGTATGTTTCCTTGGTGTCAACGGCATGAGCAATTGGAATCGAAGGTTTCTCGTTGCCGTTGTGCAGTAAAATTGCTTTAAGCCTCTGCTTGTTGCTGTCGATGAAAAGACGCCACTCTCCTGGATCGTAAGAGTACCCGAGTTCACCAAATAATCCGGGAATGTCCTTACAAAATCAGATGTTGTCTTTTTTTGTGTAGTACCTTGCGTATGGTTCATGACGCTTCCTGTAGATTGTTGTCACCACACCAGGAGCCAAGAAACCGAACTGTTGCATGCGCGATGCATGCAACTCTGCATCTTCCTTGGAGAGTTTCAATTCTCTAACCCAATCGTTCAGTTCTGCTTGGGAACATAAGCGTTGACCTCCATGCAATGTATATGTTGACTCGCATTCTGATGTGGTTTCTGCTGGCTCCGGATCTGATGTTGGATGTATCGCCTCATTATTAGATGCCCATCTTGAAACGGACGGTTGCGGGTCCACTGGTTCTTCGGAAAATGGCACTGGAAAATTCACTGTTGAAACAGCAGCGTAAGTCCATCGTATATTTTTTCCCACGCCTGTTTTTTTGCTAAGACAGAAGTAGCAATCTGTTACATGGCAAAGCGGAGCTCTCCAAAGCATTGGCATGATGATTCTCGGCTGTCGTCTGAAAGAATTTCAATAATAAGTTATATATGTTCTTGAATTTCGTAATCTACACTTACCTTGAGTCAGCTAGCTGTACGTAGCACCTTGGACATAGAGCACTTGGTGTCCACCGCTCATCTATGTTTGAGACCTTTAAATTGAAGCTCTCTTCAAATGAATCTCTCAATTTAGGTGAAAAACAACGCTTGTTTTTTTCAGAAACGTATTCTCCGCACATGTAACAAAAATTACTTGGATTGGTATTGCATTCAAATCCTCGCGAACGTTTGCTCATTTTAACTATCGCGTTCGTCGACACTTGTTGAATGAGAAAAATCGATCAATGAAGACCTATTTATACTGTGTATTGTTTAGTATTTTACTGACAGGTACTTATAAATGGGTGTATATTTTTTTACGGTGGCTACATACCTGTTTCACCATGTGTGAGTCTTAAATTTTCCGAATAATGACCACCCTTAAATGTGGGTTGCATTTCTGTAAAAAAATCATACAGGTAGCCAACGGAAAACCCAAATAAAAAGTCCCCTTTCCTTTTTTCCTTTTAATTGTTCACGCACATTTATTAGCGTTTATTACTTTGCTTACGCAATCATAAAAATTAAATAACCCTTTGTTTATTCCGTTTTGTTAATTCTGAGAATAAAAAAAAGAAAAAACCTTACCATAGACAAAGTTGTGCATATGTCGAGCAAATTTTTGAAATTCATACCTTTACTCAATTGCGAATAAAAGCGAAACGCGTGCATCGATTTTCATGATCTTTGTCTCATTTTGCTCATAGGTTATGTGACTTTACGTAAAAGTAATAAGATTTGACATTTTTTTTCATTTTGGATTTTTTATGGATTTAAAAAAAAAAAAAAATTAAATCTTTAGGCAAAAAATAAGTTTTTTCCTTTATATATTCATTTTTAACTTGGAAACTGTTGCTTGTATAGGAAAACAATATATGAACAGATTAAGGGAATTGTAATTTTAAATTTTTTAAAATTTAATTCAATTAAATCGGGCTAGTGGTTCCCGAGTTATGCCGGACGAAACAAATTAACCAAAAAAAAATTTTAAAATTTAAAAAAAAAATAATAAAAAAAAAACAAACGAAAAAAAATTTTTTATTGCGTTTTTCGAGCTCATGTCAAGGTTATCTACACAGAAAAAATTATCGCATCCCGAGTACATTTTGACTGTTGACTAGTGTATTCAATGCACATGTTTTGTTCCCATTTACTAATATAGAGCTATTTACGTTTTAAATAGCCCATTTCACTGACGCTACGGAATTTAATGTAAATAGATCCAGTGGCATGACATTCAAGATTTGACTTTTTCTGTTCTACAGGTCACATATTTTAACCGATTTTTTTTTTTAATTTGCTTGTGTGCTAAATTAAAACTATATAAATTTCATATAAATTTTTCAACTTGTCTTTAGAAAAGTGCCCTGGCTAATTCGATTTAGAAGGTGATTTTTAGTCAGTCAGAATAAACAACATTTTTGTGTCTATCTTCCGTTTGGGTGTTACAAACAAATTCACTATGACATAATACCCTGGTGGAGAGTTTTAATAATGATATTTATAATATGCAACACAGCACCTTTCACAGTAACAACAGCACAAAACACAGTAACTACTTTGAGACACTGTACATTTAAATATAGGTATATGTATGTGTATCCCTTCGTTTTTGCCTGTAAGCGTCTATGTGTTCATAACAATTTTATATCATAATATTTGTTTGTTTGCGGTTCTGTAAGCGCAATTAAAAATTGCAACATATGCGGGTAGCCTTGTGTTTAAGGACGATGTTGAGCAGAGAAAATCCTCATCTAGTGTATTTTGGGATAACGTTTTTCTCCTTTGTTGAACATTTAAATATAAAATTAAATACACTCTCATTCAGATAATTAAATACACCAACAAAAATGAATTTCACGTAAAAGTTTGAGGCTCCCGGAAAATATGAGTGCTCTACTATATGTGTTTCGCCATGCAACCATTCTTTAAAAGTTCAGTAAATGTAGGATGATAGTGTTATAAAGTCGTGCACGCAGTGCTCATTTAGAGAAGAATCCGGTGTTCTGTGGTATAATATTACATGGTTCAATGGACTGCCAAAATTCAAATCTATGATACACTCCACTTTCTATCCGAATACAATTTAATTTTGTGAAAAAGTGAAATCGGGAAGGATTTTTGTAACCTGTAAATGTATGTGTTTGACAAAAAATGTTAAATCGGTAAGGACATTTGTATGAGGGTATATTGAAACCTGGAACGAAATAGGTGAAATATAATACGTATAGTTTGTGCAAAATCGGTTAAACAGTTGGGAGCAACGTTTGAAATGGGGCTATATATAAAACTGAACCGATCTAGCCCACTTTCACCATACGTATTTCTAGTTAGCTTATAAGGTGTTAAGCCAACTTTGAAGAAAATCTGGTACAATATGTGGTTTCTAGAGCGGAAAAAGTCAAATCGGGAGCGATATTTGTATGGGGGCTATATCTAAATATGAACTGATCTTACCCATTTTCTGCATAGGCGTTTCTAGTTGGACTATAAGATGTTGTGCCAAATTTAAAGAAAATCGGCTACAATATGTGGTTTATAAAGCGGAAAATGTCAAATCGGGAGTGAGATTTGTATGTATCTAAATCTGAACCGATCTTACCCAATTTCTGCACAGATGTTTTTAGTTCTATTATAAGATGTTGTGCTAAATCTAAAGAAAATCGAGTACAATATGTGGTTTCTAGAGCGGAAAATGTCAAATCGGGAGCGAGATTTGTATGGGGGCTATATCTAAATCTGAACCGATCTTACCCAATTTCTGCACAGATGTTTTTAGTTCGATTATAAAATGTTGTGCCACATGTAAAGAAAATCGATTACAATATGTGGTTTATAAAGCGGCAAAAGTCAAATCGGGAGCGACATTTGTATAAGGGCTAAATCTAAATCTGAACCGATCTTACCGAATTTCTGCAAATGTGTTTCAAGTTGGATTATAATATGTTGTGCCAAATTTAAAGAAAATCGGAAGCGACATTTGTATGGGGGATATATCTAAATCTGAACCGATCTTACCGAATTTTTGCATAGGTGTTTCTAGTTGGATTATAATATGTTGTGCCAAATTTAAAGAAAATCAAGTACAATATGGGATTTCTAGAGCGGAATATGTCAAATCGGGAGCGAGATTTGTATGGGGGCTATATTTAAATCTGAACCGATCTTACCCAATTTTTGCATATGTGTTTCTAGTTGTTTCTAAAGAAAATCGGGTACAATATGGTGTTTCTAGAGCGGAAAATGTCAAATCGTTAGCTACATTTGTATGAGGGCTATATCTAAATCTAAACCGATTTGCCTCATATTAAATAGCGTTCGTTCTTGATCCACAAAACTTTTCTGTGCCATTTTTTGTTAAGATCGGTCTATAATTGCGACCTGTAATTTGATTACAACAATAGATGGTCAGACGGACAGACAGACGACATTGCTAAATCGACTCAAAAAGTGATTCTAAGACGATCGGTATACTTAACAATGGGTCTATCTCGCTTCCTTTTGGGTGTTACAAACAAATGCACAAAGATATAATACTCTCGTGGAGTGTATAAAAATTCATTTGGCAATTTTTATACACTTTTTCCGACCCATAAACCACGTATTTTCACCGAATTTCTTCAAAATGAGCATAACACCTTTACTTGAACTGAAAAAACTTATTGTGAAAGTTAGTCACTTCATTCCATGTTTGGATATAACCCCGATACAAATATTCCTCTCGATTTGACAAATTGGGTCAGGTCATATTAACTTATGATTAGGAAACATACAAAAATCCTTCCCGTTTTTTTACCGAATTGAATTGTGTTCGGATAGAAAGTGGAGTGTATCATATAGTCGGCCCCGCCCGACTTTAGCCTTTCCTTACTTGTTTAAAAAATTATCAACCCATCATTACTTTCGTGCTGCATTTATTATTCGCAAAATATCAGTTTAGAACAGGCGTGAACACCGTAAAAACTGCTCTTTGAAATACAGGTACCTTTTACTTTTCTATTACATTCACAAAGATCATGAACCTCACATTACCTACAAGGACGAGTAAAATATACGTATAAGGCTGGATCGCGAAAACAAATGCTGCGGTCACCCCTTGAAATGAATGCTGGATTATTTAACGATGATCTGCCAATTATTTCGTCCTTGGGTCAAACCGTCTGTGAGCTAAATGCTCTTGAAAACACTTATGTATGTTGGTTAACGGCGTCGATTTTTCTTCTGCCTATAAGAAATGCTTGTGAAATCTAGGACGAACTTCGTCATTTTATACTCACAGTGTTGATGTGTTCGTAAATTTGTTTAGTTAATTTGCGGCCCCTAATAAAAAAAGTTCTATGAAGCTTGTGATAATATAAAAAGTGGCATATTATAAACAAAAATACACCGAAACATAGACTTTTTTGTAATATGGAAAACCGGTTGAGATCGACATAAAAACCCCGAGTTTCCCGGTCGGTCTCAGATGAAAAACCCGATTGACCCTGTTTTCGGTCTCGGGTTTGATCACTCTTATAATTATCCAGGCTAAGTCCAAAATTTTTAACACAAAATTTGGTTTCACACACACTGATATTGCTTTTGGCGACATTCTTAAAAAATAATTTTTTATTTTGAGTGAAATTTTATTTAGATTTTTGTTATCGCAGCTTAGTTATACAGTCTTAAAGAAAAACAGCCAAAACAGAAGCTTAATCATTACAGGGTTGCCACACTTTACATTAGTTTCAAAAATGACCTTAAACCTTAAAGATCTTTCAAGGGTCTATTAATTCAAGAAATAATTTTGGACAAAAGGTCAACATTAAAAAAATTACAAGGGAAAACCATGATTTTTGGAGGTGTTTTCAGGAGCGTTTAGCTCACAGATAGCTGGACATAGGGACGAAATATTTTGTAAATCATCATTAAACAATCCAATTTTCATTTTTGGGTGGTGACCGCATCAATTTATTTTCGCGTCCCATCCTAGTATATATAAGTCGGTTTAACCGACTGAAACGTTCTTATATGTTTAAATGAAGCTATTGAACAACGCATCCTAGAATTACATTTTATCAACGTACATTTTAAATTACTACTATGCTATCGCTTATTCCGTTAAAAAATAAAGCCAAAGTTTAGAATAAGGAAATTTAATGAAATAGTTTAGTAATTGTGGACATTTGTATCGAGAAGGAGGCTATGTCGGGGAATAAAACGATCATATAAGCTGTTACATTTCTGATGATTCATTTGAAATGCTCGTACATGTCGAAGTAGGGGATATTAAACAAAAAGATTTGCGAACCAACACTGCTAATTAAAATCTGCAAAAACCCAAGACTAAAAATAGTCTTTTCCATACCATCACAGAACGCAATGTGCGTTTTATGACTTTATTGTTTTCGGGTATACACTCTCTGTGGCATCATTTTCTTTGGAGCATTTGCTCTGCATATACGGGACCAGGAAATTAATACAATATTTTAGTTTTAAGTTTCATTTTTTATTATATGTGTGTTCAGTGTACACGGTACACATAGCAAGACAACTCAGAAACTTCTTCAAACTTGCCAAGGTTTCGTAAAACATTTATAGACATGGAATGAGAACATGTTCTCAATGAAGGACAACGGCTGTAGTCTAATGTTAGAAATGTGCAATATGTGACCCGGAACATTTTAAACTATGTACATATATGATATTTCTTTTCGGAAGTTTGTGCGTGAACTGATCTCATTAAATTAACTATATTGCATAATGTAGAAGATAATTAGTCATCTTCTTAACAGACATTTTGGCCATAGCTTTGTCTTCTGAATTATTTCTCATAATACCAGAAAGTTATAACCTAATATTGTGATTGTCACTACTCCAATTTAATCGACACTTGCAGAGGAAAGTCAGACAGTTTGTATTACTTTTACAATATAATATATATATATATATATATATATATATATATATATATATATATATATACCAACGCATGTACATTAGGCTGGGTCGCCGTCCATACAAATGGAAAAACAAGTTCCAGTCACCCCACGAAAATAAAGTTTGGATTGTTTAATGAGGATTTGCAAAATATTACGCTCCTAGATCAAGCCATCTGTGAGCTAAACGCTCCTGAAAATAACCCTAAAAATCATGTTTTTCCGGTATAATTTTTTGTGTTACATTTTTTCCCAAAATTTTTTTTCTGAAATAATAGACCCTTGAAAGCACTTTAAATAAAAATTTTGATTCTTGTCTTAGAGTAACTTATTGGTGGAATTATTGGACGTTTATATTATAAAAAATTGATTTTCACAGTGACAACTGAAAAATTTTTTCATATTTGGTGTTAGTATTTTATAAAAATAAATAGCGGCAGTCGAATGATGCCTAAATGATGTACATCGGAATTGACGAGGATGTGCTCCTTTTTTCTAAAAAGATTTTGATTTTTTTCTCTGTAAATCCATCTTTTGTATTAAATTATTTTACAAACAAAAAGTCAGTGACGTCATTTTTCGACCGATATTCATCATTTAGATGTCATTCGAAAGGTATTAATTCCTTCGATTTATTTTTCAGAAATAAGAGCTTTAGCTGTCACCTTGTAAACCACAAAAAATCAATATAAACGTCCAATAATACTACCAATGAGTTATTCTAAGACAAGAATACAAATTTTTATTTTAAGTGCTCCCAATGGTCTATTAATTCAGAAAAAAATTGGGCAAAAAGCATCATAAAAAATGACACGGGAAAAACATGATTTTTAGAGGTGTTTTCAGGAGCGTTTAGCTCACAGATGGCTTGACCCAGTGACGAATCATCATTAAACAATCCAATCATCATTTCTGGGGGGTGACCGCTGCAATTTATTTTCGTGAACCCTACGTTTTCGACCAGTGCATTTAATTGAAAACATTGCTGTTGTGGCTCAAAATGTCCAAGGACATCAATCAGCATTAACTCGTCATCGTTCTAGGGAACTGAACATTTCTCGCACTTCTTTAAGAAAAAAATTTAAATTGAAAAATTGGGTTAATCGGATGAGGTACTTCCGAGCCAGTCGTGGTAGTCATATGAATGATATTGTGTTCCATTATTAAATGAGAAAGTTCAACCTTTCCAATAAAGCCAGAAATTTTAAAAAATTAACAGTACTTTTTTATAGCCGATTCTAATTTAATATTTTAAATGGCCCACCCGTATTATCTTGTCATATTTCGTATTGTCTTATAAACTGATTGACCGATATAATCAACTTTTAGAATACAAGTTTGTAAATGAAATGAGGCTATATCAAAACATCCACATTTACTAAAAAAATGTCTTCAGGTGAAATATGATGGCATATGCAAAATCTGGTCAAAATACATGGGTTGTAAAATGAGTATGGTACTATGTGAAAACACGGACCGAAGCGACTAATTATCACATAAAATGTTTCTAGGCAAAATAAAGTCATTTAAACTGTGGCATATGTATGGGAACTACAGTGAGTCTCATTAATATTCGACATTCGCATTGGTGAAAAATCATACGCCCATTAATCATGTACAGTATTTAAACATATAACTTTATTAAAAATTTAAATCACCATTAGAAAGCTCCATTTTCATCAAAAATCATAACGTCATTAATATTAGTTTTTATACCCTCCACCTCCAAGATGGGGGAATACTAAATTTTTCATTCCTTGAAATATCGACCTGAGACCCTATAATTTATATATATTCTTGATCGTCATAAAATTCTAAAACGATCTAGCCATGTCCGTCCGTCTGTCGAAAGCACGCATCTAAACAAAAAGAGCTAGAACGTCCAAATTTTCCACTTATGCGTATTTTAGTCTTAGATCGGTTGGGATTGAAACTGGGCGAAATCGGTAGAAAGGGAAAAACATTTCCCTCACAAGGACTAAAAATACCCATAATAACCCCTAATATTTTAGAGTATTTAAGCTTTATTTCAATATATCTCTTATACTTTCTTGATATTGGGTATGCGCATTCCTCCTATTAGAGATGGGCGCGACTCACGTGAATTGCGTGATCGTGAGCAAAATTTATTTTACTCACGTGAGCGTGCGTGAACGTGAGTAACGAAAAAATTTTCGTGCGTAAACGTGCGTGATTAAATTTTTTTTCCTTCGTGAGCGTGCGTGAACGTGAGCCAATACTCACTCACGCGCACATCTCTACCTCCTGTAACAAAAACGTGCACCATAAAGTGATTTTTATTCGTAGGGGTGAAATGTGGCAAAAAAAGGGATAAAAATGGTACATATCAAACGACAAAAGCTAGAAACACGAAATTCGGTGTGAACATTCCTCTAATTGAGTAGATACATAATATAAAAGTGATTTTTCCAAATTCGTAGTTTTAAGTGCTAAAATGGGAATAGAGGGATAAAATGGTACCAACCAAACGTCTGCAAAAAAGGGGATGAAAATAGTCCCAACCAAAAAACCGCATCCCAACCAAAAAACCGCATCTACATTCGAAGTATACATGCTTCTGACTACGTAGACACGAAAAATAAAAGTTTTTTCCAAACCCGTATTTTCAAGGGATACAATGGGTACAGAGGGATAATAGTAGTACCAACTATACGGCTACAGCTAGAATGATGAAATTCGTGTACATCCCTCTAATTGGGTAGACACGTAAAATAATGAGATTTTAGAAAGTCGTACTCTTACTTGTATTGGTACCAACCACCAAATGACCGCAGCTAGAATTATGGAATTCGGTGAATACATTCCTCTGGCTGCATAGACTCGCAAAATAAAAAGATTTTTCAAAATTCGCATTTCTTATATTCGCATTTTAAAAATTGGTAGAATGGATGAGATAATGGATTTTCCAAATTTGTACTTTTTGGAGTTAAAATAGGATGAAAATACATCCAACTGTAGCAAGCAATATCTATGGTATTTAAGCTTTTTTGAAAATATAAATATAAGAATATTTATTTTTTTAATTGGCTTGAAGTATTATTTCGATATATATGGGGTAAATGTATTGGTAGCTTTGCCTTATAAGCGAGGTTTGAAATGAGAAAAATTGTATACTTATTTATAAAATTATTTTTTCAATATTTGTATTTGTTTGGGTTTGGCTATATCATCATTTCCACGGATTTTCTGGTACAGGAAATTCGTATTTTATCCCATTCTTCATGATATCGTATTTTCAGTTCGGATGTGGAGGTTGCTGCGCACAGTGGCCGAAAATTAAATTTTTAGTGACTAAACCCAATTTGTTTTCCAATCTATTTGATTTTTGGATTATATAAAAAAGAGTTCGAATAAGAGAAACAATCAATTATCAGAACATAAAAGCTAGTGCAAGACAGTACTAGAAAAAGACCGCTCTTTTTTCAATGCAAATGTTTTCCATACAAAAAGTTAGTTTTCTCTGAATCGTAAAAGTTACAAATTTCGGAATATCTCAAAAGAAAATTTTTTATACGTTAAAGTGAAATGTGAAAACAAAAATTAAGTATTATAAAAATTCTGAGGTATTTTGCGATACCATACTTTTGTTAGTGATATTAAACATGTGTTATTTCCTAAGCCATAACTAAAAGTGCAGCGGAGTCCCGAGTTGTGGGAGGCACCAAAATTTTCGGAAATTCCTCAACTTACAATATCCAAAAAAATTAGCTGCGACTTTCGTAGATTTCACTAAAACAGTATGATGATATTTTAAATATGTCAATTGATTGAAATATGTTATCATTTGGAATTTCGACGCTCCTTGTATTAATTCCGGTTAAGGAATGCATTTTACGAATTTCATACAGACTAGACATAAAGCAGTGGCAGGTTCGAGATAGCAACAATAAATTAAAAGTAAAGCAAAGAAAACTTAATATAAAGGGTGATTTTTTAAGAGCTTGATAACTTTTTTTAAAAAAAAAACGCATAAAATTTGCAAAATCTCATCGGTTCTTTATTTGAAACGTTAGATTGGTCCATGACATTTACTTTTTGAAGATAATTTCATTTAAATGTTGACCGCGGCTGCGTCTTAGGTGGTCCATCCGCTTAGTCCAATTTTGGCATTTCCACGTTTTTGAGAAACAGAGACCCAATTGGTGCGAACGGCGACGAATCGAAAATTGGTGGTCATCATTAACACTGGCCGATACAGCTGAGATATTTTCTTCAGTTCGCACTCTACGTAAGCGTGTTGGTGGTTTAATGTCCAACAATGTAAATTTGGTGCGAAATTTAGTCACAATAGCCCGAATAGCCGCTTCAGTGGGTCGATTAAACTGACCATAAAATGGAAGTGCGCAATGAACTTTCTTAACAGAGCACGCATTTTGATAATAAAATTCAATAATTTGCAAGCGTTGTTCGTTTGTAAGACGATTCATGATGAAATGTCAAAGCATACTGAGCATCTTTCTCTTTGACACCATGTCTGAAATCCCACGTGATCTGTCAAATACTAATGCATGAAAATCCTAACCTCAAAAAAATCACTCTTTACAAAGTCGATTCAGACAAATCTACGGATTAGATTAGTGGAGTAGAAGTATAGCTAATAAAACGATTTCACGTTGTTTTGTGGTGTTTACTGTCTGGGCGTGCAATAATCTCTATTGAGTTCGAAATATACGCCAACGATACACGTAATATATACTTAAAGAATTATAATTCCTGATATGTTCTATTGTGAAAAGAAAGTAATGATGAGGTTGATTCGGTTGATAAAATGTTTAAAATAAAAATAACAATATTTAAAACTGTTTAATGAAAAATTCAATAATTTAAAATTGTAATGTTGAGTACTTTTTACGGAAGATTAGGAAGGGGTGGGGCTATACGGGCAGTTGACAAAATTAATTTTAAGGCCACCAAAATGTATTTCAGTATCACAAAACTACGGGTTCATAAAATATAGTTTTGTTTGTATATACATGTAGGATCGGACCAAGTCGGACAGACTACGTACGGGAGAACTACACGGAGTGGACTAATGTACTAAGGAATACAACTCTGTTACGGCAAGGACGGCAGAATAGCATTTGAAGAAGAGAAAGGGACAACGAATATCTAAGACGTGAAGATCATGACGATGAACGAGTTAATCTATGACCAACAATCGAACTGACAACACGTAAAACATTTATTTTACTATGTAATAATTTACTCTTAGAAAGTACTAATTTTGTAATATATTTTAAGGGTCTCTATTTTAATTAGTAACATTGGCGTGTTTTAATTATAAGATCCTACATACATATGTATGACATCTACAGGATTATTCGATTTTCAAAAACAGAGCGTAAATATTGATGATTGCTTTGGCTGTGGCCCGTCTTGTTGAAATCAAATGCCGTCAATGTCATTCTCTTGAATCTTTGGATACAAAAATTCGATGAGCATGGTACGGTAACGCTCGCCTTTGATGGTAACGGCGGCTTCTAGCTCATTTTCGAATAAAAATGGCCCAATGATGCCGCCAGCCCAAAATCCACACCAAACTGGGACTCGTTGTGGATGCATTGGCTTCTCAATAGTCATGTGTGGATTCTCTGAACCTCGTAGGCGGCAATTTTGCTTATTGCCGCCGTTTATTCTGATGAAGATATTCTAAAAATGCGAATAGGATCACAACATTTTTTGACGTACGAGAGACAAAACAATGGACGATTTTTACAATGGTTGGATATGATTTAGTTTATTTGTGATTCTTGTGTGAAATTTAAAGGGCTATTCCAACTAAACTAAACTTAAACTAAATTTAAATGGGAAAAATATTTATCAGGGAATATTCAATTTGAGAATATGGTTGAGGATATTCACCTCAGATTACGCCAATGGCAAAAAATCCACATGAGATGAATTCTTTTCTCAGTATACTGCTGGAAATGTGCAACTGGTTTTTACAATGTTTAATAACAACTTTCGGATGAGTTCGGGTTTTTATACGATGAACTGAAAACGGGGAATATAATGCAGAAAGTTCAAATGTAAACAGCAATTTTTAAATTGAAAATTTCCAGCAATGTTTTGAAAATAATTGGTCGTTCTGCAACCAAATAAATGTACACATTGAATTTCATTATTCCCTCTTTTTCATTTCTATCCCTTAAAAATACGAATTTTGAAAAATCCCTCTATTTTACGTATCTACGCAGTTAGATTGATGCGCATTAAAAATTGCTTAAATAGTCGAAATATTAGGGGGTATTTGCAGTCCTTGTTAAGGTAACATTTTTCCCTCTGGGCCGATTTCACCCACTTTCAATCCCAACCGATTTGCAACCATTAGACAAGTAGGGAAAATTTGGACATACGAGCTCATTTCGTTCGACGGCTAGCGTGCTTCTTAGGTTAATATTCAAGAATTTTCAAAATAAGAGATTTTTCATAAATACTTACATGTGTGAAGAACTCGGCATAAAGTTGGAAATTTCCCCACCAGTGAATCTACTCAATTGTAAGAATTTTTTTATTAGACCCAAAAAAAATTTAAAAATTTACTACGCTATGTCTAGCAAATGAACTCATACTCAGTTAATTTTCCTAGTTTTAAGGAAATATTTACTATGTAAAGTCAACGGCCTCGGATCCGGTAATGCATTTAACTCTTTACAACTATCGAATGAACTACATGGTGGAGAGTGTATATATAGATTCGAGCCTGCTGAACTTAACTGGATTTAAAGCATATCGGTTGAGATATCCTGACCGAATTGAAATTTTCCGTATTTACTCAGTTTGTCAATGCAAAAACAAACACAGAAGTTACGTTCATCGAGTTTGTCAGTGCTCAAACCCATTTTGTATAACGTGATGCTGTTACTCTCATCGTAGTTTGTTTGTGAATAGAAAAACGTCATACGCGGCAACTAGAGGAGGCGACTTTTGTTCTGCGTATAAGAAATTCACGTGAAACCAAGAGCGAACTCTGTGATATTCTATCCAGTTTGACAATAACAATAAATGTGGAGACGAGAACAAACCAAACCTTACTCTCACCGTACTTTTCCAGAGCTCACAACTTGCATCCATTTGTCAACTAATCTCCCAATTTGAATAAAGCTGCTCTCAATTGTTTGTTCGAATGAGTCTGTTACAAACAATTAGCCTATGAACGTTGATATTGTGGATGATGCTGTGAATGTGCGTGATACTGTTACTCTTATAGAAGTTTGTCAGGGCCCAAAATCGATTTGGACCCTGGATTGAATATCCGATTTGTCAATTGAAATAATAGTGGAAACGAAAACAAAATATACTCTCATTGAGTTGCATATGTAAGTATGTGTATATGCAGGTATAGTTACCCAGCAATACCCAGTTCAAATCAAATATTGATTACAGACCAAAAAATACAAACGAAAACACTAAAACAAATGAGCGTTGGCACAGC
Source organism: Polietes domitor (assembly GCA_947397865.1). Taxonomy (NCBI): domain Eukaryota; kingdom Metazoa; phylum Arthropoda; class Insecta; order Diptera; family Muscidae; genus Polietes; species Polietes domitor. The sequence continues at coordinate 34,541,146 of OX377618.1, forward strand.
AGAAGTATTGCTGGGTAACTATACCTGCATATACACATACTTACATATGCAACTCAATGAGATGCTTGTAAGATGACATGTGTGCTTTATTTATTTTTTAAACGCAAATTCGGCAAGTGAGTTGTGCTTCTCGTTCGTTTGTGAGAATCATCTCCTTATAGAGGCCGGGTTTGATGTTGAAAAGTCGCTGCGAAGCCACTTGAAAAGACTTTTGACATGGTCGAAATCATGATCGTGGTAGTCTGCAGCCAAGTAATAAATGTCACCATGCCATTTGTAAATAAATTTGCATTCTATTAAATATAGATGCTAAATGGTCTTGAGCCAGGACAATATCCCAGTTCAAATGAAATATTGATTACAGAAAAAACAAAATACAAACGAAACACTAAAAAATTGTCATATTTTTAATGCGCATTAATATATTTGCTTACTATTTCAAACTGTAAGGCATACTTATGCCCTCTGTTTTATATAAATTTTATTGCTTCATTATTATAATATTAATAGTCTACTAATATATGTAATACTGCAGTTGTAATCAGAAAGTGAACATGAGGGAGTAATCTTCAAAAATGTACTCTAAATATTAGGTGTACTGTCAGTCGTTATTAGAGAGAAACATTTTCCCTCAGGGCCGAATTCTCCCATTTGCAATTTTTTGATACAAACAGAGTGAATATATCATTTTGATAAGAAAAGTACAAATTTCAGTGATCCATTATGTTTCGCGTCCATATTGGAATCAACAAATCTAATTTCATGATTCTAGCTACAGCCGTTTGCTTGGTACCAATTTTATCCCGCTTTGATCCTAATGGTAGGAATATTTAATATTATTATAATATTATGAAAATGGGCGTTCAAATCAAAATGCATACCGTGCACTTCGTGATTTTTTCGGTCAATTTAATCGTCCAAATGTGCGAAAAATCGTGCTCGTACAGCACATACTGCAGAAAATATTGCTGCTGTTCGGGATAGTGTGGCTGAAGAGCCGTCCACCCCAACTCGTCGTCGTGTCCAACAATTGCACCTCTCATGCTCGCCGTTGATGAACATTATGTATAAAGAATTGCATTTACACGCTTACAAGGTGCAATTGGCTCAAGAACTGAAGCCTCTTAACAATTCCAAATGTCGTCAATGGTCAGAATGGTGGCAAGAAGTGGCAACAGTGGATGATCAATTTTCGAAGAAAATCATCTTCAGTGATGACGCACAATTTCACCTCAGTGGATTCATCAATAAGAGGTCGCGGCGGCCATTTGGCCGATATTTTGTTCCATACATAATTGAACCATACCAATATTATCATAATAAAAATAAATGACAATAATTTCCTAAATAATTTGTGTTTTATTTAATTTCAACATCGGTGCTTAAAATTGTACTACACTATATAAATATAAAACTTCTAAAAGCGAACATTAGGCAGCGATCTCCAAATAATGTGTCCCAAATATTATTAGGTATAAACAATTTCCCTCAAGCCTGATTTTCTCCCACTTGCAATTTCTTGATTCCACCTATCGACTAAATGTGAGTACCACTTTAATAGAAAAAGTTCTATAGAATATCCAATATGTTATAGAGTACCGTTTGCTTGGTGCCGGTTTCCCTACTTTTTCCATTTTTTCTAAATTCGTACTTTTGGGTCAAACAGCTACGAATTTAGAAAATTTCGTACTTCTTATTTTCCGTGTCACGCATTCAGACGAGTGCAAACTCTGAATATTATAATTCTAGCTTTAGCCGCTTGATTGGTGCCAAATGTAATCCCATTTAGTTCCTGAAGGTACCAATATCGAAAGATATATTTACGTATCGCGTCTACGCAGCCAAATAAATGTACACAATGAATTTCATAATTCATTCTTTTCCATTTGTATCCCTTAAAAGCACGAATTTTGAAAAATCCCTCTAATTTACGTATCTACGCAATTAGATGGATTTACAATCCAAATTTCATGTTTCTAGCTGTTGTCGTATTATTGGTACCATTTTTATCCCTTTTTGACCCATTTCGCCCGCTAAAACGTGTATTTACTTTTTGGTGCTTTTAGAGGAATGTACGAAACAAATTTTAAATGCATATAAAGCAGAAATTTAAGAAAATTGCTTAAATAGTCGAAATATTAGGGGGTATTTGTAGTCCTTGTTAGGGTAACATTGTTCCCAACCGATTTGCAACCATTAGACAAGTAGGGAATATTTGGACCTCATAGCTCATTTCGTTCGACGGCTAGCGTGCTTCTTAGATTAAAATTCAAGAATTTTCTAAACAAGAGATTTTTCATTAATACTTAAATGTATGAAGAACTCGGCATAAAGTTAAGTAAACAGAAGAAAATTGCTTAAATAGCCGAAATATTAGGGAGTATTTGTAGTCCTTGTTAGGGTAACATTGTTCCCAACCGATTTGCAACCATTAGACAAGTAGGGAATATTTGGACCTCCTAGCTCATTTCGTTCGACGGCTAGCGTGCTTCTTAGATTAAAATTCAAGAATTTTCTAAACAAGAGATTTTTCATTAATACTTAAAGGTATGAAGAACTCGGCATAAAGTTAAGTAAACAGATTAACTTAATTTTAAGAAGAAACACATTTTTAGTAAAAAATTTTCTCAATGGAATTTTTTCCATACAAAAAATTTCTTAATTTTAGTCTTACTTAAAACCGTGGAAATTTCCACACCACTGAATCTACTAAATTGTAAGAATTTTTTTATTAGACCCAAAAAAATGTTTAAAAAAAATTTAAAATTTACTACCCTATATCTAGTAAATGAATTCATACTCAGTTAATTTTCCTAGTTTTAAGGAAATATTTACTATGTAAAGTCAACGGCCTCGGATCCGGTAATGCCTTTAACTCTTTACAACTGTCGAATGAACTACATGGTGGAGAGTATATAGTATATAGATTCGAACCTGCTAAACTTAACTGGATTTAAGGCATATCGGCTGAGATATCCTTATAGAATTGAAATTTTCCGGAATTACTCAGTTTGTCAATGCAAAAACAAACACAGAAGTTACGTTCATCGAGTTTGTCACTGCTCAAACCCATTTTGTATAACGTGATGCAGTTACTCTCATCGTAGTTTGTTTGTGAATAGAAAAACGTCATACGCGGCAACTAGAGGAGGTGACTTTTGTTCTGCGTATAAGAAATTCACGTGAAACCAAGAGCGAACTCTGTAATATGCTATCCAGTTTGTCAATAACAATAAAAGTGGAGACGATAACAAACCAACTTTACTCTCACCGTACTTTTCCAGAGCTCTCAACTTGCATCCATTTGTCAACTAATCTCCCAATTTGAATAAAGCTGCTCTCATTTTTTTTGTTCGAATGCGTCTGTTACAAACAATTAGCCTATGAACGTTAATATTGTGGATGATGCTGTGAATGTGAGTGATACTGTTACTCTTATATAAGTTTGTCAGGGCCCAAAATCGATTTGGACCCTGGATTGAATATCCGATTTGTCAATTGCAATAATAGTGGAAACGAAAACAAAATATACTCACATCGTAGTTTGCCAGTTCTTCACACCAGTTTGGATCAAATTATTCAACTAACGCCACCAGTTGGTAAAACTGCTATAGTTGCTTTTTATACCCTACACCACTTCGTGGTCTAGGGTATTATAAGTTAGTTTCGCGCCAAATGTTTGTAACACCAAGAAATAATCGAGCTAGACCCACCTATAAGTATACCGATCGGCTTAGAATCACCAGCTGAGTCGATTTAACGATGTCTGTCTGTCCGTCCGTCCGTCCGTCTGCTGACCATCTAAGCTTGTTCGCACTCTACAGGTCGCAATTGTTGTCCGATTGTCATGAAACTTGGCAGAAGTTATTTTTTCTGGCCAAGGACCATTGGTATTGAATTAGGAGGAAATCGGTTCAGATTTAGATATAGCTCCCATACAAATGTCGCTCCCGATTTGACATTTTCCACTTTAGAAACCACATATTGTACCCGATTTTCTTTAAAATTGGCACAACATCTTATAATCCACCTAGAAATACCTATGCAAAAATTGGGTAAGATCGGTTCAGATTTTGATATAGCCCACATACAAATGTCGCTCCCGATTTGACATTTTCCGCTCTAGAAACGACATATTGTACCCGATTTTCTTTAAATTTGGCAGAACATCTTATAATCCAACTAGAAATACGTATGCAAAAATTGGGTAAGATCGGTTCAGATTTATATATAGCCCCCATACAAATGTCGCTCCCGAATTGACATTTTCCGCTCTAGAAACGACATATTGTACCCGATTTTCTTTAAATTTTGCAGAACATCTTATAATCCAACTAGAAACACGTACGCAAAAATTGGGTAAGATCGGTTCAGATTTATATATAGCCCCCATACAAATGTCGCTCCCGATTTGACATTTTCCGCTCTAGAAACGACATATTGTACCCGATTTTCTTTAAATTTTGCAGAACATCTTATAATCGAACTAGAAACACGTATGCAAAAATTGGGTAAGATCGGTTCAGATTTAGATATATCCCCCATACAAATGTCGCTCCCAATTTGACATTTTCTAGAAACAACATATTGTACCCGATTTTCTTTAAATTTTACAGAACATCTTATAATCCAACTAGAAACACGTATGCAAAAATTGGGTAAGATCGGTTCAGATTTAGATATAGCCCCCATACAAATGTCGCTCCCGATTTGACATTTTCCACTCTAGAAACGACATATTGTACCCGATTTTCTTTAAATTTTACAGAACATCTTATAATCCAACTAGAAATACGTATGCAAAAATTGGGTAAGATCGGTTCAGATTTATATATAGCCCCCATACAAATGTCGCTCCCGATTTGACATTTTCCGCTCTAGAAACGACATATTGTACCCGATTTTCTTTAAATTTGGCAGAACATCTTATAATCGAACTAGAAACACGTATGCAAAAATTGGGTAAGATCGGTTCAGATTCAGATATAGCCCCCATACAAATGTCGCTCCCGATTTGACATTTTCCGCTCTAGAAACCACATATTGTACCCTATTTTCTTTAAATTTGGCAGAACATCTTATAATCGAACTAGAAACACGTATGCAAAAATTGGGTAAGATCGGTTCAGATTCAGATATAGCCCCCATACAAATGTCGCTCCCGATTTGACATTTTCCGCTCTAGAAACGTCATATTGTACCCGATTTTCTTTAAATTTTGCAGAACATCTTATAATCCAACTAGAAACACGTATACAAAAATTGGTTAAGATCGGTTCAGATTTAGATATAGCCCCCATACAAATGTCGCTCCCAATTTGACATTTTCTAGAAACAACATATTGTACCCGATTTTCTTTAAATTTTACAGAACATCTTATAATCCAACTAGAAACACGTATGCAAAAATTGGGTAAGATCGGTTCAGATTTAGATATAGCCCCCATACAAATGTCGCTCCCGATTTGACATTTTCCGCTCTAGAAACGTCATATTGTACCCGATTTTCTTTAAATTTTGCAGAACATCTTATAATCCAACTAGAAACACGTATACAAAAATTGGTTAAGATCGGTTCAGATTTAGATATAGCCCCCATACAAATGTCGCTCCCAATTTGACATTTTCTAGAAACAACATATTGTACCCGATTTTCTTTAAATTTTACAGAACATCTTATAATCGAACTAGAAACACGTATGCAAAAATTGGGTAAGATCGGTTCAGATTCAGATATAGCCCCCATACAAATGTCGCTCCCGATTTGACATTTTCCGCTCTAGAAACGTCATATTGTACCCGATTTTCTTTAAATTTTGCAGAACATCTTATAATCCAACTAGAAACACGTATACAAAAATTGGTTAAGATCGGTTCAGATTTAGATATAGCCCCCATACAAATGTCGCTCCCAATTTGACATTTTCTAGAAACGACATATTGTACCCGATTTTCTTTAAATTTGGCAGAACATCTTATAATCGAACTAGAAACACGTGTGCAAAAATTGGTTAAGATCGGTTCAGATTTAGATATAGCCCCCATACAAATGTCGCTCCCAATTTGACATTTTCTAGAAACAACATATTGTACCCGATTTTCTTTAAATTTTACAGAACATCTTATAATCCAACTAGAAACACGTATGCAAAAATTGGGTAAGATCGGTTCAGATTTAGATATAGCCCCCATACAAATGTCGCTCCCGATTTGACATTTTCCACTCTAGAAACGACATATTGTACCCGATTTTCTTTAAATTTGGCACAACATCTTATAATCCAACTAGAAATACGTATGCAAAAATTGGGTAAGATCGGTTCAGATTTAGATATATCCCCCATACAAATGTCGCTCCCGATTTGACATTTTCTAGAAACGACATATTGTACCCGATTTTCTTTAAATTTTACAGAACATCTTATAATCCAACTAGAAACAGGTATGCAAAAATTGGGTAAGATCGGTTCAGATTTAGATATATCCCCCATACAAATGTCGCTCCCGATTTGACATTTTCTAGAAACGACATATTGTACCCGATTTTCTTTAAATTTTACAGAACATCTTATAATCCAACTAGAAATACGTATGCAAAAATTGGGTAAGATCGGTTCAGATTTATATATAGCCCCCATACAAATGTCGCTCCCGATTTGACATTTTCCGCTCTAGAAACGACATATTGTACCCGATTTTCTTTAAATTTGGCAGAACATCTTATAATCGAACTAGAAGCACGTATGCAAAAATTGGGTAAGATCGGTTCAGATTCAGATATAGCCCCCATACAAATGTCGCTCCCGATTTGACATTTTCCGCTCTAGAAACCACATATTGTACCCTATTTTCTTTAAATTTGGCAGAACATCTTATAATCGAACTAGAAACACGTATGCAAAAATTGGGTAAGATCGGTTTAGATTCAGATATAGCCCCCATACAAATGTCGCTCCCGATTTGACATTTTCCGCTCTAGAAACGTCATATTGTACCCGATTTTCTTTAAATTTTGCAGAACATCTTATAATCCAACTAGAAACACGTATGCAAAAATTGGTTAAGATCGGTTCAGATTTAGATATAGCCCCCATACAAATGTCGCTCCCGATTTCACTTTTTCCGCTTTAGTAACTTTAGTACCCGATTTTCTTTAAAATTGGCACAACATTTTATAATCCAACTAAAAAACTTATGATGAAAGAGGGTAAGATCGGTTCAGATTTAGATATAGCCCTCATACAAATGTTGCTCCCGAATGTTTAACCGATTTTGGCCAAACTTTACATATTATATTTCACCAATAAACATACATGGTGAAAGCGAGTCACATCGTTCCAGGTTTTAATATACCCCCATACAAATGTCCTTTCCGATTTAACATTTTTTGTCAAACACATACATTTACAGGATGCAAGAATTCTTCCCGATTTCAATTGTTTACGGAATTGAATTGAAATGAGAATTGTTTGGGTGATGCCCATATGTCCATACTTTGGTATGACTTTGGTTAACTACTTTATAATTTGTATTTGTCTGTCAGACAATTGGATCAATTACCATATTATTTACCATATTCGTTAAATTTGACTAAAAATGAATTTATAGCATATAAATTATATGAATATAATTTATATAATTTGTATGAACTACATAAAATTGCTCCCATGAAATACCTGGGTTTAGTAATCAAAGCGTGGTACATACGCAGGGAGTGGTGTAGGGTATTATATAGTCGGCCCCGCCCGACTTTAGCCTTTCCTTACTTGTTTTGAAATGCGTCTGTTACTAACAATTCTACTAAGAGGGTCGATGATATGGGTTATGTGAACAAAGTCCTTGAATGTATGAGACAAGAAAACTCGTTCATTAGGCCTGTTCGATTGGGTTTACGATTAAGAGACTAGATAAGGTGGCACCATTGTTACCCATTGGTTTTTCTTAAATAAATGTTTGGCAAATCCTTCTCAAAATATTCAAATGACGAATAATAAATGGGCTTGCAGAGGCAAATATTAGGACTGTTTTTATTTAAGACAGGATAATAAGCTGCAACAACAAAATCGCTAATAAAAAGTTTTTTTTTACTCCATATAAAATTATATTTTATATATATATCAAAATAAATTTTCAAAAAATATTTTGATTTGACTTTTTTGGACTTAGCCTCGATAACCATAAATTTGACTAACACTGGGTAATTACCCAGGCTAAAGCCCTTAAGTTATTTCAATGCATTTTATTTCGATTCAATGGCAATTCTCAGAATTTTTATTTCAGTAGTGAAAGTGAACTTTGATAATAATTAAATAATAATGTTGTCAAGCAAATCATTGTTATGAAAACGTAATAGTAAATCTTAGTTTCACTGATTTTTGAGACCTACTCGATATGTGTAGTAGATAATTTCCAAATTTTCGAAGACGCTGAGGCATAATTGAGGTTCTGTGCCGTTAATGTGCCCAATTATCTCATCCTTTAGCTCTTGAATTGTTGCTGGCTTATCGACGTGCACCTTTTCTTTCAAATAACCCCAAAGAAAGAAGTCCAATGGTGTCAAATCACATGATCTTGGCGGCGAGATAACACGGCCATTGAATTTGTCACGCAAAAGAGCCACTGTTTCGTTAGCTGTGTAGCAAGTGACAGCGTTCTGTTGAAACCACATATTTTCCACATCCATATCTTCCAATTCGGGCCATAAAAAGTTCGTTATCATCTCACGATAGCGAAGACCATTCACAGTATCTGCCTAACCGGTTTCATTTAGGAAAAAATACGGTCCGATGATGCCGCCAGCGCATAAACCGCACCACAGTCACTCTTTGGGGTGCATTGGATTTTCGACAATCACTCTGGATTATCAATCGCCCAAATGCGGCAATTCTGCTTATTGACGAATCCACTGAGGTAAAAATGTGTACGATTAAACTGACCGAAAAAATCATGAAGTGCAAGATATCAATTTTGATTTGAACGCCCGTTTTCATAATAAGCCTGAATAACTTTAACGCGTTGCTCGATTGTGTATCTTTCCATGGTTCAAATTGTGTTAGTCTGAAATTTGTTCGATTGTGTATCTTTCCATGGTTCAAATTGAGTTAGTCTGAAATTTACTAGATTGTGTATCTTTCCATGGTTCAAATTGAGTTAGTCTGGAATTTGCTCGATTGTGTATCTTTCCATGGTTCAAATTGAGTTTGTCTGAAATTTGCTCGATTGTGTATCTTTCCATGGTTCAAATAGAGTTAGTCTGAAATTGAGAAATATCAAATGAAATGCTGAAAAAACTTGACGTTTAGGTGTGCTTCACATTCAACATCGGCCCTTACAATTTAACCACCCTTTATATAGCTCTCATAAATATTTCGCTTCCGAATTGACTTTTTCTGCTCTAGGAACCAATATTTTAACAATATTTCCACTAGAAACACCCTTGCTGAAAATGGTTCAAATCGGTTCAGGTTTATTCCGCCACAGAAACCACGTATTTCACCAAATTTCTTCAAATTGAGCATAACAATAATATAGTCTTTAACTGGAAGAACCTATTGTATAAGTTGGTCACTTCATGCCATGTTTTGATATAGCTCCGGTACAAATATTCTTCTCGATTTGACAAATTGGGTCAGGTCATATCAGTTTATATTAGAGCACATACAAAAATCCTTCCAGTTTTCACTTTTTTGCCGAATTGAATTGTATCGGATAGAAAGTGGAATGTGTCATATAGTCGGCCCCGCCCGACTTTCCTTACTTGTTTTCTATTAAAGAATTTTGTTGTAAATAAATTTAGTTGAAAAGAAACCTTTAAATAAGTCTTTTAAACAAAAATCAAATTTATTCATTTAAATATTTATATCTGAAAATAAACACATAAATAATTATAAACATTCATCTGATCCTTTTTTCCAAATGAAACTTCCATGGACACGTTAATATTTATACACTCCACGAGAGTATTATGTCTTTGTGCATTTGTTTGTAACACCCAAAAGGAAAAGAGATAGACCCATTGTTAATTATACCGATCGACTTAGAATCACTTTTTGAGTCGATTTAGCAATGTTCGTCCGTCCGTCTGTCCATCTATTCTTGTAATCACGAACAGGTCGCAATTGTAGACATAACTAAATGAAACCTTGCACAATGAAGTTTTTCGGGACGAGGACGAATGCTATTTAATTTGAAGAAAATCGGTTCAGATTTAGATATAGCCCCCATACGAATGTCACTCCCGATTTGACTCTTTTCACTCTAGATACCACATATTACAACAGATTTTCTTTAAAATTGGCAAAACATCTTATATTTCCACTAGAAACACCCATGGTGAATATAGGTCAGATCGGTTCAGATTTATATATAGCTCCCATACAAATTTCGCTCTTGATTGGATTTTTCCGCTCTAGAAACCACATATTGTATCAGATTGTCTTCAGATTTGGCAAAACATCTTATATTTAAACTAGGAACATCTACGGTGAAAATAGGTCAAGTCGGTTCAGATTTAGATATAGCCCCCATACAAATGTCGCTCCCGATTTGACTTTTTCCGCTTTAAATGCCACATATTGTACTCGACTTTCTTTAAATTTGGCACAACATCTTATAATCCAACTAGAAACACCTATGCTGAAATTGGGTAAGATCGGTTCAGATTTAGATATAGCCCCCATACAAATGTCGCTCCCGATTTGACTTTTTCCGCTTTAAAAGCCACATATTGTGCTCGATTTTCTTTAAATTTGGCACAACATCTTATAATCTACCTAGAAACACCTGCGGCTAAAGCGGGCTAGATCGGTTCAGATTTAGATATAGCTCCCATACAAATTTCGCTCCCAATTTTACTTTTTCCGCTCTAGAAACCACATATTGTATCAGATTGTCTTCAGATTTAGTAAAACGTTTTATATTTCCACTAGAAACACCCATGGTGAATATAGGTCAGATCGGTTCAGATTTATATATAGCTCCCATAAAAATTTCGCTCCCGATTTGACTTTTTCCGCTCTAGAAAGCACATATTGTATCAGATTGTCTTCAGATTTGGCAAAACATCTTATATTTAAACTAGGTACATCTATGTTGAATATAGGTCAGATCGGTTCAGATTTATATATAGCTCCCATACAAATTTCGCTCCCGATTTGACTTTTTCCGCTCTAGAAAGCACATATTGTACAAGATTTTCTTTAAATTTGGCACAACATCTTATAATCCAACTAGAAACACCTATGCAGAAATTGGGTAAGATCGGTTCAGATTTAGATATAGCCCCCATACAAATGACGCTCCCGATTTGACATTTTCCGCTCTAGAAACCACATATAGTACTCGATTTTATTTAAATTTGGCACAACATCTTATAATCTTACCACAAACACCTATGCTGAAATTGGGTAAGATCGGTTCAGATTTAGATATAGCCCCATATAAATGTCGCTCCCGATTTGACATTTTCCGCTCTAGAAACCACATATTGTACCCGATTTTCTTTAAATTTGGCACAATATCTTATAATCCAACTAGAAACACCTGTGGAGAAATTGGGTAAGATCGGTTCAGATTTAGATATAGCCCCCATACAAATGTCGCTCCCGATTTGACATTTTCCGCTCTAGAAACCACATATTGTACCCGATTTTCTTTAAATTTGGCACAATATCTTATAAGCCAACTAGAAACACCTATGCAGAAATTAGGTAAGATCAGTTCAGATTTAGATATAGCCCCAATACAAATGTCGCTCCCGATTTGACTTTTGCCGCTTTTAAAGCCACATATTGTGCTGGATTTTCTTTAAATTTGGCACAACATCTTATAATCTGACTAAACAAAACTATGGTGAAGTGGGTAAGATCGGTTCAGATTTAAATATAGCCCAAATACAAATGTTGCTCCCAAAAGTTTAATCGATTTTGGCCAAACTATACATTTAATATTTCCCCTATTTCGTTCCAGGTTTTAATATACCCCCATACAAATGTCCTTTCCGATTTAACATTTTTTGTCAAACACATACAAAAAACCTTCCCGTTTTCACTTTTTCACCGAATTGAATTGTATTCGAATAGAAAGTGGAGTGTATCATAGAGTCGGCCCCGCCCGACTTTAGCCTTTCCTTACTTGTTTTTTATTTCGCACGTTGTTAGTTGACATGTGGCAGGCAGGTATATCATATCTGGCCAATCAGTCAACTTCAAAAGGTTTGACGCATCTGCATTAATTGTTGGTTTTTATTCGTGGGATTATAGAGAAATTTCCGAGTGCACTATCACCACCGCTTCTGAGGTTTACAATTTTCTGCACACCAGTGGTGTTCCTATGTGTGACACCACCACTTCTCTCTCTTATGTCATAAGAACATAAGAGAACTGAAAGCTGACAATGCAAATCGTTGAATAGTTGCTAAGACACCAATCACTTATATTTTTTGCGAATGTTATTGCCTCAATTGAAACAGGATATAACTTTTACTTTGAACCAGCAGGGATAATATACACCAACTATGTATTCTACGACCTAATTAGGGCGGTGGAGGTTTTTGTACTTAAGTCCGTGTTTAGAGAATGATGAACAGTAAAGCCTGTTTACTGTTGTTAATCATCTTGAATGGTTTACTGGTCCAATTTCAAGAAGAGTCAGATTTATTGAAACTTGTCCTCTCTTATAGCTTAGTTTATGCGATAGACAGACTTTTCATAACATATTCACTTAAGGAAATAAGTGTTTCTCCGATATAAATGAAGCATCAATTCCTAGATCTCTCGTTGTGTCAAGCATCTGGCCGATTATGCCGGTTTATTTGTTGTTAGACGAAAATTTTCCGTACAACGACATTAGGGCTGTTTTTCTTTAAGGTGCGACAACAAAAACCTAAATAAAATGTTAAAATTTCACTCAAAATAAAAAATCTTTTTTAAAATTGCCATCAACAGCAATATCAATGTGTGTATAAAAACAAATTTTGAAAAAAATAATTTTATCTTAAAAATTTTTGACTTTCCAAAAAGGTCAACACAAAACATTTTTTTGAACATTTGTTTTGATACAAATGTTTATATTGTATTTAGCGACAATGTGAAATAATATTTTTTTATTTTGAGTAAAAAGTTAAGTTTTTATTAACGTTTTTGTTATCCCGGTTTAAAAAAACAGCCCTATTATTCGTTGATGTGCTGTGCATGCACACTAGCCAATTAGGTTCACGGCCCAATACCAATACATGGCTCTGCCAGTCCACCCTGAAGAGTGCCTGAAGACTTTTATCAATTTACATTGATGTTTGCGAACGAAAATAACCTTTTCCCAATTTCCAACATGTAATTCAAAGTAACCGGGACCATTTAAAGCTAATTACAACATGTATAATATAACATTTTTTTTTAACATGGCTAAAAAGTGTGGATGCATCTAAATCAGCCCGTACGCTAATTACACTAGTTTGCAAAAAAAATGTCTAAGAGCTGTGTCTAAATTATATTGGTGTCTTAAACACGAAAAATATTAAAAAATGTTTATGGGTATATTCCACCGTGCGTCGTAAAATGGTACCGAAAAAATCGTGCTTCTAGATTTAAATTCACAATGTATTTTGATTTTTCGTTACTGTCTAAAATTTTTTAAAACTGATGCAAAAGCACTTAGACTTTGAAATCTACTTTCGTTTGTTGGCCGCAAATCTAGTTAAATATGTACAGGGTTTTCCAACAAGAGGTGTTATTTTGAATCCCGGTATTTCGGTAGCTGTCAGTTTTGAAGCTTTTTTTCTTTGACATTTGACAAGTAGAAACTACGCCATTACTAAAAATGGAACGATACACGCTTCAACAACCCATTGAAATTATTAAAATTCATGATTGAAAATTATCCGGAATTCCATCGAAAAATCATCTTGACTGATGAAGGCCATTTCGTCAATAAGCAAAATTGTCGCATCTGGTGTTCGGAAAACCCAAGAGTTTTTGTATGACTGTTTGGTGCGGTTTATGGGCCGGCGGGGTCATTGAACCTTACTTTTTCGAAAATGAGATTGGATCAACAGTTACGGTGAATGGATTGCGCTATCGAGAGATGATTAATGATTTTTTATGGTCGGAGTTGGATGGTATCGTTTACTTTCAACAAGATGGCGCTACGTGCCACACAAGCAACGGAACCATTGCCCTTGTACGGGAAAAGTTTCCGGACCGTGTTATCTCTCGAAGAGGTGATCACAATTTGCCACCGAGATCTTGTGATTTAACACCATGCGACTTCTTCCTTTGGAGCCACGTGAAAGACAAGGTCTACGCCAACAGCCCAGCGTCGATTCAAGACCTCAAAGATAGAATTCGGGAGACTATCGAGGACACAGGGCAGCCACTTTGCTATTTGGTTATAGACAATTTCATGAAAAGGATATGGTCCTGTAAGCGTGGCCGTGGTGGCCATTTGGCTGATGTTTTTTCATTATTAACGGCATACCTTCCTCTTTATTATGAAATAAACATCCGATCATTTATCAAAAAAGTCAAAACGTATAGGTCTTAGTTAACTTTATTAACTGGTCCTAATGTTGATTTTGGGTAACTTTTCGTTTTTAAGATAATTTCAAAAAATCAAGGCAAAAGCAAAATCGGCCAACAATCCAAATGCAGATTTCAGCAAAACATCTAACAATATTTCAAAGTGACAAATTTTAGAATGTTGTGCACTGATGTCTCTTTAAATTGCTTTTGATTTTGTCTAAAAAATGATTAATAGTTTTTTCTTCATTTAATTTTAAGCACTGTGGTACTTGACATATTTTCATCATTTGACATTTTTTACAAAATTAGAGTTAATAAACATTTTTTAAACCAACAGAGGAATTCAATTTATGTATCCTCACATAACACAGTGCAACAGTGCATCTGCAATTCAAGCACCACTATGACGGTTCGTTAGTGTATCCAAAATGATGACGATTGCCTAAAGGATTTTTTTCCTGAGGTACCCGTTTTCGCGGGACGCCCTGGCGCGCTCCCCCACCCACTTTTGTTATCTTATGGTCTTTTGTTTGTCATAACTCGAGAACGGCTGTCCCGATTTAGGTGAAATAAATGTTGAAAAATTAAGAATTATAATTCCTTTAATCTATTCCTATGCTCTTTCTCGATATTTTAAACAGTTTCGCAGATATAAATAAATTTATGAAAAAAAAAATTCCCTAAAAAATTTAAATTTTTTGTTTTTAAAAATCATAAAAAATTCAAAACGGAAAAATATGTCAAGGCTTTTTACCATATAGAAAAGGAATGCCCGCAAACTCTTGTTTTATTTCGAAATGTATTTACACATAAATATGGAAAAGTAGTGACTAACATTAAAATAAAATGTTCTAGCTATTTAACCTATATTAATTATGTTTTAATGAGTTGAGCAATTATTTGATGATTAACTCTTCAGGCGTTTATTCGATTAATTGGAAATTCTTAGCTTTCGAATAAACAATTAATCGAATATCTTAGAAGTCGGAATAATTGGATACCCTAGTTATGATACTCTTTCTAGAGACAGAAAAATAATGTAGTGTGTGTAGGTAACGTATACTTACTGGTTATTGAGGGTAATATCACTCATACGCAATGTAGTCAGAGTGAACATTAACAGAAACAGTCCCACAATTTTTTTTTTCATAAATTTATTTATATCTGCGAAACTGTTTAAAATATCGAGAAAGAGCATAGGAATAGATTAAAGGAATTATAATTCTTAATTTTTCAACATTTATTTCACCTAAATCGGGACAGCCGTTCTCGAGTTATGACAAACAAAAGACCATAAGATAACAAAAGTGGGTGGGGGGAGCGCGCCAGTGCGTCCCGCGAAAACGGGTACCTCAGGAAAAAAATCCTTTAGGCAATCGTCATCATTTTGGATACACTAACGAACCGTCATAGTGGTGCTTGAATTGCAGAGATTAAACTGCAATTTGTCGCACTGTGTAATAAAAGCCAACAACAAAATTTAGTAGTTTTTATACCCTCCACCTCCAGGATGGGGGTATACTAACTTTGTCATTCCGTTTGTAACACCTTGAAATATCGACCTAAGACCCTATAAAGTATATATATTCTTGATCGTCATAAAATTCTAAGACGATCTAGCCATGTCCGTCCGTCCGTCCGTCTGTTGAAAGCACGCTAGCATCTAAACGAAAGGAGCTAGAACGTTCAAATTCTCCATAAATGCGTCTTATACTCGTAGATCGGTTGGGATTGAAATGGGGCGAAATCGGCCCAAAGGGAAAAATTTTTCCCTCACAAGGACTAAAAATACCCATAATAATCCCTAATATTTTAGCGTATTTAAGCATGTTTTTTGAATAGGTCTGTTTATATTTGCTTGATATTTGGTATGCGCATTCCCCCTACAGCAAAAACGTGCACCATAAAGTGATTCTTACTTGTAGGGGGTGAAATGGGGCAAAAAAGGGATAAAAATGGTACATATTAAACGACAACAGCTAGAAACACGAAATTCGGTGTGTACATTCCTCTAACTGAGTAGAGACATAATATAAAAACATTTTTTCCAAATTCGTACTTTTAGGGGTAACATGGGAATAGAGGGATAAAAATGGTACCAACCAAATGGCTGTACCTAGAATAATGAAATTCGGTGTATACATTCCTCTGATTGCTTAGACAAGTAAAATAAACGGATTTTTTAAAATTCGTACTTTTTGGGGTTAAACTGAAAAAGGGGATAAAAATAGTACCAATCAAATGACCGTAGCTAGAGTAATGAAATTCGGAGTATACATTCCTCTGACTGTGTAGACACGTAAAATAAACTGGTTTTTCGAAATTCGTACTTTTTGGGGTAAAAATAGAAAAAGGGGATAAAAATAGTACCAACCAAATGACCGCAGCTAGAGTCGTGAAATTCGGAGTATACATTCCTTTGACTACGTAGACATGAAAAATAGAAGTTTTTTTCCAAATTCGTACTTTCAAGGGATACAATGGGTACGGATGGATAAATATGGTACCAACCAAACGGCTACACCTGGAATAATGAAACTCGGTGTATACATTCCTCTGATTGCGTAGACGCTTAAAATAAACAGATTTTTCGAAATTCGTACTTTTTGGGGTTAAAAAGAAAAAAGGGGATAAAAATAGTACCAATCAAATGACCGCAGCTAGAGTCAGGAAATTCGGAGTATTCATTCCTCTGACTGCGTAGACACGAAAATAAGCGGATTTTTCGAAATTCGTACTTGCAAGGGATACAATGGTACATGGGATAAAAATAGTACCAACTAAACGACTACAGCTAGAATGATGAAATTCTAATTACGTAGAAATGTCAAGGGGGTCAAATAAAAAGTATTTTTTTCCAAATTCCTACTTTTTCTTTTACGGCAAAAATTGGTTGAATCATGAAGTTAGGTTATTTTGCACTTTATGTACGTCTGATAATGGATTTTCAAAATTTGTACTTTTGGAATTAAAATAGAATGGAAGTACAACCAACAGTAGCACCCACTATCTTCCAATATTTATAGTATTTAAGCTTTTTGAAAATATAAATATAAGAATATTTAGTTTTTGTTTTGAAATAGATAATGGTTTGATATAATTAAAATATTATATTTATTTATATAATTATTTTTTCAATATTTGTATTTGTTTTAGTTTGGTATATTAAAAAATTTATATTTTCCTGTAATATTACTGCACTTCTACGAAAACCGACAACATCTGTGGAATGCAATCCATGGTGGAGGGTATATAAAGTTCGGCCCGGCCGAACTTAACGTCGTTTTTACTTGTTTTAATTTTTTTTTGTCCTTCAACTTTCTCCTCGCCATTTACAACTCTCTTTATTTTTTCGACTCCGATTTTAAAATAATTTTAAAGTATTTATTTACATAATTAAATTATTTATGTAAGATTTTTTTCTTTAAAATTTTTAATTTTCACTCTTAATATGACGCACGGGACCAACTTTATATAAATGCCAAGTTCACAAATCTTCTTATTTTCCAGTAAGTAATTGTATACAAATCTCTTTCCTCGTGTACAAAAGTGTTTCAATGTCGCACGTGGCATCGGAATATGTGAAAATGGAAAGCAATATTACAGTTAATGGCAGACATATAGTTTCGTATCCCTTCTTTTTGAATCTTTATACTCCGTGAAAGATTTTAGACAGCAATATTCAATTCGTAATGTCTCTCTTTAAGAATTGTTATCAAAATGTTACGAATAAATGAAAATTTGTTGTACATTAGTTCAATTTGATTGTGTTGCTATGAAAAGATGATACCCATATGTTTTTTGGAATAATTGATTCTTGCGTCGAAATATCTCTTCTGCAACAGACGCATTTCTTGCCTTTTTTAGAAAAATGTTCCAATATTTACATCTCGTTGCCATTTGCGCTCGCCAAGTTTTGCAGCTAACACTTTAAGTACATAAAATGAAAAATTTGCACGTGAGTGGTCTAGAAAAATCACTGAACTGAGCACTGACACAGTAAAAGAAGTAACAACGACAAAAAATAGCCCCGTGTTAACGATATTTCGTTGGACTTTTTTGTTGCACCCGCATAGAAGGAAAGAAAGTTTGCTTGTGCCCAACCAACCAATGTAGGAATTTTTATAAAGTTAAACTTGTTCACACCGACAATGTTATTGGTTTCGTTTCGGCGTCTTCCATTTTTGCAGAGAGCCCAGCATGCTGAAACTGACTGATATCCGGTTGCATCCTCAATCTCCGGCGAGTAAGAAAAGGAGCTTATTGTTGCAATTGAATTTCGCTTGTGCTCCAAAACTTTTTGCCACTGCTGATGAAAATAACATAACATAAACTACAGGAATAACTGACAGAACTGAATGGATGACTACAGTGTGGGTTGGTGTTGGTTCAAAGTATTATATCGCAGTCGGGGAATGTACCAACATGGGAGTATGTGTATTGCATGCTTGTTAAATGCCGTGAAATAACAGCTGCTAGTGACGCTTGATAGCTCCCACTACCACATGCCATCAACCGCGACAGCACTTTGACTCTCTGTGTTCAGTACCAGACCACGGAAAACTTCCTCTGCTTTTTAGTTTTCTCGCTACGAAACAAGCATTATCACCTGTAAATCCTTATTGGTAATAAAATTTAGATGGGAAAAACACCAAATTAAAACTTTTCCCTTTGCTACTCCGAAGGATTCAGACGAACGGATGTATGCTTGTGGTTCATCGCTGCAGCAACGATTCTCCTTAATCCCTTCTCACCCTCTGATCATAGGGTTTATTCTATTTGCATTATGTAGTTTTGGCAGGAATACCGATGATGTTAGAAACAAACCTTTAAAATGTTTTTATTGGCGGAACAAGTGCGCGACGGTATTATATTGTAGCTATTTTCACGCCACTTTGCGATTTGCAATTACCCCACTTACAGTATTCAGTGAAGTAATTGGAGTAAAATGGATAATATAAACTATCTTCTCGCTGAAAAAATAGCCTCTCTAACATATTTCTCCAAACATAGTCTGGGCATGCTGATATCGGGTTAGGAACAATTCATATTCAAACTGTTACCTTCAGGCAATCATTGACGTTCCCGTGAGAGTGACCACGTAAACTAACAATTCATATCAAACAATAAAGTATTATATAAAATTAAATGTACATTAGGGTGGATCGATAAGACAAGTTGTGCCGGTCACCCCCTAGAATTAAAGATAATTTGAAGAAAAACTAATTTTTATTTATTTTTGCCGCGCACTTTGACCCGGTCTAATGTATATATTCTAATATTGTATTTGGAACAATAATCCCTAATCATTAGAGTGGCTTCTTTTATAAGGAAGGAAAATATGTTGTTGATGTTCCCGACTAAAATGAAGGATTGGTTTGTTTTATTTATTCTCCCAAAATATTTCGCTTCATTGTCCGTTCGTGAGCTGGACGCGTTCAAAATAACTTCAATAAATCGGGGTTTTCTTGAATAAAATTCGCGATGAGAATGGTATTGAGAAAAAACCGCTAGAAAATACAATTCGACCAGAGCCTTATCGAACCATATAAAAAACTTGAAATATGACACAGTATAAAGGGCAGACTTATGCTGTTTGAGAGCAAGTTTTGATGAATTTTTTATAAAACCCGCAATAACTTCCACATTTTTAGTTCGATTTATGTTTTTAGGGGCTCGTTGGAGAGGTATTGATAACTAATTTTTTTATTTTTATACCCTACACCACTTCGTGGACTAGGATATTATAAGTTAGTTTCGCGCCAAATGTTTGTAACACCAAGAAATAATCAAGCTAGACCCACCTTTAAGTATACCGATCGGCTTTAACAATGTCTGTCTGTCCGTCCGTCCGACCGTCCGTCTGCTGTCCATCTAAGCTCTACAGGTTGTAATTGTTGTCCGATTGTCATGAAACTTGGCAGAAGTTACTTTTTCTGGCCAAGGACCATCGGTATTGATTTTGGAGGAAATCGGTTCAGATTTAGATATAGTCCCCATACAAATGTCGCTCCCAATTTGACTTTTTCCGCCCTATAAAGCACTTATAATCGAACTAGAAACATTTATGGTGAAAGTGGGTAAGATCGGTTCAGATTTAGATATAGCCCCCATACAAATGTCGCTCCCGATGTCACTTTTCCGCTTTAGAAACCACATATTGTACCCGATTTTCTTTGAATTTGGTACAACATCTTATAATGCAACTGGAAACACCTATGCAGAAATTGGGGAAGATCGGATCAGATTTAGATATAGCCCCCATACAAATGACGCTCCCTATTTCACCTTTTCCGCTTTAGAAACCACATATTGTACCCGATTTTCTTTAAAATTGGCACAACATTTTATAATCGAACTAAAAACACTTATGGTAAATCACCCATACAAATGTCGCTCCCGATTTGACTTTTTCCGCTCTAAAATCCACCGTTTTACCCGTTTTTCTTTAAAATTGCCACAACATCTTATAATCCAACCATAAAACCTATTGTGAAAGTGGGTAAGATCGGTTCAGATTTGATATAGCCATCATACAAATGTTGCTCACGAATGTTAATCCGATTTGGGCCAAACTTTTCATATTATATTTCACCAATAAACATACATAGTGAAAGCGGGTCACATCGTTCTAGGTTTCAATATAACCCCATACAAATGTCCTTTCCGATTTTACATTTTTTGTCAAACACATTAATTTACAGGATGCAAAAATCCTTCCCGATTTCACTTTTTACCGAATTGAATTGTAATGAGATAGAAAGTCCTTTCGTCTTTAACCTTTCCGTACTTGTTTGGGAGATGCTCAGATGTCCATACTTTGGTATAACCTGATCTACAGGGCCGTGCGCCAGAGAGGTTTCGAACATATACTTTTTAAAACCTTCTAGACTTTCTGAAGCAATAAAATATAGAATTTTTAATGTCTTTTTAAAATAACTTGTCTGAAATGGTAATTTTGTAGTAAAATCATGAAAACACGAAAATTACATAAAAAAATCGTGGATACTTTCTTGAATTTCGGACAAAGGTTATGAAAAATACAAACAAACTAAACGAATTGTGCCAATTTCAAGATTGTGTAGTGCTAATTTCGCTAATGGACACCAAATTGTTCGGAAAATTTTCATTTTTATTAACCGATACCACTTCTTGACATTCGACTAGAGCTATATCATATGAACTTTTAATTGTGTACTGCAATAAAAGTTTGGAAATTTAATAACAAAATCGTTTAGTAATTTTAAAAAAGTGTGGATAAGAATCACTATGATAGCATAATGAAATCTAAAATATTCTTAATAAAAGCAAATAATTTGCTTGATGCTTGTAGAGCGCTAAGATGTAACATTTGCGATTGGACATTTTTATGGAGCTGTATCTAAATCTGAATCGATGTGTCCTATTTTCATAAGAAATGCAACAACAACGGTTTCTGTTACGTCCAATGTTTTGGGAGTTTGCAAATTATAATACAAATCCATTTCGACAAACGAAGAATAATGTTTGATATACATAAACGTATTTATCTTTGTTCATTTACAAGAACTGATGCATGTTTACCGCAAACAAACTAATTTTTCCCACAAAAGAAACTCGTTTCTATGTAATGCATTTTTCTCTGTGTGTAGGTCTCTATTTTAAAATCTACTAAAAGTTGCGAAACAATAAGAAATGAGTGCTAACTTACTAAAATTTGTGTTATATTTATCACTTATGTCAAATATTTTTCAGAGTTAGTATTTTTTGTACATATGTAACAAGTATTATTCAAAAGAGAAACAACAAATTCAGTAACATGGATCTACGTAGGAAAACGAAACTCTAAAATACCAATTATTTGGTTTTTTTAATTTTTTTATTTGGATATCCCCTCGCACGTTAGATTGTGACTGCATAAGTGGCTATGAACATAATTCGCTACAACGATTTTGTTTAAAACATTTTTCTAGATTTACTATCGTACTATCAAATTCCATCACTTCGCGTTAATAGCATTTTGATTCCCCAGTTATGAAGCTAAAATAGGAAAAATGGTGGCTGTAAAGTCAAAAATTGTGAAAAGTATATTTAGAAACACCGGCGTAACTTTTTATTATATTGAGAATACCAAAATAATTCTATGGCCTGTGATTACTGACTTCATGGGGAATATTTGTGTATGAAAAGTTTCAGAATTATGAATGAAGAAAGTTAAAATATAAGGAATTGCAACGGCGAATTTTGGATTTTTCATCAATTGCAGCGATTTTCGTAACTGGCTACGCATATGTTACAAGCGACCAATCTGATGGATGAAGCTGGAATCTTTAAATTCGCTGTGTACATCACAGAAAATGCGTTTTCCATACAACATTAAGGAGAAAGTCAGTTTTTTCGCTCTCCTGAAAAGTTATGTTTGTGTTCATAGCCCTCGATATGTATGTATGTAATTTCAAGCAACTATTTATAAAAAGTTCTACACTTAGAGAACAAGTCTGTTAATAAAAGCAGCGATTGTCTGCTGCCTATCAGCAGACACTTTTCTGCAATTACAGCTGTTTTTTGGCATAACAGCAGTTTTCTGCAATCTTACATCACCATTCATATAGATGGTAGATGGATTACTGAAATGCAATTTTGCCGACAATGTCTGTCGGACGAATGTATCAAAATATTTCTCGAAGATCCTGGCAATACAATGAGTGGTTTCCAAACGCTCCAGTAAAAAAATCCTAAAAAGTTGGAAAATTAACTATTTATGAGTAAAGTTTCCATCTTTCAAAGCCATAGTAAATAGTTCATTTACTAGAAAAAGTAGATTTACTTAAAATCATTTCTTTGGATCTAATAAAAAATTCTTACAATTGAGTAAATTCAAACTTATTTGGAAGAATATTTCCAAGGTTTTAAGTAAGAAAAAAATCTTAAATTTTTTGTATGGAAAAAATCCATTTAGGAAATTTTAACTTAAAAATGTGTTTATTTCCTAAAAGTAAGATAATATGTTTACAGAAATTTATGCCGAGTTCTTCATACATTTTTGTATTAATGAACTTATAAAAAACATTTGAAATTGTTTAAAAAATTCTTGAATATTAATCTAAGAAGCAATTCTCGTTCGTTTGCAGAGACTTATTTCTCAATACTTATCTTGCCTTCGCAACAATCATGGAGTAATAGCTCAACTCCTTATGGCAGAGGTAACATGAAACTCTTGAGAAATATCTCATGTTGTCATTTTTTGTATCAGTTTTGCATACTCTGAAGCAAAACTATTTGTTTGATTTTTTTAGTTAAATTGAACTTATTTTAATTTCACCCACAACAATATAAAAGAAAGACAAAAGCACATAATTATTTTTAATTTGAAGGTTTTTATTTTTGTGTTTAGATATTTTTTTTTTAAACTTTTTTTATTAATTAATGTTGATATCCTTAGGATAATTTCTTGTACATATATCGAATTGTTTTTTAATTTAAAGTCATATATTTTTGTCACCCAACAAATTTTAATTTTTTTTGTAATAAAAAAGAAAAAACCTTACCATAGACAAAGTTGTGCATATGTCGAGCAAATTTTTGAAATTCATACCTTTACTCAATTGCGAATAAAAGCGAAACGCGTGCATCGATTTTCATGATCTTTGTCTCATTTTGCTCATAGGTTATGTGACTTTACGTAAAAGTAATAAGATTTGACATTTTTTTTCATTTTGGATTTTTTATGGATTTAAAAAAATAAATTTAAATCTTTAGGCAAAAAATAAGTTTTTTCCTTTATATATTCATTTTTAACTTGGAAACTGTTGCTTGTATAGGAAAACAATATATGAACAGATTAAGGGAATTGTAATTTTAAATTTTTTAAAATTTAATTCAATTAAATCGGGCTAGTGGTTCCCGAGTTATGCCGGACGAAACAAATTAACCAAAAAAAATTTTAAAATTAAAAAAAAAATAAAACAAAAACCAAACGAAAAAAAAAAATTTTATTGCGTTTTTCGAGCTCATGTCAAGGTTATCTACACAGAAAAAATTATCGCATCCCGAGTACATTTTGACTGTTGACTAGTGTAATAGACACAATTTTCCGGCAGACAAATGCAAATAATACAGTAGTAATAGGATGAATCGGACCGACATTTCAAAGAAGGCCTATAACAACACTTGGGGCCTCGTCCAAAACATGGGCCTATATATTTCTCATTCACGGTTGGTATTTAAAGTTAAAATATATAATGATCCGATGTAAGACGTAGTTTCTAGAGCTGTATTAGAGTGGAATGGGGGCCCCATTTGGGTTATTCCAAAGTATGGACACATATATTTGACTTTGTATTCTTAGTTGAAATATAATATAATCTGCAAAATTAAAAAAAAATCCTATGTAAAATTTTTTCTTGAGGGGTAAAAATTAAAATGGGCCATTTGTAAGGGATCTACATTAAAAGTGGTTCCTTATCACTTTCAAAGTAGGTATTCTTAGTTGAAATATGACATGATATGCAAAATGAGATCTAATGTACGATGTGGGTTCTAGAGATGTAATAGAGTAGAATGGGGGTCCAATTTCTATGGGGCTTATACCAAAATATGGACCCATATATTTGACTTTCATAATATGTCTTCTTAGTTGAAATATAATAAAAAATGCAAAATTTGATAAACGTTCGATTCAAATTGTGGGTCCTACAGGGGTAATAATTAAAAAGGGGGCCATTTTAGATCATAGATCACTTTTAAGGTAGGTATTCTTAGTATGAAATATAAATATAATATAATTTGCAAAATTTGAAAAACTTCCGATGTAAAATGTCGGTCCGGTAAAAAAGTGAAATCGGGAAGGATTTTTGCATCCTGTAAATGTATGTATTTCACAAAAAATGTTCGGAAAGGCCATTTGAATGAGGGTATATTGATACGTGGAACGATGTGACCCGCTTTCACCATGTATGTTTATTGACGAAATATAATATGTAAAGTTTGGCCAAAATCGGTTAAACATTCGGGTGCAACATTTGTATGAGGGCTATATCTAAATCTGAACCGATCTTACCAACTTTCACCATAGGTTTTTTAGTTGGATTTTTAGATGTTGTGCCAATTTTAAAGAAAATCGGGTACAATATGCGGTTTCTAAAGCGGAAAAAGTGAAATCGGGAGCGACATTTGTATGGGGGCTATATCTAAATCTGAACCGATTTCCTCCAAATTCAATACCGATGGTCCTTGGCAAGAAAAAATAACTTCTGCCAAGTTTCATGACAATCGGACAACAATTGCGACAGCAGACGGACAGACGGACAGACAGACATCGTTAAATCGACTCAGCTGGTGATTCTAAGCCGATCGGTATACTTAAAGGTGGGTCTAGCTCGATTATTTCCTGGTGTTACAAACATTTGGCGCGAAACTAACTTATAATACCCTAGCCCACGAAGTGTTGTAGAGTATAATAAAATGATTGTACTCTTGATTATATATTCACAATAAAATTACATAAAAATGTTATAAATATTACTACATTCCTAGATGTTAACTAGAATTGCAAAAGAAACATACTTTATGTAATGTTAAAGTTTTTTAAATTAAAATTAGGTATACAAAAGTACTCTGTTTCCATCTCAAAAATCGATCTTTTTCATCCCTCCGATTTACCCTATTACAGCCCTAGAATTAAAATTTTACTTCGGATCTTGATCAATTTTTTAGATCGTGGTACATTTGAACTAGGAAGTCGTGCCGTCAATGCGGACTACATAGGTCAAATCATCATATAAATACTTGGTTAATTTTAAACGAAAACCAAAAGTTTGTCAGCAATATTTTATACAAAAATCTGGGTATTTCGCAAATAACTTTGCATAATTCTATATGGAAAAAAGTATGGAAACGTTGGGTGGGACCGACTATACGACACCCTCCACTTTTTTACCCCATTAAAAGTTGGTTATTACCAATCTAGGTGTCTTAAAACATTTTTGAAATTTTAATGCTGGACAGATTCCAAATAGTTTGGCGATATTATAGACCCAATATTAACACGTGGTTCTTTAAGGGGCAAAGTACTTTGCGTTCACCTTTGGAAAACTTTAACGCCAAATCGGATGGGACATTTCTATGGGGGCTATATCAAAATAAATACCACTTTTACAGCTGATATTTATAGGTGAAATATATTATAATATGGGAAATTTATACTAAATAGATTATAAGATGTGGTTTCTAGAGAGGAAACAGGGTGGTTCCACGTAAAGTGACCCTTTTTTCGACAAATCAATTTATAATTTAAAGAAACATTGATAAACATTTTTAATGTTTATACTTCTCATAATACATATTTCTGATTTCAAAGAAATAATGACAACAATAGGTTTGATAATTTCCTTTTCTAATATAGGCTGGTGTCGTAACAGAATTTCCGTCAAAATGTCATGCCCGTTACAATTTAAATATGCTATATTTCCTATATTCATAAAGAGATGTCGGTATCGTATACTTTAGAAGAAAGTTTATGAACTACTCTTTTGATTTGCAAAAATGAACAAAGTCATGTAATGGGAGAACATTCCAGAATTCAAGAAAATAAGTAAAACCTCACGATTTTCTTCAAAGCTAGTTTGTTGTATATTTCCAATATTTAAAACGCTGAGACATATTTATATTTGTAATAATATTCCGATTAAACTGACATTCTCAATTGGCAATATAGTACAAATCGCAGACAATGAATATGGGAGATATTTAAATATATTTAAGCAAAAGTGTCACACTCGTTCCAATGGAATCACCCAATAGTTAAATCGGGAATTTCGTTGTTAGAGATCCAAAATCTAACGCGGTGTGACGAATGTGAACAATATAGGTTAAAATATGAAGTTTATAGAGGGAAAAGTCAAATCTGTAAGGATATTTGTATGGTGGCTATATAAAAACATGCACCAATGTGTCACAATTCCGCCACAGATATATCTCAGTAAAAGATGAATGCTAATTTGAACGATATTTTCTTGCTATTTATACCCTCCACATCAAAAGGAAGCGAAATAGATACATTTTTAAATATACCGTTCGACTTAGAATAACTTTTTGAATCCATTTAGCAATGTCAGCATGTCCGTCCGTCCATCTATTTAATCAAGGTACAGGTCGCAATTATTCACCAATCGTAACAAAAATTGGCAAACATAAGTTTTACTAGAACATTTGAAGGAAATCGGTTCAAATTCAGATATAGCCATGGGGGCTATGTCGCTCCCGATTTGACTTTTCCGCTCTAGAAACCATATATTTCAAATTTGGCACAGTACTTTATAATTCAACTAGGAACATCTATGGTGAAAGTGGGCCAGATAGGTTCAGATTTAGTTGTAGCTCCGATTGACATTTTCCTCCAGAAATCATATATTTTAACTGACGTTCTCCAAATTTGGTAAATTAAACTAGAAAAACCTTTAGTGAAAGTGACCCACTTTTCAGGTTTTACTACAAACATCATACATGTCCTTTCCGTTTTAATTTGCTTCTGTCAAGGTATTAAAGATTTTGATCTAAATTAGCAGAAAACCTCAATGTTTCAGTTTAACGAAGTTTGGTTAAATGAAATTTACTTAATTTCTTGAATTTATGGACATAATGTTTTTCGCAGTGGTATTAATTAATAATGTAATTATAATTTTCCAAAATGTTTCACTAATTGGTTTGTAATTTGTATGAGTAAACAAATATATAATTCTCCTAATATGTTAGTGCACTTTACGTATTTATTTTGATTTATTTGTTCTAAATTTTTGAGTATTATTTAAAATTTCAAACTAAAAGCATTAATCTTTAAAATTTATATTTGTCCATGCCGGCCATGTCCTCGTTCGCACAATTTAAACAAAAATGATGAAACGTGCACTCCTTTTTTTCAGCATACGTATGTAGCTATTTTGCGCTAAACTGAAAGCACTGATGAATCTCAGAGAATGAACAAAAAACGTATCCTAGTTCAGAAAATAAAAGTTATTCAAAAAAGTTGAGCTGAAAATTGGATTTGTAAGCAACAAAAATTTGCAAATATTCCATGCACACCAAATAATATGTCGGTGTTTTAGTTTTTCGCCAATGAATGAATGATGAAATGACCAAATGTTAACTGAATGATGGATGTGTGGTATGTGTCCACGTATATTTGGACAAGTTTTTTCTTGTTTTTGAAATGCGGATTATAGAGTTTGTGAATATTTCGGGGACAAATTGCTGAAAATGGAATTCAGAGTTTTTAGTGTTTATTTCCGTAATGAATCTTCAAATGTTTTGATTTCGTATTGCAAATAAATAACACATATGATTATGTTAAGCGGGGCCGTACGTTTTGGGTTTTCAAACACCTCAGATAGTTTTCGAACATATATTTTTTTAAAGTAGAGTTTTTGATGCAGTAAAATATGGAATTTGTAGATCCTTTTTTAATAATCTGCCTGAACTGCTAATTTTCCAGTCGTAAAATCGAAAATTACTTAAATTTTTTATGAAAGCTTTTTGATTGTTTTCGAACAAAGCTTATAAAAATCCAAAAATTTAACGATGTGTGTCAATTTCAAAATTATCACTTTTATATACCAAAAAACGAAAATTTAACAATGTGTGTCAATTTCAAGATTATCGCTTGTATTGGGTGTCCCAAGAAGAGCGCAATTTTTTAATTTTAAATAAAACACAGATATTTAAGAAAAAATCGTGAAACTTTATTATATCGTAAAGTAGACAGAATGAGGTTATGTATGCAACAATATATCGTGCAGATGGCCGCCGCGGCTTTGCTGGCATGCACGCGATCTTTTAATGAAATTTTCAATGACCGTTTTGCATGAATGCTGCGGTATTTCATTAATGCAGCGTTCAATTTCGTCTTTTAAGGCTTGAGTCGTCGTCGGCTTATTCGCGTAAACCATCGACTTCAAAAAACCCCAAAGAAAAAAATCTAATGGTGTTAAATCGCACGATCTAGGCGGCCAATTCTGATCTCCAAAACGCGAAATAACACGACCGGGAAATGACTGATGCAGCAATTGAATTGTTTCTCTGGCTGTATGACATGTGGCGCCGTCTTGTTGGAACCACATGCCCTCCACATTCATTTCTTCAATTCTAGGCAAGAAAAACTGGTTATCATTTCACGATACCGAACACCATTGACTGTTTGCGCTTGACCTGCCTCATTTTCATAAAAAAAGGTCCAATGATTCCTCCAGTCCAAAAACCACACCACACAGTGACACGTTGAGGATGCATTTGCTTCTCGTGAATCACTCGAGGATTTTCCGCACCCCAAATGCGACAATTCTGCCTATTGACGAAGCCATCAAGATGAAAATGGGCCTCGTCACTGAAGATGATTTTATCGGCAAAATCAGCATTTTCATGTTGTCTCTCCAATACCCAATTAACGAACTCCCTTCGCTGTCCATGGTCAGTTGGCTTCAGTTCCTGAGTCCATTGAACTTTGTATGCATGAAGATGCAAATCTTTCGTCAAAATTCGCTGCAAAGTGGATTTGGAGACACCAATTTGCTGAGCTCGGTGTCGAATTGAGGTGGATGGAGTTTGAGCGACATCATCACGTACAGCTGCGACATTTTCGGTCGATCGACCTGGCCGATGGCGCGTTGTTGTCTTTACATCACTAACAGACCCAGTTTCGGCAAATTTATCCATTAATCTCTTTACAGTTGACTCTTTTGGAGCATTATTGTGACCCCAAATTGATCGCAATTTGCGAACTGTAGCCTCAAAACTTTCACCATTTTGGTAAAACAATTTCACAATGAGAATGCGTTGTTCATTCGTGTAGCGCTCCATTTTTACTAACCTCGTACCTTCTTCTAACAAACAATAACAATTGTTCAAATGTCAAACAATGACACTTCGAATGTTGCCAGATTTAAAAATTGCGTTCTTCTTGGGACACCCTTTATATACCAAATTTTCCTGAAATGTTTCGTATCAAAAAACCGATGCTATTACTTGATAATTGCCACCTCCCAGTGACATTGAAGCGCCATTCGCACACTTTTAATTAAGACAACAACAAGAAAAAGTCGATCTGTATTTTTATACCCTCTGCCTTAGGATGGGGTATATCCATTTTTTTATTCCGTTTGTAACAACTTGAAATATTCAACGGAGACCCCATAAAGTATATACACTATGCCACAAAAGTCTGTCTTTTGAATTTCAAATGATGACTTTTGAATTTCAATTGTCGAGTTTTGAATTTCAAATGATTTCTTTTGTGTTTCAAATGGTGTCTTTTGAATTACATATGACGAGTTTTGAATTTCAACTGAAATTTTTGAATTTCAATTTGTATTTTTTGAATTTCAAGTGTTTTTTTATTCGAATTACAATTGAAAATGGAGTAGAAATTAGTTAAATCCATATAAAGTTTTTACGCCATTCCAATTAAATTCGGTGAGGATTTTGGCATGTGTCCTATATCATGGACCGATGAGACCAAATTTCACGATATATGTTTCCAGGTGAAATATAACGTGTTCAAATCAAAATCGGCTAAAATACGTGTTTATAGAGCAGAAAAAGTCAAATCGGGAGCGACATTTAACCCATTTTGACCACAGATGTTTCAAGTTTAAATACAAGGTGTTGTGTAAATTTGATCAAATGATTAAATTATGTGGTTTTTATAGCAGATAAAATAAAATCGGGGAGTTATAAATAAATCTAAACCGTTTTGACCCATTTTCACCAGAGATGATTCTTGTTATACCCTACACCACTTCGTGGACTAGGGTATTATAAGTTAGTTTTCCGCCGAATGTTTGTAACACCAAGAAATAATTGAGCTAGACCCACCTTTAAGTATACGGATCGGCTTAGAATCACCAGCTGAATCGATTCGTATAGGTCCCATACAAATGGGCCCCCAGTTTACACTATTATCGCTCTAGGACCCACATCTTACATTGGATCTTGATAAAATTTTGCAGATCATGTTATATTTCAATAGAGAATACCTATTTTGAAAGTGATCTATAAAGGACCACTTTTCAATGTAGCGCCCTTACAAATGGGCCTCCATTTGCATTATTACTCCTCTAGGACACACAATTTACCCCGGAAGTTTATAAAATTTTGCAGATTATATTATATTGCTACTAAAAATACATACTATGAAAGTCAAATATATGGATCCATATTTTGGTATAACCACAATCTAAAGTGGGCCCCTATTCTACTCTATTACAGCTCTAGAACCCACATCGTGCATTAAATCTCGATACAATTTTGCAGATCATGCTATATTTCAACTAAGAATAACTACTGTGAAACTGATCTATATGGCCCCACTTTTTAATGTAGCGCCCTTACAAATGACCCTCATTTTTATACCCCCCACCTCCAGGATGGGGGTATACTAGCTTTGTCATTCCGTTTGTAACACCTTGAAATATCGACCTGAGACCCTATAAAGTATATATATTCTTGATCGCCATAAAAATCTAAGACGATCTAGCCATGTCCGTCCGTATGTTGAAAGCACGCTAGCATCTAAACGAAAGGAGATAGAACGTTCAAATTTCCCATAAAAGAGAAAAAAATTTCCCTCACAAGGACTAAAAATAGCCAAAATAATCCCTAATATTTCAGCGTATTTAAACAGTTTTTTTGAATATGTCTGTTTATATTTGTTTGATATTTGGTATCCGCATTCCCCTTATAGCAAAAACGTGCACCACAAAGTGATTCTTATTTGTAGGGGGTGAAATGGGACAAAAAGGGATAAAAATTGTACATATTAAACGACAACAGCTAGAAACACGAAATTCGGTGTGTACATTCCTCTAATTGAGTAGATACATAATATAAAAGTATTTTTTCCAAATTCGTATTTTTAAGGGGTAATTTAAGGAATAGAGGGATAAAAATGGTACCAACCAAACGGCTGTACCTAGAATATTAAAAATCGGTGTTTACATTCCTCTGATTGCATAGACAAGTAAAATACACGGATTTTTCAAAATTCGTACTTTTTGGGGTTAAAATGAAAAAAGGGGATACAAATAGTACCAATCCAATGACCGCAGCTAGAGTCATGAAATTTGGAGTATACATTCCTCTGACTATGTAGACACGGAAAATAAACTGATTTTTCGAAATTCGTACTTTTGGAGTCGAAATAGAAAAAGGGCAATAAAATAGTACCAACCAAATGACCGCAGCTAGAGTCATGAAATTCGGAGTATACATTCCTTTACTACGTAGATATAAAAAATAAAAGGTTTTTTCAAAATTCGTACTTTCAAGGGATACAATGGGTACGGAGGGATAAAAATGGTACCAACCAAACGGCGACAGCTGGAATAATGAAATTCGGTGTATACATTCCTCTGATTGCGTAGACACTTAAAATAAACAGATTTTTCGAAATTCGTACTTTTTGGGGTTATAATTAAAAAAGGGGATAAAAATAGTACCAATCAAATGATCGCAGCTAGAGTCAAAAGTTTTTTTCCAAATTAGTAATTTTTCTTTTACGGCATAAAGTTAGGTTATTTTGCACTATGTACGTCTGATTTCAAAATTTGTACTTTTGGAACTAAAATAGAATGGAAATACAACCAACTGTAGCAACCACTATCTACCAATATTTATGGTATTAAAGCTTTTTGAAAATATAAATATAAGAATATTTATTTTTTGATTTGAAATAAATAATGGTTTGAAATAATTAAAATATTATATTTATTTATAAAATTATTTTTTCAATATTTGTATTTGTTTTGGTTTGGCTATATTAAAAAATGTATATTTTCCTGTAATATTACTGCACTTCTACGAAAACGGACAACCTCTGTGGAATGCAATCCATTGTGGAGGCCGGGCCGAACATAACCCCGTTTTTACTTGTTGTAATTAATATTACAAACAAGAACTAAAATCTAATTATCATATATATATTATATAAACATATTACTTATTTTAACAATTCGGCAATTATGCAATCGACCTTCCCTGAATCTGGATCTGGTTAAATAATTCACATATAAAATATTTATACACTCCACGAGAGTATTATGTCTTTGTGCATTTGT
This sequence comes from Polietes domitor, assembly GCA_947397865.1. Classification (NCBI taxonomy): domain Eukaryota; kingdom Metazoa; phylum Arthropoda; class Insecta; order Diptera; family Muscidae; genus Polietes; species Polietes domitor. The sequence continues at coordinate 34,574,744 of OX377618.1, forward strand.
TTGTAACACCCAAAAGGAAGGGAGATAGACCCATTGTTAATTATACCGACTTAGAAACACTTTTTGAATCGATTTAGCAATGTCCGTCTGTCTCTCCATCTATTCTTGTAATCACGATACAGGTCGCAATTGTACACAGAACCGAATGAAACTTTGCAGAACGAAGTTTTTCGAGATAAGGACGAACGCTATTTAATTTGAAGAAAATCGGTGCAGATTTAGATATAGCCACCATACGAATTTTCCTCCCGACTTAACTCTTTTCACTCTAGATACCACATATTACAACAGATTTCCTTCAAAATTGGCAAAGCATATTATATTTCAACTGGAAACACCTGTGGTAAAAATGTGTTAGATCGGTTCAGATTTATATATATCTCCCACACAAATTCCACTGCCGATTTCACTTTTTCCACTCTATAATCCACATATTGTATCAGAAAATAGAATAATCCTGAAAATTCCACGAAAAGAACTGGTAATCTTTAAAGGTGGCTTGTATCTTTAATATGTACTTTTATTCACACTTTATACATTTAGCTGGGTCGCAGTCCATGCAAATGGAATGGCGTCACTTTTCATCCGATATTCATCATTCGAAAAGGCATTCATTCCTTCTATATATTTTTCTTAACAACTTTTACACAATGTTTCGAAGAAGTGTCAGTTTTTAGCAGTCACTTTGAAAAACCACAAAAAATCAATATAAACGTACAATAATACGGCCCATGAGATAAGGGTCTATTAAAGCGATAAAATATTTTGCAGATCTTCATTAAACAATCTAATCTCCATTTTTGGGGGTGATCGCAGCAATTTGTTTTCGTGTGCCATCATAATCATACATACATTGTTATTTTTGAATATTTTACATGTAATTTTGAAATAAAGAATATAATAAATAACCAATCTAATATGGGAATTTTGTGTATATTCTAGTAACTACACAACCCATTGCATGCCAGTCTGTTAAATTCATTAGGGCAGTATTTTAATACGATTTCCTCATTTGGAAATATCCTCGAAATAAGCAGTCAACATATCCTTGGTGAACAGTACACGCGAGGTATCATTCATACAATACGTTATACTTCTTTTAATTACATATTACTAATACGCCTTCAGAAGAAAGGGACAAGTAATAAATTTGCTTGTTGTATTCATTATTGTATGCGTTTGAGAAACTCTAATTTATTGGTTGCATGTTCAGCTCAGGACATGTGTATCACATCGGCTGAGATCCAATTAATTAAAATTAAATAGATTTTTATGTTGGTTTTGTGGACGTTTCGTTGTTCTTTCTACTTCTCGTGTGAGATACTCGTGGCTGCGCTTTGCAGACAATTGGTCTCAGTGGGTTATTTACTGTTACACTTATAATAATCATCACATTCAATATACAAATTATGGTATTATGCCCGGACGGAAACACACACTGACATACTACACCCTCTCTCACACATGCATTCGAGTACGAACAACTACATCCGCATCCGTATCCGCAACACCATCATCAGCGCCAACAACAGCAAAAGCAGCAACGGCAACAAAGCCACACTGGCGTAAGACAAATACATAAATTGATGATGATAACACAGCACAAAAGAGCACAGAGCAGCATCGGCAATGGAAGAAACCCAAAAATGGTTCAGCGGCAGAACTTCCATTCATTTGGTGAAGGAAACCAAGCATCACAAACTCCTCCATCCAAAGGAGCAACACCACGCAAAAATTGGAATGACTGTTGTAACACTTTTGCATGATGACTATGCTCGAATGGTGGTCGAAGACCGCATGTAGCTTCATTTGTGCGTTTTTTTCGATGTCTGTTATCGTCGTTGTTGCCGCTGTTGTTGTTTCTTATTTGCCCAAAGTATCCTCCAGCCACGACAGTCGTTGATACAGACATGGACAAATTGCAAGAATAAACGACTTTAAATTGGGTCATGTAGAATCATACATACCCTCCATTTCTACAAACTTTACATAGCACATTTAGTATCTGAGCGACAATCGTTCCAAATTCGGGATCCATATAGGTTTCTTTAACTTGAAAACTCATGATTTTAAATGTGATGTGACACAACCAAATTAAATTATAATATGTGATTTGTAGATTGTTCGGAAGTATACATAATCCATTGATTTTCTATAAAAACTACGCAGAAAAATAAATAGAAAGTACTTCCTTGCGTTCCACATTTTAATCTCATTCCGAAATCCCATACTTACATGCACACTTTCAAGAAAGTTCTTTCAAAGAATTTCCAAAAACAAATTATGCAAAAAAAAATCCAAATGGCGTTATTTAAGGATATTAAAGGGTAAAATATATTTAAACATTTTTAACATCTTTGTTCCACCAGGACATGGACTAATTCAAATTAAATTTGTTGTATACATTTCCTGAAACGCTGTAAATTTCAAACTTTGACGAATTATAAAATACACATATATGTTAACTTGCAGAAATGAGCTATATCAAGGAACAGAGATAACAGTTGCTTCTGCAAAACCAATTTCTCCGTTGTTATTTTACATTTTGTTATAAAAGTCATGTAATCATTCCGATTTCCTTTATATTTTGTGTATGGGTGATTCCAAAAAATATCAACGCAATACAATTTAGTTTGTATTTTATTACTCCTCAAAGTAGTTGAATTATTTTGTTTGTAATTTTTTAAGTCATGGAAATATAACCATATACGACACCACTACGTGATAAAAGACAAGTGCACTTTTTTTATGGGCCTCGGTGTCATTTTTGCAAAAAAGTGATCATTTTCTCAGGCTCATTCATATCTTGCAAACTATTTGGGATTTAATATCAAAAACACGTCATCTTCAAGGTCAAAATCGCAAATGTCGTCGAACAAATCTTATAGGCTATAGTGTGTGTAGGTAGCGTATACGTGCTGCTGATTAAGGATAATATCACTCATACGCATGTTAGTCGGACTGACCATTAACAGAAACAGTACTGCAAGATATATTTTTCCTACCTAAACGGTGTTAAGAATCATTCCCAGGAAGTTCATATGTTCCAGAAAGTTGTTTATTGAGTTCTCAGGCACATTTTTTTAGTTGATTGTTTCTTTGAATTTTGAACGGTTTGCTACCTATGGTCCTGAACAGGAGAAAAAGGTTAAAAAATCGTTCTTTAAAGTTTTTTTTTGCGATTTTGACCTTTTTTGATTTTATATTTTATTTATTTTATATGTTAACAATTTTTATTTTATATGTTAACAATTTATTTTTATTTTATATGTTAACAATTTTAGTAATTTTTGACAAGAGCTGCAACTTTTCCTCAGAGATTAAATCAAAATTCCAAACGGTTTGCAAGATATGAGCCTGAGAAAATTAACACTTTTTGCAAAAATGGCACCGAGGCCTCAAATCTTTCGGAGCCCTCAAAAAAAGTGCATGGCTTTGGGCAAAACTTGAAGACGCGGGTCTTTTTTCGTGTTGCACTGTATTATTGTTCGCATACCCAAAACTTTAGGTGTCATCGGATAGCTCTTGACAGCTGTTTTAAAACGAGGCATTTGCATTTTTTATAAAATCCACTTCCACATTTTTTCGTCCGATTTTTATTTGAAAGGGTTCGTTTTAATGAAAACTATATGTTAACAATCTAATGTTGTTAACAATATCTCAGTATGTATAAGCTCTCTGATACCAATAAATGTTTCGTGTATTCTTCATATCAGTATTTATTAAATATCGCCCGAAAGAGTAATTTGAATTTTTAAAATATCTCCCAATGGGCGATATATGGTTTTGGTTTTTTTTTGATTAAAAGGAAAATTGATTTGAAAAGGAAAATTGTGAAAACCAAATAAGGGAATACACACTTTGTGAAAATATTTGCAAGATTTTTTTATCGTGAAACAAAAACAATATACTGACAAGACCATGGCTGACATTAAATTTCTTGTTTACCCAAAAAACGACGAAATAAAAGGTGAAAATCTTATCAAAGAAGGATTTACTTTACATGTGAAACCAGTAAGGTCTAAAAATAGGGATAACATTTGAAATTGTTCACTTGGAAACTTTCAAGAGAAATCTAATATGAATCGAAATTTTTAAATTACCATTTGTGAGAACTAAGGACTGCACTATTTCAATGTTTTTATTTTTTATGAATTTATTTAATTAATATTAAAATTTTTAAGGTTTCTATTGCTTTAGAATTCCTCTTTTTCTAGTGAATGAATCTTCTAAATTAAACGCGTCATAACATTCAAGTTCTTTGTTTCCTTAAACATTTTTTTTAATTTTGAATCTAGTGCAGGTGTCAGTCCGATGCGTTTGTGATTTTAGTTTCCAATATTATGACTCCTACAATCCTTTCTGATTTGTATAGAGTAAACTATTTTTAAAATGGAAAATAATTTCTTAAATATTTATTTTCGTAATAACTACTACAATATTAAAAAATATTTATTTTAAGATTATTATTATTTTGTTCTGTTCTTCACGATCCCTTGTTCCATATAGATTTATTATGAATTACATTCATATTGAAAATTATCAAAAATGCACGAATGCTTTAAATGTACTTTAATGCGTTAAAAAAGCAAGATATTTTAAACCATATTGGACGTACCTAAAATAAACTATGTTTTCCCGGGAATGAAACTTTTCATTCCCGTTTTTTGAAAAAAGTCCGGGAAACCCCAAACCCTACTTCCACTTCATCGGAGACCCCATAAAATATGTATTCTGTTCTAGCCATGTCTGCATATCAGTCCCTACGTATATCAGTTTAAAGCAGGCTAGCTTCCAAACGAAATGAGTGCTCAACTAGATACTTCTAATTGCGTAGACTAAAGAAATGGTTTTTTTTACGGAGTAGAAAGGAAAATGAGGGATAAAAATGGTACGGCTGAAGTTCAAATCATGAAATTCGATGTGTACATTCCTCTGACTGCGAGACACGTAAAATAAAAGCTTCTTAGGAATTAGTACTTTTTGAGGAGAACGTACCGAAAGGGTATAAAATGGTAATAACCAAACGGCTGTAACTAAAATAATGGAATTCGATGTATACGCCAATCTTACTGCGTATATACAAAAAAATAGATTGTGAAATGCAATCTGTGGTGGAGGGTATATAATATTCGGCCCGGCCGATCTTAACACCTTTTCACTTAATTTGATTAGGCCCTACCAATACATCCATAATTTTGGCACGCTATCTGTGTACAGACCATTAATACAAATAATTAATAAAATAAGTAGTTTCTAATTATAAATTTATCTATAAATCAATATGTTGACTGTAAATTTTCATCATATTATGATTATAGTTAAATTCACTACAAAATATCGCACTTAATTATAATTCGACCAAATTGGCTAAATACTGTGTCGTGTAGTATAGCAATACAGTCTGATATTCCCATGGTTACCGCACTACTAAAATGATTCGTTGCACGCATATATTATTATATACATTAGGGTATGTCACGGACAAGCTTTATTCATTAAAATTAAATTACTGCAAAAGTAAAAATCTAAGACGGTGTATTTCGGCAAAAAAGATTTTTGTGGTTAATATGGGTTTCGCGCAGCACGCAATGAAGGACATCTAAAATAATTTTAAAACCGCCAGAGATGCATTGTGTCTTTAAAGTTGGGGAACTCTAACGTACACACAAAGAGTAATAACAGATACATTGTATCATAAATAACTCATATGTTTGCCTAGTGTTGTTTACACTTAGTTCAAGTATGTATACGTACATATGTATGTACATCCACACATATATGCATATATAGAAGTGTCCCATATGCACATACATGGAGCAGGGATGGATGTGAAAGTTTGTGTGATAAACTAGAATTTATCAAAATTGTAATACGTATCTCAGTCTCCTTCATTACCAACAGCTCACTCTCGCAGATATTTGAATACAAATTAATATTATGACACTAGGACTGGTAGATGTGGCAGATGCATGTTACGGTCTGATATATTATAAGGGAATGGGGAGGAAAATCTTTAGGCTTCGTTGAAAATGAAAAGTTAACAGTTTAACGAAGTGACAAAGCACCAACTCCGCCGCTCAGTGGTGAACATAATATTTCATTATTATGCCATTCAAGTTCTTCTTAAGTGCACTCGAACTTTGAAATGTCTTGAAATATCTATCGTTGACACCTTAAGTAGTGACTTAAGGTGACAACATCAGTCAGAGATGATATTTTAAGTCCTGATAATGGATTGTTGGTTGACAATGATATTACAAGGTTCAGACATAACAAGGTTCAACATGTATCCTTAATTTTCCATGACACGAATCAGAGTATCTGGCTACAACGCTCTTATTTCGGCTTGAATATTCTCCTTCAGCTGTTCAAGGGTTCTGAGTTTATTGATATACACCCTCTATTTTAAATATCCCCAAAGGAAATAATCAGGTGCTGTTAAATCCGGCGCAAGGGCCGGCCAATTGAATGCTGAATTTTGGGAAATTAAACGTTCAAATTGATGTTCAAAATAAAATTCTATGATTTTGGTTCGTCGGATAACGTTGTAACTTTCCGCGATTAATCTCCCAGATTTATTTTACAAGTCCTAAAAACAAAAAAAGGGGGAAAATTAAATTAGAATAGTTATTAATTTTTCAAATCCCTTCTCGACTTTTGCCGCATTATAAAACCTAAGCTGAAAATTGGAACGTATATATTACTGACCACTAGAAAGTTCAATTTGATGCCGATATTTGGAATTTCGTTTTGTGGGCGGAGTGGGCGTGGCAATAATGTTTTTTTAGGTAGATGGCTTAAAATTGGAGCGTATATATTACTGACCACGAGAAAGATAAATTTGATGCCGATATTTGGAATTTCGTTTTGTGGGCGGAGTGGGCGTGGCAATAATGTTTTTTTGGTAGATGGCTTAAAATTGGAACTGACCACGAGAAAGATAAATATGATGCCGAAATTTGGATTTTCGTTTCGTGGGCGGTGGGGACGTGGCAAAAGTGTTTTTTGAGCTAGAAGGCTTAAAATTGGTACATATATATTACTAACTACGAGCAAGATCAATTTGATGCCGAAATTTGGATTTTCGATTTTTGGAGTGGGCGTGATAAAAGTGTTTTTGAGATCTAAAAGGCTGAAAATTAGTACATATATATTACTGACCACGAGAATGATAAATGTGATGGCGAAATTTGGATTTTGGTTTTGTGGGCGGAGTGGGCGGAGTGGCCGTAGCAATAGTGTTTTTTAAGCTAGATTTGACTCTTTTCACTCTAGATACCAAATATTTTAACAGATTTTCTTCAAAATTGGCAAAACATCTTATATTTGAACTAGAAACACCTGTGGTAAAAATGTGTTAGATCGGTTCAGATTTATATATAGATCCCATTAAAATTTCGCTCCCGATTTGACTTTTTCCGCTCTAGAAACCACATATTGCATCGGATTGTCTTCAGATTTGGCAAAACATCTTATATTTAAACTAGGAACAACTATGGTGAAAATAAGTCAGATCGGTTCAGATTTATATATAGATCCCATTAAAATTTCGCTCCCGATTTGCTTTTTCTACTCTACAAACCACATATTTTAACAGATCCTCTTCAAATTAGGCGAAATACATTATATTTGTTCTATAAACAGTCATGTTGCAAATGGGTCAGATCGATTCAAATTTATATATAGTTCCCACACAAATTTCACTCCCGATTTCACTTTTTCCACTCTATAAACAACATATTTTAACAGATCTTCTTCAAATCTTTCAAAATATCTTATATTTCAACTAGAAACACCCATGGTGAAAATGGGTCAGATCGGTTCAGATTTACATATAGCTCCCATACAAATTTCGCTCCCGATTTGACTTTTTCCGCTCTAGAAACCACATATTGTATCAGATTGTCTTCAGATTTGGTAAAACATCTTATATTTAAACTAGGAACACCCATGGTGAAAATGGGTCAGATCGGTTCAGAGTTACATATAGCTCCAATACAAATTTCGCTCCCAGACAGACTTTTTCCGCCCAGAAACTACGAATTTTCACCAAATTTCTTCGAACTGAGCATAACACATTATATTTGAACTGGAAGAACTTAATTTGAAATTTAGTATCTTTATTCCATGTTTGGATATAGCCCCGATAAAAATATTCTTTCCGATTTGACAAATTGGACCAGGTCATATTAGCTTATGGTTAGGAAACATACAAAAAGCCTTCCCGTTTTCACTTTTTTACCGAATTGAATTGTGTTCGGAGAGAAAGTGGAGTGTATCATATAGTCGGCCCCGCCCGACTTTAGCCTTTTCTTACTTGTTTTTAATTAGATACATCACAAATACGGACGCAACAAAGCGGACGCTACAAATATTTCCACGGGTAGTAAAAAGGTAGTAATTTTCGTTATAACACTTCAACTTTTAATAAAAATAAAAGAGAATAAGTTAACTTCAAGTTTTATAATAAAAAAAGTTGTGGAAATAAGGAAAAAATAAAGTTAAGAGCTATTAGTGTGGCCTGATTTCATTTTTTTGGTTGACCTTTTTTGGGAAATGCCCATATGTGGAACCAAAAAATAAAGAATTTCTACCGTTTTGAGCCCAATTTATAAGTTTATATTATTGCTGTTACCGCGAAAAGCGGGGCAGATTGGGGTGAGCCATAGATGTTACTATATTTTATAACTAATCACATAATTGAGATGAAGAAGAAATTAAACTTGGGAGTGGTGGTAATTTCTGCTCTCCAAATTATAAAAAAATGTGAGCAAAATTATATTTATTTGGAAAATGCAGACTACGCAAATACTACTTCCAGAGATAAAGTAAATAAAATTGAGGGGGCATTAGTTCATAAACAATAAGTATAATATATTTATACACTCCACGAGAGTATTATGGGTTTGTGCATTTGTTTGTAACACCCAAAAGGAAGAGAGATAGACCCATTGTTAATTATACCGATCGACTTAGAATCACTTTTTGAATCGATTTAGCAATGTCCGTCCGTCTGTCTGTCTGTCATTGTTAATTATACCGATCGACTTAGAATCACTTTTTGAATCGATTTAGCAATGTCCGTCCGTCTGTCTGTCTGTCTGTCCATCTATTCTTGTAATCACGATACAGGTCGCAATTGTAGACAGAACCAAATGAAACTTTGCACAACGAAGTTTTTCGGGATAAGAACGAACACTATTTAATTTGAAGAAAATCGGTTCAGATTTAGATATAGCCCCCATACGAATTTCACTCCCGATTTGACACTTTTCACTCTGGATACCACATATTACAACAGATTTTCTTCAAAATTGGCAAAACATCTTATATTCCAACTAGGAACACCTGTGGTAAAAATGGGTCAGATCGGTTCAGATTTATATATAGCTCCCATACAAATCGCTCCCGATTTGACTTTTTCCCCTCTAGAAACCACATATTGCATCAGATTGTCTTCAGATTTGGCAAAACATCTTATATTTCATTTAGAAACACCTGTGGTAAAAATGGGGCAGGTCGGTTCAGATTTATATATAGCTCCCATACAAATTTCGCTCCCGATTTGACTTTTTCCGCTCTAGAAACCACATATTGTATCAGATTGTCTTCAGATTTGGCAAAACATCTTATATTTCAACTAGAAACACCTGTGGTAAAAATGGGCCAGATCGGTTCAGATTTATATATAGCTCCCAGACAAATTTCGCTCCCGATTTGACTTTTTTCGCTCTAGAAACCACATATTTTAACAGATCCTCTTCAAATTATGCGAAATATATTATATTTGTCCTAGAAACACCCATAGTGAAAATGGGTCAGATCGGTTCAGATTTACATATAGCTCCCATACGAATTTCACTCCCGATTTTATTCTTTTCACTCTAGATACCATATAGTACAAGAGATTTTCTTAAAAATTGGCAAAACATCTTATATTTCAACTAGAAACACCTGTGGTAAAAATGTGTTAGATTTATATATAGCTCCCATACAAATTTCGCTCCCGATTTAACTTTTTCCGCCCCAGAAACCACGAATGTTCACCCAATTTCTTCAAAGTGAGCATAACACCTTATATTTGAACTGGAAGAACTTATTGTGAAAGTTAGTCACATTTTTCCATGTTTGGATATAGCCCCGATACAAATATTCTTATCGATTTGACAAATCGAACCAGTCGTATTAGCCTATGATTAGGAAACATACAAAAATTCTTCCCGTTTTCACTTTTTTGCCGAGTTGGACTGTATTCGGTTGGAAAGTGGAGTGTATCATATAGTCGGCCCCGCCCGACTTTAGCCTTTCCTTACTTGTTTTAAATTGTTTATAATCAAAAATATTTTGGAATTAAATTAATTTTTAAATCAATAAGACAATACCTTTGAAACGCATGTTCGCGCATGGGAAACCACCCTCCACACAGTATGCCTCTCTCTGCATAAGCTTTATGATCAACAAAAAAGATATTCAAGAAACAACACTTGTTTCTTTGATCCGTTTTGCAGAGAATCCCACATATATTGTTACGTCATAAATAAGCCGTAAAAACGTTATACAAATATTGTCTCAAATTTCAACTATGAATTTGCTTTTTTATATGTTCATATCAGTACCACCTGCTGCTGTTCCGACCTTAAATTGATTTTAATTTGATAGCCCTTCTCACAAATGCTCATCAAATTAAAATGTAATGGCTTACACACATTATGAAAATGGTTCTCGGTGCTGTTGTTTACTGCACTGTATTGGGAAAAATAAATGCCAATCATTTGAATACAAAACGTCCCATAAGCTATAAAACATTGATTGTCCGTACAACTGCTAAGCAGCATAAACGTATACACAGGTAGTGACAAAGTGAAAACCCATTCAGATGAATGAATATCATCCTGGAATCATTCAACTGGAGAAAACTGATTTTGTAAGTAATCCTCTTGCAATCTTCACTTTCACCCTGAAGAAGCAGCTGGGAGGACAACAAATGACATCTCGTATAAAACACAAACTCAAATACACACATTTATTTATAAATTTATTTATTTTATAAATTCCTCACCCGCTCCATGGAATTGAACTAAACAAAACAATTTTAACAGCCATTTATCATTTTGCTTTTAGTAATTTGTTGAGGTGCTTCTGTCGACGCTGCAGTTGCAATGTGAAACGTTTCGACAACAAAAAATATCAATGAAGACAGAGGAGCGCCAGCATGAACAGGAACAACAACAAAGGCATTTCTATTTAGGAGCATGCTGGCGTATACGTGACCTTAATTAAAGTCTGTGTGCATTTAATTGCAAAAACAAACAATTACAAAAAAACCTCACCTCTGCTGGCCCACACTTTAGTGAAAAATTGAAACGCAAACAAAGAATACTAAAATAATACAAAGCCAAACATAATAATAAAACAACAATAGTAAGTAACCATATATGAAACTAAGCAATAAAATACGCCCGACATAATGATACCTTAAATAAATATGTGTGTTAACGTATTTGGTTTCTAGAGTGGAAAAAGTCAAATCGGGAGTGAGTCTGGAGTATGGAGCTTATATCTAAATCTGTACCGATTTGCTTCAAATTAAATAGCGATCGTCCTTGACCACAAAACTTACTTGTGACAATTTTTGTTAAGATCGGACAATAATTGCGACCTGTACTTTGATTACAAGAATAGATGGACGGACGGACGGACATACGGACAGACAGATAGACGGACATGGCCAAATCGATTTAAAAAGTGATTCTAAGTCGATCGGTATAATAAACAATGGGTTTATCTCGCTTCCTTTTGGGTGTTACAAACAAATGTACAAAGACATTATACCCTGTGGTGTAGGGTATAAAACAAAGGGCTAAGATATTGACTTTCAATTGTTTTATTTATATATTGGTTTCCTTTATTGAATTACATATATGAAATATATAGGAAATTTGCTTCAGAATCGACCAACTACAAAACTACAAAATGCTATAGCTTAGAAACAAGAGCTAACATTGTCAAACCCTTTGAAGGTTTTTGTATACTTTCATTTCCCGTTGGACTCATTCGGGAAAAATTTTCTCGTTGCACAGTGTAATTTTCTCGTAGCACAGGACTGCATCGGAGAGAAAGGATTTGGACAAGGTTGCGTACTCTTCCAACTCGTTTTTATATCAATGTCCTTGATGTTGCGTGTATCGCTGTACAACAAAGGAATTACCTGGAGAATAAAAGGCAATCTTGGAGATCTCGATTTCTCTGGCGACATATGTATATACTATCATTACTCATAAGCATTCAGACATAATTACTGGTATATTGGCGGTATTATAACAGCTGCATATGGTTCAGCTGAAAATAAACGGTCTCGCATAAATAAAGGCCCCGCAGCTTACAGTTCGCTCGAAAATGTATGTAGATCGACACACATTAAGTAAGAATATTTATACGAGCATAAGTCATCGAAGAAATAGCTTGTAGCAGTACAATAATTGAACTTAAACTTTTTATTATCGGTTAAAAGAACAATTTATGTCATTTACTATTTGAAAATGCTATCATGTAAGGTGGTCCGGAAGGTCCAATTATAGGCGACTCGTTCGAGCATAGCGACTGGAAAGTCCATTCACTGAAAATAATACGCAAATTTTGTACGTAATTTGTAGAATTTATTTATTAAATTTGTGTTTGATTCATCTTTCTTTATATATATAAAATTCTCGTGTCACAGTTTTAGTTACCGTACTCCTCCGAAACGGCTGGACCGATTTGTATGAAATTTTGTGTGCATATCGGGTAGGTCTGAGAATCGGCCAACATCTATTTTTCATGGACCCGATAGGTGGCGCTGTTGTCGAAATTTTAAATTTTAACGTTTTATATTATAAGGGTGCCTCCTAGAGGAGTCAAATGTATGACCGACCCTCAATATTTTTGCAATCTCAACAGTTTCCCAGAACATATCTACCCTCTATCTTTAACCCTTAGGGTGGTTCCCATACAATTTCATTTTTTTATTATTAAGTTTTGGCGCGGGTGTGGATTTATATGGAAAATCTAAATGTATGGACCAGTTTAAGTGAAATTCAGAATGTATGTTTGTATGATGATTGGAAAAAATTTGTTGTTCACACGGCCAACAGTATGTGGATTGCTCTCGATGTGGCACGCTGAAAAATTTATTCGGTATTACTCCAAACAAAAAAAACGTTGTTTATCCCCTGGCCTTAAGATGAATTAATAAATATAATATGCCATTTGCCTTAAATGCATTGGTTTTTATTTAGTAGCAAGGCACTGTACCAATAGATATCTGCTTAAACTTTGTCACATCACCGCCACAGATAATAAGTGTTACCCGTGCAAAGCTGGAGCCATAGATTGATTTTCGTTGAATTTTTTCTAAATATTTCTTTTATTCCCTTACGTACTATTTATTATTAATTTTAAGTTTGTGATAGTGGGAAAAATAAGAAGTGTCGCCATACGCTATCGCCTTTGTTGTGTTCGGACTCCCAAGTATACATGTCATCAAATTTTGCTCACTGGAATGATTTCTTTATTGTAAACAGTTTCTCATAGTGAATGTATGTATCATTATTTTTCAGTGCTATTTTCATTTTTAGTTGATTAAGCAATCTGTGTGTTTTGTACAGTGAACAATGCCAAGAATGACAAATAGAAGATCCCAAAGAACCGAAGAACAAATCCAGCAACAAAATACTGATGCACGTCTGAGCATGGCGCAATTGCATCAAGAACAATCGGAAGATACACGAGCTGAACGCAATGAAGCAATACGATTAGAACAACGACAATCACGCCGTTTCACAGTCAATAGACGCACAACAAATGACCAACAATGCCAACATGTACATCGGGCATTCATATATGATTCATTCCTGCGTCTAGCATTCCAGTATGAGCCCGATATTGAATATTATGCTCATTCAAAAGTGCCAATTGGTGCTATGGACAAGGAATGTCCGCATTGTCATGCTCTCAAATTCAAAAATGAGCCAGCTGGCATGTGTTGCGCGTCAGGAAAATTCCAACTACCTGCAATTGAAACACCACCTGAACCATTGAACGGTTTACTTATCGGGACGGATCCAGATTCGAACGTGTTCCTGAAGTCAATTCGAACATTCAATTCATGCTTCCAAATGACATCGTTCGGAGCAACAGAAATAGTTCGAAATACTAATGCAAATGGTCAACAATACAATTCTACATTCAAAATCAGAGGCCAAGTTTATCATAAAATGGGCTCATTGCTGCCAATGCCAAATGAACCACACAAATTTTTACAAATCTACTTCATGGGTGGCGACGATTCCGGAAGCGCACTTGCCAATCGCGTGAATGCACGTTGTGACTATAATAACCTTGATTCATTTTTTGCGAGACGCATCGTCAGCGAGCTGGACGCTCTATTGAACGAGCACAATGAATTGTTGAAAATATTCAAATCACACATGCATAAATTACAAAGCGATAATCACGCTATTGTTATTAATCCTGATAAAACACCAGCTGGAGAGCATATTCGTAGATTCAATGTACCTGTTGTTGATGACGTTACTGGAATCATGGTTGGCGATCGTACAGGTGCCCGAGAAATTGTGATTCGTAGAAGAAATAATAATCTTCAGTTCATTGCTGATACACATCGTTCATATGACGCTCTCCAATATCCGCTAATATTCTGGAAGGGACAAGACGGATATTGCATAAACATAAAACAACGAGATCCCGTATCAGGTACTTCATTTATTATGAACTTGATCATTAATCATTGAACCCGCCACGGCTGTGCAACGGTACGCGATTAGTCATTCAAAAACTAATGAAAAACGTTATCGAAGCTAGCATTTTAAATGGCAAGTTCCGAGGTGAAAATATATTAATACCACGGGTTCCTATTATACCAACAGATGTGCCAATTCAATTCAAGCGTATTCAGTTTCCGATTAGGTTGGCATTTGCAATGACCATCAACAAATCGCAAGGCCAAACGATGTCTATTTGTGGCTTAGATTTGAGCACACCATGTTTTTCATCCAGTTTGTTTGTGTTAGCTGAAGATAGGTTAACCAAACATATTGTTCACGCTACAGCATTAAGAGATTGATATTGTTTGTTAGTGTTATTGTCGTAATTAATTAATGATATATAATTTTAAGGAATAAATTATAATAACTTAAAAATAATAATGTTTGGCGTTTGTTATTTTTATATTCCCTCATCACTCACAGCGCTCCATGCCTATTTCGCGCATATACCACATCTAGAAACTACCTAGAAAGAATTAATATGGCAAAACAACGTTTGCCGGGTCAGCTAGTTTCATATATAAATGAATCAAGTATTAAAACACCGTTTTATTACATCCAGCTCGAAGATGTTCAATCCTTCACGTATTTAGGAAGCAAATAAAGTCAATCCAAAGTAATACAATAGCTGTTATGAAGGATTTCGAAACCCGCATAACAACATCCATAACGTATTTAAAAACGAATTGCACTCGCTTATGAAAAACGCCATCCATGTATCGAATATGCAATATTTAAAACTGTCGAATGAAGTGCAGGGAATCTGTATATGAACCCACTCCATTCAAATGACAACCAAATGTGTGTGTTTTTATCATGAACCACTTTCTAGTCATTTCTCCGCCATTGGTATTTGATCTGCAGCAATTAAATCAAATATTATTGTATTCATTCCAACTATGCAATAAAGAACAATTATTGGTTGGCATTTTGTGCAAATTCAATTGCTAAACCTGGATAAATGTACGCACCTATTACATGCATTCAAATAATGGATCACATTATGGCGTGCGTTCACGCCATAAAAGGATTTAACTTATCAAACAACAAATATCAAGTAAATACAGAAAAAAACAGAAATCTTTAACAAATTTGCTTAAATACTGGAAATATTGTGAGTATTCCTGTCCTTGTTTGGGAAAATTTTCCCTCTGGACCCTTCATCTATTTTAAATTCCAACCGAAATGTGGACGTCCTGGGTCCTATCCACAACGGATAGTCGGTCGGATGGACGGACAGACGTACATCCCCACAAAAACTCTATCAAAACTCCAAGTAATTTTGGACATAATGCTAAACCAAAAGTCTTCACTACTTATTTTTCGGATCCGTTTCTAATTATTTTAATGAAGGGATTGTAAATAAATAAGTACTTCCACACACGCTTACAAAAAGTTAATAAATAAGTACTGATTGGTAAGTATGTTGGTTGGCGTTGTTGTGTATCATGTTTGGAGGTTTGAACACACACAGCAAAACATTTCTAGGAACTTCAACTTCATTATATTTCAAACTTTGTATGATGAACAACGTCATCACAGCAAGCGAACGTATACACCAAAAAGCACAGTTTTGTTGTTATAAGAAAATGAACAGAACAATAAGAAGAATGGGAATATATTTTCCCATTTATGGTGTTGTTGTATTAATAACATGGCTGGAAGACAAAGTTCCACACAACTCAATGCGTAGCAAAACATGGATGTGTTAATACTAAGAATTACTTTTTTAAACCAATTTAAAGAGGTCATTATTTCATACTTTAAAATAATGCAGGACGTAATGTGATCTCATTGCTTGGTAACGCAAATAGTAACGATGTGTCATTATGAAGTTTTTGCAAGGATGGCTAGATCTTAGAATATATATCAAGAAAATGTATACTTTAAAAGGTCTCAGGTCGATATTTCAGTGTCTTGCAATATTTAAATATTTAGTATATAACTTTAACCGAAACAAATTATAATTATAAATTTAGGTATTATGTTAATAAAAACAGCAGTAATGGGAAATTTTCCGAAAGCTTTGAAATATTGATATTGATAATAAGCACAATTGTTCAATACAATTGAAAGGAAGCTGTTACAGGTTCCAAGTAAAGCGCCAAAACAACTTACAACTCAATATAAAAGCGTTGCAACTGCACGAGCTTTATTATTACAATGAGTTCGATGATATGTGGAATAGATGACAAACATTTGTTTAAAAATAAATTAAAAAGTGATTATTAATATTAATCTTCTAAAACCTTAGTGTAAGTCTATCTGTTTGTTTGTTCCGCAATCACGCGTAAACGGCTGAACCGATGTTGTTGAAATTTTCAGTACAGATAGATGCAGGGCTGGAAGGAACTATAGGCTATAGAATTTTTAAAAATTTGCTCTGTGGAAGGAGGGACCAATAGTGTTTTCGATATATTACTGATCACGAGAAAGATCAATTTAATGTCGTATTTTGGATTTTCATTTTGTGGGCGGAGTGGGCGTGGCTAAAGAATTTTTGAGACCCGGAAGGCTGAAAATTAGTACATATATATTACTGACCACGAGAAAGATCAATTTGATATCGAAATTTGGATTTTCGTTTCGTGGGCGTTGGGGACGTGGCAAAAGTGTTTTTTTGAGCCAGAAGGCTGAAAATTGGAGCGCATATATTACTGATCTTGAGAAAGATAAATATGATGCCGGATTTTGAATTTTCGTTTAGTGGGCAGTGGAAACGTGGCAAAAGTGTTTTTTGAGCTAGAATGCTGAAAATTGGAACGTAATTTTACCATTTGTTTTTTGCCTGGAGAAGCGGGCGGGGTTCAGATAGTATTAAATAAATGTTCATGAAATGCATCATTTATCTCTGTGCCTCTACTCAAATATATATTTATAGATTGTAGTAACACAAAGTTCACGTACTTTCAAATATCAAGTATTATTTGTGCGATGTTTGCATCTATTTTTAAGGAAATACTTTTCTTAAAAAACTAATTAATTTTGGTGCAGCTAATAAATGTTATTGCGTTGCAGAATTTGTGTACTTTTTTATTATCAATCATATTTTATTATCAAAGTTATATTCCAATATTGGGTTCAGGGATTGAACCGATTGATTAAGTAGCTAGTTATTGCAACGAAAGACCAGAGCCTTTGGTAAGAATCGAACCCACAACCCTCACGCTGATAGCTGATGAACAAAGTTGTCGACCAAAAGAAGCAATAACCCCAACACTGATCCTGATATAGTTTTGACAAGTGGGACTACGTGGTATAACATATAGCTGACATCCTATGTATATATATATTAGAGTGGCTTCAAAATAAAAGTAGTGGATGTTCCCGACTAAAATGAAAGATTGGATTGTTTTATGTGTTCTCCCAAAATATTTCGCTTCATTGTCCGTTCGTGAGCTGGACGCGTTCAAAATAACCTCTATAAATCAGGTTATTATTGAATAAAATTCACGGTGAGAATTGTATTTAGAAAAAACCTGCTAGAAATTAAAATCTGGTCGTAGCCTTATCAAACCATTTTAATCAAGAATAGAGGATAGAATTTTAACATTTTTGTTGCATTTTTTATGAAAACCGCAATAACATCTATATTTATAGTTCGATTTCTGTTTTTGTTGGATCGTTGAAGAGGTATTGATGACCGATTCCGACAATGTTTTTCTTACTGTTTGTTCCCAGTGGGTTAAATGTGATGTAAAAACTGAAATATGGGGTTATTTGCGTCGTAAACACATTATAGTCTTAGAAAAAGCTAATTTTTGAAAATTAACATCTGAAATTTTGGTCTTTCATTGAATAAATTGGGAGGAACACTTCACATAAGATGTTACAGTAAAACTATGCGACATGATTTCCCTCCCAAGAACGAGATTATATAGAAGTGAAACTATAGGTCACTAATAGGAAAACTCATACTCAGTTTTTTATTTCGTGGTTGTTTGTCTTTTTTACAGGACTTTTAATTTCCAAAGGATGTAAATGTTTCAATAATTTAGTTTGGTACTTTTGCGTACCATACAATGTCGATATGGGTATCAAATGAAAGAGAAGAAAATCTGCTAAATATACTTTTAATTTCATGCGTCTATCTATGTTTAGCATTAACAACCATTTCAAATTTCCCCCTCTATAAAGTTTATGTAGATTATTCATGTTTTATTTTTTAAGGGAGAAAATTTGAAATGGTTGAATTTCTTTCCAAAAATTAGCTTTATATAAGACTAGAATGTGTTTACGATGCAAATAACCCCACATTTCAGTTTTTACTTCACAGTTAACCCCCTGAGTATTGACAGTAAGAAAAAAATTTGCGGCCCTTAATGGGTTAGCAAAATTTAAAAGTTGCAATTGGTTATCAATACCTCTGCAACCCTAAAAACATAAATCGAACTAAAAATGTGGAAGTTGCACTAAAATAGTCTAAATCTGTCCTTTATATTGGGTCATATTGCAAGTTTTTAATGTGGTTTGATAAGGCTCGGGTCGGATTTTAATTTCTAGCGAGTTTTTTCTCAATACCATTCTCATGGCGAATTTTATTCAAGAAAAACCTGATTTATTGAGGTTATTCTGAACACGTCCAGTTCACGAATGGACAATGATAAACGCGAAATATTTTGGGAGAACACATAAAACAAACCAATCTTTCATTTTAGTCGGGAACATCAACAACATTATTTCCTTCCTCACAAAAGAAGCCACTCTAATATATATAAATATGTATATATACATATCGGTTGTTAACGGCACTCTTACAATTTGATATATTTCCTGATTTTTTCGATTTTTGTCTTTAAACCAATTCAGGTCTCAAGAATGGTCCCATTAACAATATTCTTTGTTGTTGCGAACAACCTAGGACTCACCGGTTGCTTGGCCTCCTGTTTGATTACTCTTTGGAGCATACAGTCAAATACGAAGGGACAGACATGTAGTTATCACCACTAATGTCAGCACTACAACCGCATCCAACAATGTAGCTGCTGCTCCTATTAATTCAAAAGGCTCTTCAAACTACTTTAGTTGTCTCTCGGTCTAAGTGCCTGTCTAGTGACATTTAAAAGGGTGGAGGGATCGGCGTAATGAGAATAATAGTTGTTTTTACGGAACAATGCACAACTTAAAAGGGGTGAAATTTCACAAACTGCTAAACGCAATTTAAGTACACTTAGCAATCACAAACATTACAGACGCATCAGCCAAGTCATATACAGGACAAATGTATGATTGTGGAATTTAGTCAATAATAAGAGTCATTAATTATAAGAATAATTATTTTGTTAATGTATTTCAGGCATCAAAACACAAAAAACATTTATTTGTTGAAGATATTTTTAGATTAATGCGAAGGTCGTTTACGCATTTACGTCCTATTTCATATTCCTATTCCTTTTTGTACCAAAGTATGACATAAAAGATAGTCATCGTACGCGTTAACGGCAAAGAAACTGTTGTTCAGTTGTTTGGCGTTAATCAGGTGTCCTCATATGGGGAGAGAGAAGGCGTAATGGGCTAATGTTGCGAGAGATTTAACAGCATATTGCATTATTAAATTCATATGTGAAAAATTAAAGCATTGGCTGTCAGTAAAGACTAAAAAGGTGAGAGGACACCATAAAAAGTGTCATTTCAATAGATCGCCGAGTGGATATTCTGTATGAAACGTTTTAATCGCATAATACAGAATGTGAAACTTAACTGTTAATGTAAGACTGCATTTATTTACCAGTTATCATTGTAACTATTAATGCTGTCATATATATTCTATTTAAGAACACGGTCGTGGATTTTCAATTCACATTATGCCAATGGAAAACAAGTAAGGAAAGACTTAAGTCAAGTGAGCCGACTATACGATACCCTCCACTTTCTACCCCATTACAATTGAATTCGAAGAAAAAAGTGATATCGGGAACGATTTTTGTATGTATACTATATATGTGGTTTCTAGAGTGGAAAGTCAAATCGGGAGCAACATTTTTATGGGGGCTATATCTAAATCTGAACCGATCTTACTCGCTGTCACCACAGGTGCTTTTAGTTGAATTATAAAGTGTTTTGCCAAATTTGAAGAAATTCGGGTAAAATATTTGGTTTCTAGAGCGGTAAGGGTAAAATCGGGATGGGGGCTATATCTAAAACTGAACCGATCTTACCCGCTTTCACTGTAGCTATTTATTGTTGGATTGTAAGATGTAGGGCCAAATTTGAAGAAAATCGAATAGAGCGGAAAAATTCAAATCGGAAGCGACATTTGTATAGGGGCTGTATCTAAATCTGAACTGATTTCCTTCAAAGTAAATAGCATTCGTCTTTGATCCACAAAACTTACTTGTGCCAATTTTTGTTAAGATCGGACTATAATTGCGACCTAAACTTATTATTTGTGGGGTGCCCTCAAAGATAAGTGTTACGCCGACAAGCCAGAGACAATTGACGCTTTAAAGGACAATATTCGTGAAACCATTGGTGAAATACAGCTGCACACAATCGATAATGTGCTTAAAATTGGACCGATCATGTAGGCTAATGCATGGCCAGACGAGGCAGCCGTTTGAATGAAATTATTTTCCATTATTAACCGGAAAAATTGTACTTTCAAATAAAAAAAGAAATTTGAGAAAATATTCAGTATTTTTTTATAGCATTTTCAAAAAAAAAAAGTTATTTGGCGGACCCAATCGATAATGTGCTTAAAAATTGGACCGATCATGTAGGCTACTGCATGGCCAGCCGAGGCAGCCATTTGAATGAAATTATTTTCCATTATTAACCGGAAGGATTGTACTTTCAAATTAAAAAAGAAATTTGAGAAAATATTCAGTAGTTTTTTTATAGCATTTTCAAAAAAAAAGTTATTTGGCAGACCCTTGATTTTTATAAAGGGAGAAATAAGTATATCCAAATAGTTGACAAATAAGTACTCCACGCACGCTTGCAAAAAGTTAACATATAAGTACTGGTTGGAAAGTATGTTGGTTGACAATGTTGTATGTTGTGGTTGGTGGTTTGAACGCACACAGCAAAACATTCCTAGCAACTTCAAGTTATTGAAAATTCGTTTTATTTCAAAATTTGTATGATGAAAAACGACACCACGGCAAGCGAACGTAATAATATAATAATGAGGTGTCATTTCCGATTTTTTGCTGGATATCACCGATTATCAGACAAATTGCATAAAATATTAAGTTCTTTGCAATTTAAAGGGCTTCTTTGTACTTTTCGTAATAACCTTAATATTTGTGTATTAAAAACTATCGCAGAATAATAGCGAATATAACAGAAAAGAATAATGCTTAGCCATCGCTTGAATCGAGACTTATTATCTCGAGTTGATTCAAAATTCCAATAGAAAAAGAAACTTTAATTTTTTTTTTAAATTTCCAATTTTGCGTTCAACTTTCCCAATGTTTTTCATCACTCAAATCGGTTCAGCCACCCAGCAAAAACTTGGTAATGACACGTCATTATTATTAGCATTATCTAGTAATGACTGTCCATTACGCCCTGCAATATTTTGAAGTATGAAATAATGACCACTTTATAATGGCTTAGAAAAGTAGTTATTGATAAAAGAAAGTCCATGTTTTGCTAGACATTGAGTTGTGTGTAACTTTGTCTTCCATCCATTTCTATGTTACCGCGTCGCTCGAAGATTAAAACGATTTGATATTTTCGACTGATAGAGCAAATTTAGTTGCATCATGTGAATCGAATGCATGTTACGCGGAACGTGAGTTATTTCTTTGCAGAAACATAAAGTTAACTGGTTGAACTATATTGGAATTAAAATGTGTTTTATTTTATTGTTAAAATAGTATTATAATACAATATTATCAACACAACAACAATAAGAAGAAAGGAAAACACATTCACCATTCTTCTTATTAGTAAATTATATATATTCTTGATCGTCATAAAAATCTAAGACGATCTAGCCATGTCCGTCCGTCTGTTGAAAGCACGCTAGCATCTAAACGAAAGGAGAAAGAACGTTAAAATTTTCCATAAATGCGTCTTATAGTCGTAGATCGGTTGGGATTGAAACGGGGCGAAATCGACCCAAAGGGAATTTTCCCTCACAAGGACTAAAAATACCCATAATAATCCCTAATATTTTAGCGTATTTAAGCAGTTTTTTTGAATATGTCTGTTTATATCTGTTTGATATTTGGTATGCGCATTCCCCTTATAGCAAAAACGTGCACCATAAAGTGATTCTTATTTGTAGGGGGTGAAATGGGGCAAAAATAAAAAAATGGTACATATTAAACGACAACAGCTAGAAACACGAAATTCGGTGTGTACATTCCTCTAATTGAGTAGATACATAATATAAAATTATTTTCCCAAATTCGTACTTTTAAGGGGTAAAATGGGAATAGAGGGAGAAAAATGGTACCAACCAAGCGGCTGTACCTAGAATAATGAAATTCGGTGTATACATTCCTCTGATTGCATAGACAAGTAAAATACACGGATTTTTCAAAATTCGTACTTTTTTGGGTTAAAATGAAAAAAGGGGATAAAAATAGTACCAATCAAATGACCGCAGCTAGAATCATGAAATTTGGAGTATACATTCCTCTGACTATGTAGACACGGAAAATAAACTGATTTTTCGAAATTCGTACTTTTTGGGGTTAAAATGAAAAAAGGGAAAAAAATAGTACCAAACAAATGACCGCAGCTAGAGTCATGAAATTCGGAGTATAAATTTCTTTGACTACGTAGATATGAAAAATAAAAGTTTTTTTCCAAATTCGTACTTTCAAGGTATACAATGGGTACGGAGGGATAGAAATTGTACCAACCAAACGGCGACACCTGGAATAATGAAATTCGGTGTAAACATTCCTCTGATTGCGTAGACACTTAAAATAAACAGATTTTTCGAAATTCGTACTTTTTGGGGTTAAATGGAAAAAGGGGGGTAAAAATAGTACCAATCAAATGACCGCAGCTAGAGTCATGCAATTCGGAG
Organism: Polietes domitor; assembly: GCA_947397865.1. NCBI lineage: Eukaryota > Metazoa > Arthropoda > Insecta > Diptera > Muscidae > Polietes > Polietes domitor. The sequence goes on from OX377618.1 coordinate 34,598,558, forward strand.
AATACATTCCTCTGACTGCGTAGACACGGAAAATAAACGGATTTTTCAAGGGATACAATGGTACAGTAAGATAAAAATAGTACCAACTAAACGACTACAGCTAGAATGATGAAATTCTAATTGCGTAGAATCGTCAAGGGGGTAAAAATGGTACCAACCAAATGGGCGCAGCTGGAAACATGGATTTCGGTGTATTCATTCCTCATTCCAAATTCGTAATTTTTCTTTTACGGCAAAAATTGATTGAATCATGAAGTTAGGTTATTTTGCACTATGTACGTCTGATAATGGATTTTCAAAATTTGTACTTTTGGAACTAAAATAGAATGGAAATACAACTGTAGCATCCACTATCTACCAATATATATGGTATTTAAGCTTTTTGAAAATAGAAATATAAGAATATTTATTTTTTGATTTGTAATAAATAATGGTTTGAGATAATTAAAATATTATATTTATTTATGAAATTATTTTTTCAATATATGTATTTGTTTTGGTTTGGCTATATTAAAAAAATTATATTTTCCTTTAATATTACTGCACTTCTACGAAAACCGACAACCTCTGTGGAATGCAATCCATGGTGGAGGTATTACCAAGTAATGTGGGGAATAAGGCAAAACCAGAATCCTTCACTACTTATTTTTCGGATCCGTTTCTAATTATTTTTATAAAGGGATTGTAAAACAAGTAAAGAAAGGCTAAAGTCGGGCGGGGCCGACTATATAATACCCTACACCACTCCCTGCGTATGTACCTCGCTTTGATTACTAAACCCAGGTATTTCATGGGAGCAATTTTATGTAGTTCATACAAATTATATAAATTATATGAATATAATTTATATGCTATAAATTCATCTTTAGTCAAATTTAACGAATATGTTAAATAATATGGTAATTGATCCAATTGTCCGACAGACAAATACAAATTATACAGTAGTATACCAAAGTCATACCAAAGTATGGACATATGGGTATCACCCAAACAATTCTCATTGCAATTCAATTCGGTAAAAAATTGAAATCGTGAAGGATTTTTGCATCCTGTAAATGTATGTGTTTGACAAAAAATGTTAAATCGGAAAGGACATTTGTATGGGGGTATATTGAAACCAGGCACGATGTGACCCGCTTTCACCATGTCTGTTTATTGGTGAAATATAATATGTAAAATTTGGCCAAAATTGGTCAAACATTCGGGAGCAACATTTGTATGAGGGATATATCTAAATCTGAACCGATCTTACCCACTTTCACCATTGGTTTTTTAGTTCGATTATAAAATGTTGTGCCAATTTTAAAGAAAATCGGGTACAATATGTGGTTTCTAAAGCGGAAAAAGTGAATTCGGGAGCGACATTTGTATGGGGGCTATATCTAAATCTGAACCGATCTTACCCTATTTTTGCATACGTGTTTCTAGTTGGATTATAAGATGTTCTGCAAAATTTAAAGAAAACCGAGTACAATATGTCGTTTCTAGAGCGGAAAATGTCAAATCGGGAGCGACATTTGTATGGGGGCTATATCTAAATCTGAACCGATCTTACCCAATTTTTGCATACGTGTTTCTAGTTCGATTATAAGATGTTCTGCAAAATTTAAAGAAAACCGGGTCGTTTGTAGAACGGAAAATGTCAAATCGGGAGTGACATTTGTATGGGGGCTATATCTAAATCTTAACCGATCTTACCCAATTTTTGCATAGGTGTTTCTAGTTGGATTATAAGATGTTGTGCTAATTTTAAAGAAAATCGGGTACATTATGTCGTTTCTAGAGCAGAAAATGTCAAATCGGGAGCGACATTTGTATGGGGGCTATATCTAAATCTTAACCGATCTTACCCAATTTTTGCATAGGTGTTTCAAGTTGGATTATAAGATGTTGTGCCAATTTTAAAGAAAATCGGGTGCAATATGTGGTTTCTAAAGCGGAAAAAGTGAAATAGTGAGCGACATTTGTATGGGGGCTATATCTAAATCTGAACCGATCTTACCCAATTTTTGCATACGTGTTTCTAGTTCGATTATAAGATGTTCTGCAAAATTTAAAGAAAATCGGGTACAATATGTCGTTTCTAGAGCGGAAAATGTCAAATCGGGAGCGACAATTGTATGGGGGCTATATCTAAATCTTAACCGATCTTACCCAATTTTTGCATAGGTGTTTCTAGTTGGATTATAAGATGTTGTGCCAATTTTAAAGAAAATCGGGTACAATATGTGGTTTCTAAAGCGGAAAAAGTGAAATAGGGAGCGACATTTGTATGGGAGCGACAATATGTGGTTTCTAAAGCGGAAAAAGTGAAATAGGGAGCGACATTTGTATGGGGGCTATATCTAAATCTGAACCGATCTTACCCAATTTCGGCATAGGTATTTCTAGTTGGATTATAAGATGTTGTACCAAATTTAAAAAAAATCGGGTACATTATGTGGTTTCTAGAGCGGAAAATGTCAAATCGGGACCGACATTTGTATGGGGACTATATCTAAATCTGAACCGATTTCCTCCGAATTCAATACCAATGGTCCTTGGCCAGAAAAAATAACTTCTGCCAAGTTTCATGACAATCGGACAACAATTGCGACCTGTAGAGTGCGAACAAGCTTAGATGGACAGCAGACGGACGGACGGACAGACAGACATCGTTAAATCGACTCAGCTGGCGATTCTAAGCCGATCCGTATACTTAAAGGTGGGTCTAGCTCAATTATTTCTTGGTGTTACAAACATTTGGCGGAAAACTAACTTATAATACCCTAGACCACGAAGTGTTGTAGGGTATAAAAAAAGTACTTCCACCCACGCTTACAAAAAGTTAATATATAAGTACTGGTTGGTATGTATGTTGGTTGACGTTGTTGTGTGTTGTGGTTGGTGTTGGTACTTGATGGTTTGAACATACAGACACAGCAAAACATTTCTAGCAACTTCAAGTTGTTTCAACTTTATATATTTCAAAATTTGTATGTTTATATATTTCAAAATTTGTGTGGTGAATAGAATAATAAGAAGAATGGGAAATTAATTTTCTATTTTCTTATTGTTGTAGTGTTGATAAGATAGTATTATAATACTATTTTAACAATAAAATAAAACAAATTTTAATTCCAATATAGTTCAACCAGTTAACTTTATGATTCTGCAAAGAAACAATCCACATTCCGCGTAACATGCGCACGCTTCGATTGACATGAAGCTTCACCAATGGAAAATATCAAATCGGTTCAATCTTCGAGTGAGTGAAATGACTGGAAGACAAAGCTACACACAACTCAATGTATACTTAAAAAAAGAAGTTTTGGTACTAATTAGTACTTTTTTAAGGAGGTTATTATTTCATACATCAAAATAATGCCGGGCGTAATGGGCTCTCATTACTAGGTAATGCCAATACTAATGAGGTGGCATTACCATTTTTGCTGTGCGGAAGATTAGAGGCTATCGACTTTAAAAAGAGTTGAAGTACCATATTTTGAAAATTGTGATATTTTAAATGCACATTACTATATTTGTTTACTATTTCAAACTATAAGGCATACTTATGCGCACTGTTAAATAAATAAATAAATTTCAGGGAACACTCTTTAAAACTGTAAATATTAGTAGAACAATTTTTCCTCAGAGCCGATTTCTCCCATTATTGGAATGAACGCATTTAATTTCATGATTCTAGATACATCCGTTTGCTTGGTACCAATTTTTCGTGTCTACTCAGTCATAGCAATGTACACACCGACTTTCACTATTCTAACTGCAACCCTTTTGTTGGTACCATTTTTATCCCTTTCGCCTCATTTCCACCTAGAAGTACAAATTTGGTACCATTTTTATCCCTTTCGCCTCATTTCCACCTAAAAGTACAAATTTCGAAAAAAAAATCCTTTATGTTTCGCGTCTAAATGCATTCACCGAATTTCATGATTTTAACTTCGGCGGTTTGGTTGGTACCACTTTTATCCCTTTTTTCCAATTGTATAAAATTCCAAGTGTATAAAAATCAGAAATTTAAAAGAAAATGCTTAAATAATCTAAATATTAGGGGTATTTGATTTGAACTGGGATATTGTCCTGGCTCAAGACCATTTTGCATCTATATTTAATAGAATGCAAATTTATTTACAAATGGCACGGTGACATTTATTACTTGGCTGCAGACTACTACGATCATGATTTCGACCATGTCAAAAGTCTTTTCAAGTGGCTTCGCAGCGACTTTTCAACATCAAACCCGTCCTCTATAAGAAGATGATTCTCACAAACGAACGTGCCGTGCCAACGCTCATTTGTTTTAGTTTTTTCGTTTGATTTTTTTTTGGTCTGTAATCAATATTTGATTTGAACTGGTCGTTTGAATTTTTTTGGTCTGTAATCAATATTTGATTTTAACTGGGGTATTTTCAGTCCTTGTTAGGGAACAATTTTTCCCTCTGAGCTGATTTCGCCCACTTTCTATCCCAAACGATCTGCAACCATAAGACACATTTATGGAAAATTTCAACCTCCTAGCTCATTTCCTTCGGAAGCTAGCGTGCTTTCAACAGACAGACGGACATGGCTAAATCGTCTTAGAATTTTACCACGATACCGAATATATATACTTTATGGGGTCTCCGATGAATATTTCAAGGTGTTACAAACGGAATGACAAAGTGAATATACCCCCATCCTGGAGGCGGAGGGCATAAAAAGTGGGTGGTTAGGACGATGAAATAAGAATTTGGATTGTGTGCCAAATGGACGAAGGATTGGAGGCATAAATTGCACGACAAACGGTGCTGGAATTTTTTGACAAGATTGTTCGCTATATGCCAATATTCCTAAATTGACAATCCCTCTTGTCTTATTTTCGAAACGGTCCAATGTATATAAAGTACATGTACAATCATACATTTGCACACATATAAATATATACCTACAGAAAGGCACTTACAATATGCCACATGACAAACCATTGTCGTATTACACTCGACTCATATGCATTGTTGGCAAAATGTTGCAAATATAGCAGCGGTAACAACAGCACAAAAATTTCAAAATAAATGGAATAGAATGAAACCTACATTTTAGTGAAAAAGGACAAAATCCTGTAAAAGTAACCAAAAGTATATTTTATGAAAAAATAGAAGAAAAAACTACCAAAGAGTTCGTCATGTTGGTGAGATGGAATTTCGTATGGATTTAACGAAATTTTCCCTGATGCAGATTGGTTCCAATGGTTCGTCTGCTTGTAAGAACCTAAAGATAAGGCGTCTAAATAAGCTGTCACAAATTATAGGTATACTAGCAGAACCAAGCACTCGACATTCGAGTGCAATTGTTTGTGAATTTAAAACTAGAAATCACCTTCAATGGATATATTTTTGAAATCAATATTTAAGATCAAACATAAACACATTTATTGTAGTTGGAAAATGAAGGACTAACGGATATGGACATTTCCGCGGGTTGCGAAGTAAAAATACAGAAACCAAAAAATGTTCCCACATTTTTTGTGATTTTGCTAGCTCTATGTTTAGTGCAAAATATGGGTTGCATCGAGTTTAGTTTTCATAATGAGGGTAATAAACATGTAATCAAAATCAGCCACGTGATCAGTATATCAGTCAATTTTAGGCTTTCTAGAACACCAGCTGAAATTGGCCATCAGAAATATTATGAAAAGAGAGTATGAGGCATAAACATCCACTTCAAAAGGTTGATAAATCATATTGGCGCTCCAATACCAACATTAGGAAATTATATATAAATATTTGTATACCCTCCACTAGGGTATTATGCCTTTGTACATTTGTTTGTAACACCCAAGTTATTTTATTATGCAGATCGGCTTAGAATCACTTTCTGTGTCGATTTAGCATTGTCCGTCTGTCCATCTATTGTTGTAATCAAACTAAAAGTCACAATTATAGTCCGATCTTAACAAAAATTGGCACAAGTACGTTTTGTGTATCAAGGACGAACGCTAAAATTACAAATGTCGCTCCCGATTTGATTTTTTCCGCTCTAAAAAACACATATTGTGCCCGATTTTCTTCAAATTTGGCACAACATCTTATATCTAGAAACACCCGTGGTGAAATCTGGTTAGATCGGTTCAGATTTAGATATAGCCTCCATACGAATGTCGCCCAGAAATCACATATTCTACCCGATTTTCTTTAAATTGAGCCTTTCCTTACTTGTCAACTTATAATTTAACTAACCTATAGCGAAAATGAGTAAGATCGGTTCAGATTTATATATAGCACCCATACAAATTTTGCTCTTGATTTGAATCTTTCCATTCTATTTTAACCTATTTTCTTCAAATTTGCCGCAGTACCTTATTATTGAACTTGAAATATCTATGGTGAAAATGGGTCAGATCGGTTCAGATTTATATATATCCCCATATCAATTTCGCTCCTGATTTGACTTTTTCCGCTCTAGAGACCATATATTTCAACCGATCTTCTTCAAATTTGGCGCAACTCCTATTTTTTCAACTAGAAACATATATGTTAAAAGCGAATCTGATCGGTTCAGATTTTTATATAGCTTCCACACAAATTTCGCTCCGGATTTGATTTTTTCCGCTCTAGAAATCAGATAATTTAACCGATTTTCTTCAAATTTGTCACAGCTCCTAATATTTTAACTAGATACATCTATGGTGAAAGTGGGTATGATCGGTTGAGATATATTCGATATACTTATTTCGATCTCATTTTTCCAATCTATAGACAACTTAATAGTACCCATACAAAATTCGTTCCCGATATCACTTTTTTCCCGAATTCAATTGTAATGGGGAAGAAAGTGGAGGGTATCATATAGTTGGCCCCGCCCGTTCTTATAATCGTTATGGAAGTAGGGAGCATTTGGCGATGTGCTGGTGAGTTGATATATTTATAATTCAACCGAATGAAACATGCGTTTTCCGCCGAATGTTTGTAACAACAAGAAATAATTTAGCTAGACCTTTAAGTATACAGATCGGCTTAGAATCACCAGCTGAATCGATTTAACGATGTCTGTCTGTCCGTCTGCTGTCCATCTAAGCTTGTTCGCACTCTACAGGTCGCAATTGTGGTCCGATTGTCATGAAATTTGGCAGAAGTTACCTTTTTTGGGCAAGGATTGGTATTGAATTTGGAGAAAATTGGTTCAGATTTAGATATAGCCTCCATACAAATATCCATATAATTTACACTATTACTGCTCTAGAATACACATTTTACATGGGATCATGACCAAATTTTCAGGATCATATTATATTTGAACTAGAAACAGCTCACAGGAAAGTGGGCCACATAGGTCTATATTTTGATATAGCCCCCATACAAATCTATCTCCGATTTACAATATTACTGCTCTAAAATGCACATTTTACATCGGATCTTGATCAAAATTTCCACACAATGTTACATTTATACTAGAAAAACGTATTTTGAAAGTCAGCTATATAGGTCTATGTTGTGGTATAGCCCCCATACAAATGGGTCCCCAGTTTACACTATTATCGCTGTAGAAACCTCATCTTACATTGGAACTTGACTTTGGATCTTAAATAAAGGCCCACTTTTTAATGTAGCGCCCTTACAAATGGGCCCCCATTTTTATTATTACCTCTCTAGGACCCACATTTTACTTCGGAAGTTTTTTTGCAGATTATATTATTTTTCAGCTAAGAATACATACTATGAAAGTCAAATATATGTGTCCATATTTTGGTATAACCCCTATACAAATGGGGCCCATTCTACTCTATTCCATCTCCAGAACCCACATCGTTCAATAGATCTCGATATAATTTTGCATATCATGTCATATTTCAACTAAGAATACCTACTGTGAAAGTTATCTATATGGGCCACTTTTTAATGTAGCGCCCTTAAAAATGACCCCCATTTTTAAAACTACGCCTCTAGGACCCACAATGTACATCGGAAGTTTATTAAACTTTGCGTTTTGTGTTATATTTCAACTAAGAAGACATACTATGAAAGTCAAATATATGGTCCATATTATGGTATAACCCCCATACAAATTGGCCCCATTCTACTCTATTACATCTCTAGGACCCACATCGTGCATTGGATATCGACATAACTTTGCATAGCATATGCATAGAAATATGTTCAACTAAGAATACCTACTTTGAAAGTGATCTATATCGAACCACTTTTTAATGTAGCGCCCTTACAAATGGCCCCATTTTAATTTTTAACCCTGAAGGACACAAATTTTCATCGTTTTTTTTTTAATTTTGCAGATTATTTTATATTTTAACTAAGAATACATACTATGAAAGTCAAATATATGACAAATACAAATTATACAGTAGTAATAGGATGAATCGAACCGACATTTGAAAGGAGGCCTATAACAACACTGGTTCAAAACATGGGCCTATATATTTCTCATTCACGGTAGGTATTCATAGTTGAAATATATCATGATCCGATGTAAGACGTAGTTTCTAGAGCTGTATTAGAGTAAAATGGCGGCCCTATTTGGGTTATTCCAAAGTGTGGACACATATATTTGACTTTGTATTCTTAGTTGAAATATAATCTGCAAAATTTAAAAAAATACGATGTAAAATTTGCGTTCTTGAGGGGTTAAAATTAAAATGGGGCTCAACATTAAAAAGTGGTTCCATATAGATCACTTTCAAAGTAGGTATTCTTAGTTGAAATATGACATGATATGCAAAATTTTATCGAGATCTAATGCACGATGTGGGTTCTAGAGATGTAATAGAGTGAATGGGGGCCCAATTTGTATGGGGGTTATACCAAATATGGACCCATATATTTGACTTTCATAATATGTCTTCTTAGTTGAAATACAATACAAAATTTGATAAACTTCCGATGTAAATTGTAGGTCCTACAGGGGTAATAATAAAGATGGGTGCATTTATAAGGGCGCAACATTAAAAAGTGTGCCCATATAGATCACTTTCAAAGTAGGCATTCTTAGTATGAAATATGAATATAATATAATCTGCAAAATTTGAAAAACTTCCGATGTAAAATGTGAGAGGTAATAATTCAAACGGGGCCCACTTGTTAGGGCGCTACATTAAAAAACGGGCCTTAATAGATCGTTTTCAAAGTAGGTATTCTTAATTGAAATATAACATGATCTGCAAAATTGTATCAAAGATCCAATGTAAGATGTAGGTTCTAGAGCGATGGGGGCTATACCAAAACATTGACTTATATAGCTTGCTTTCAAAATACGTGCTTCTAGTATAAATGTAACATTGTGTGGAATATTTGATCAAAAGCCGATGTGAAATGTGCATTTTAGAGCAGTAATATTGTAAATCGGATGTACATTTGTATGGGCGCTATATCAAAACATAGACCCATGTGGTCCAATTTCCCGTGAGCTGTTTCTAGTTCAAATATAAGACGATCCTGAAAATGTTGTAATGATTCCATGTAAAATGTGTATTCTAGAGCAGTAATAGTGTATATTATAGGGATATTTGTATGGAGGCTATATCTAAATCTGAACCGATTTTCGCCAAATTCAATACCAATTGTCCTTGGCCAAAGAAGTAACCTCTGCCAAATTCCTTGACAATCGAACCACAATTGCTATCTGTAGAGTGCGAACAAGCTTAGATGGACAGCAGTCGGACGGACAGACAGACATCGTTAAATCAATTCAGCTGGTGATTCTAAGCCGATTCGTATACTTGAAGGTGGGCCTAGCTCAATTATTTCTTGGCGTTACAAACATTTGGCGGAAAACTAACTTATAATACCCTAGTCCACGAAATGGTGTAGGGTATAAAAATATTCCCGTTGTGTTACATGATGTCAAAGTTGGTAATATTAAAGTGTCAGTGTAAAACTGATTACACGAAATTTTCGGATATCAATTTTGGAGTGCGTGTTTTTATGTTTTGTGAAAAAATAATATGAAGTATAAATGTAGAATATACAGTTCTAAGTATATATTCTGTATTTTCAATAAAAAGCATGTAAAAAATTGTATCGTTGTGTAAAAAATTAAAAAAGTTCAGTGCAGCCTTAGTAATTTGTAAGTATAGAAATTATGTAAGCTTTTAAAAAGTTTGCAAGGTTCGACACGAAAATGTAAAACGGAAAATAATATATCGGTTTGTTAGGAATGTTTTTAATCCCATTAGGATTTGCAGTTTTGCGCAATTTTGGTTCGCGATGGAATTTAAGTGCGTCTTCTCAGTTTATACTATGCCAATGTTCTGAAAGACTTGCACTTAGAAAATGTTTTAGACACAAGTTAATTACATTATATGTAAGCAAAACAACTAAATAAGGCTAAATAATGGTATATCCGAATATATGATACACTACACAACCCTCACATGGACCTATATATAGACTAATAGTAGGTCATCTTGATCAAAATAAAAGTAATGAGCCAAATTTGTCCAGAATCGGGAGGACTTTTATATGGGGGCTATAAGTAAATCCGATATTCTTCATTAATCAATAATGTTACAGAATCAGTAGTGTTGCAGAAATTTGGCATGAAACTATAAATGTAATTCCCAACCTGACCTTATGCCGCACTAGAGTACACAATCTACTTTCGTATTTTTTTCATATCACAATTCACAAAGGAGCAATTATCGCAATAGTGGAATACTTGATATTACTCACATTACTCACAGAAAAATATCTCTCCCGATTTGACTTCTTCATAGCACAAAAATGTAGAAAAAATGGTCAAAATTTCATAATGGATACATTAAATTCGACTATTGCAAAACTCATATTAAAGTGGAAGAATAGGATCATGTTTTTATATTTTTATGGTCCATAAATTCGCGGATTTCTATCATGCAGGGGCTTGAATGTTGTGCAGACATTCGTTCGAATTCAGCCTTTTTTGATTATTTTTAATTACGTGATGTTACTAAACTCAATTAACTCATTTTGATCCCAGTAGTGTCCTAGGGGCTCCGAAAGATTAAATTTTTTGATTATTCCTTTTTATACACATGTTCCAAGCTATCTCTATACTTTTTTGTTAACATAATATCAGACTATAGGTTTTATGACTTTTAGCCAGTGATTTGAGTAAATAAAAATAATTTTGAGTAAATTTCATTTGATTTGATTTGGAATAATTCGATATGTCGTGGGCTTATATTCATAAGTGGCTATGAACAAAAACACAACTTTTCAGGAGAGCAAAAAAATGACTTTCTCCTTAATTTTAAGAGTAATCATGAATCATTCTTCTACAGTTTAATCTAAAGAGGATTACTAATTGCTACTATTAAAAAGTTTTCGAAAATTCATATTATTCGCGGTTTTATGGTTCATAGCCACTTTTGCACGTTTAAAATTGGACTCTATGAATTTTGAAATAAGCACATAGCCATTTATGGCCAAATATATAAATAAGACTTTTAGTAAACTCGATAACGTTTTTTTATGAAATGTTGTCAATGTTGTGTAGAAAACGATTTTCCTGGGATGAACACAGTGAATTTAAAGATTCCAGCTTCATCCGTCAGATTGGTACCATTTTTATTCCCTTTTCCAATATTTTACAAAAAGTGGATACTGTGGTAGGGCACGGTAAACAAAAAATACAAATTGGATATTTTTGGAAAATTTTCATTTTCGCGGCCAACGGATCCGACTGAATTTTTGAATTTATTTGTGTATTAAGAACCAATGTCGCTTGTAACATTATGTAGTAAGTCGCGAAAATAGCTGCAATTGTTGAAAAATCCAAAATTCGCGGTTGCAGTTGCTTATATTTAAACTTTCTTTGTTTAGGATTCTGAAACTTTTCTGACGTAAAATATTCAGAATGAAGTCAGCAATCATATGCCGTAAAAATATTTTGGTATTCTCAATATGATAAAAAGTTACGCGGGTTTTTCTAAAGATACTTTTCACAATTTTTGACTTTACAGCCACTATTTATCCTATTTTAGCCTGATAACTTGGGAACCAAAATTCTATTAACCGCGAAATGATGGAATTTGATAATGCGATATGCCCTAAACATAGAAAAATATTTTAAACAAAAACGTTGTAGCGAATTACAACCTTCGGTTATATGCTTCTCCATTTTTGAACTTATTAATTATATTATTTTTATGTTCATAGCCACTTTTGCAGTCACAATTTAACGTGTGAGTAGATAGCCAAATCAGAAAATTTTGAAAAAAAATGGCTTTAGAAAAAAATTCTTCTCCAAATTTTTATGACAGATGACATCCAAATCTGAGAATAGTTTGGCATCAAAAACTCATTTTCGAGAAAATGCTTCATAGCCATTTATGAATATATGTGCTCGATATAATGGTAGAATATAATATAATATCAATTATCGTTACATAAATTAAAAATTATCTCATGCCAATTTCAACGTCCTTTAACCAAAAAATGTTTTCAACATAACGTACATTAAACTAGCTGCTGCTTTACAATTCTTCTATATGCATTTTTTTAAAAGACTCAGAGGGAAGAAGACAGTTGGGGTACAAAACTTTGTTTCGTTCGTATGGTTAGATGCCGCTTTCCGTGGGCATATTTTCAAACACACAACAATTGCAATAATTTTTGGTAACAAAATGTAGTTAAGCCATTTTGGGGCATTCTTCTTTTTTTTCATCTGTCTGTTTTTACTCTTGCGATTTTTTTGTTCAGATTGTTACGTTGTTCATATGTTCTTTTAAGACACCAAGTATTTTTGTTAAGCAAATTCCTTGTTCTAAAGAAATTATAAAGTGATATACATACATATGTACGTATCGTTACCTTAATGTATGAAGGACCCAACTCACAATTTTGGCGAAATCGAGCGTTTCCTTCATTATGACTGACTTAGTTATATTCTGTATATTCCAAAAATCTTGACTTCTAAAAAATGTGATTTGAGGCGTTTCTATCTTAACGTGACGACATTTGAGTATCCCAGTGAAGGAAAGGGAGCCTGGGAGGACTTCAAGCTACTTACAGGAAGAGTTATTGAAGGTTATACACGCTGAAAAATAATTGTTGGAAACACATCCGTATACTTGCTGGAAAACATATATGGCTCGCAATTAAGAATTTTATATTTGCATACAAATATTTTTATATAAAATGCTTGTAAATAAAATGCAAATATAAAATATTTGCATGCAAACAACAATTGCAACATTTTTTTCTCCTTGTACAGAAGACTCAAAACAGCAGGTCATATAGTATAGTGTCAATAGAATAACTGAAAGAAAAGTAAGGCTGCTAATGAATAGTATCCAGTATTTTTGAAAGCAGCATCCAACGCTTCTCTACTTTAAATAATGAATTTGAAATTCTTTTATAGTAGAATTTGTAAATCTCAATATTACCAAGCACTCACCATTTCAATCAATTTGAAACTGGTGTTATAAATGTTAATACGCCATCCGAAAAATTGATACTGGTCCTTATAATTCGGAACAAAAATATTTCCAGTCACACTTTATTAATGAAAATTGGATTGTTTAATAATGTTCTGCAAAATATTTCGTCGCTGGGTCAAGCCGTCTGTGATCTAAACACTTCAAAAAACCAAGTTTTTCAGTTGTAATTTTTTCTATTGCATTATTGACCAATTTTTTGCTGAATTAATAGACCCTTGAAAACACTTTCAATATAAATTTCTATTCTTGTCTGAATAACTTATAAGTCGAATTATTGGACGTTAATAGGATTTATTGTATTTTTTCATTGTAACAACTGAAAACTTATTCGTAATATTTTGTAAAAAATAAATAGCTGCAGCCAATGATGCATGTCGAATGGAAATTCATGCTACAATTCTATAGTAAAAAGACTTGGCTAGTTTTGCGATACATTTTATTAGTGACTTATTTAGTTTTGACTTATTTCTGGCATTTAAGTTAAGTTTTGTGCACTGGTTATTCAGAGACTTATGGTAGAATTTTACGGCAAATATTTTTGCAGAACATTTTGACTCATTAAACCCTTATTTTATAGGTGATTTTTACCCTTTTCACCAGAGCTACCAAAAATATCTCAATGTTGAGGAGTTAGAGGTCAAGCCCCCACAAAATTTTCCTCGTAGTGTTATAAGTAATATTGTTGAATATATACTATACATACATCATAAGAATATGCAAAAGAGGGAAATATTGACCCGCATCTAAAATGACCACCATACATAAACTTTTTTACCTCCTCGATCAGAATACGTTGCCAGAGCCATGTTATTTAAAACAAGTAAAAACGGGGTTAAGTTCGGCCGGGCCGTACTTTATATATCATCCACCATGGATTGCATTCCACAGAGGTTGTCGGTTTTCGTAGAAGTGCAGTAATATTACAGGAAAATATAAATTCTTTAATACAGCCAAACCAAAAAATACAAATATTGAAAAAATAATTTTATAAATAAATTTAATATTTTAATTATTTGTTACAAATCCATTATTTGTTACAAATCAAAAAATAAATATTCTTATATTTATATTTTCAAAAAGCTGCTACAGTTAGTTGTATTTCCATTCTATTTTAATTGCAAGAGTACAAATTTTGAAAATCCATTATCAGACGTACATAGTGCAAAATAACCTAACTTCATGATTCAATAAATTTTTGCCGTAGAAGAAAAAATACGAATTTGGAAAAAAACTTTTTATTTTGCGTGTATATGCAGTCAGAGGAATTCCATGATTCCAGCTGCGTCCATTTGGTTGGTACCATTTTTACCCCCTTGACGTTTCTACGCAATTAGAACTTCATCATTCTAGCTGTAGTCGTTTAGTTGGTACTATTTTTATCCCTCTGTACCATTATATCCCTTGAAAAATCGGGTTATTCTTCGTGTCTACGTAATCAGAGGAATGTATACTCCCAATTACATGACTCTAGCTGCGGTCATTTGGTTGGTACTATTTGTATTCCCTTTTTCCATTTAACCCCAAAAAGTAAGAATTTCGAAAAATTCGTCTATTTTCCGTGTCTACGCAGTCAGAGGGAATGTCTACTCCGAATTTCATGACTCTAGCTGCGGTCATTTGATTGATACTATTTTTTCCCCTTTTTTCATTTTAACCCCAAAAAGTACTAATTTTGAAAAATCCGTGTATTTTACTTGTCTATGCAATCAGAGGAATGTATACACCGAATTTCATTATTCTAGGTACAACCGTTTGGTTGGTACCATTTTTCTCCCTCTATTCCCATTTTACCCCTTAAAAGTACGAATTTCGTGTTTCTAGCTTTTGTCGTTTGGTATGTACCATTTTATCCTTTTTTTGCCCCATTTCACCCCCTACAAATAAGAATCACTTTATAGTGAACGTTTTTGCTATAAGGGGAATGCGCATACCAAATATCAAACAAATATAAACAGACATATTCAAAAAAACTGCTTAAATACGCTAAAATATTAGGGATTATTTTGGGTATTTTTAGTCCTTGTGAGGGAAAAAATGTTCCCTTTGGGCCGATTTCGCCCAGTTTCAATCCCAACTAATCTACTACTATTAGACGCATTTACGAAAATTTGAACATTCTATCTCCTTCCGTTTAGATGCTAGCGTGCTTTCAACAGACGGACGGACGGACATCGTCTTAGATTTTTATGATGATCAAGAATATATATACTTTATAGAGTCTCAGGTCGATATTTCAAGGTGTTACAAACGGAATGACAAAGTTAGTATACCCCCGTCCTGGAGGTGGAGGGTATAAAAATCATTTTGTTCCACAGTGTTATCTAGCAAACTTTTTCGATGATGTGAAGGTGGCAATTATAAGTAAACAGATTTTAAAATTTTACCAAACAAGCCAACTAACCGATTATAAAGATTCCATTTCGTCGTCCGAGGGTTTAAGTGCTCCATACGCCATTTTGACAATTTTGAGTTGAGGATGCAATCTTAGGTTTTCGACCTCAAATTTTTCAAATCTGCAATCCGTTTTCAGCTATCTCTTCTCGTTGCTGAGATAAATCGTGTCCATTTTGCCCTATATCTTTCAAAACAGAACTTTTTTTGTGCTATTTTGATCTATACGCCATTCAATGGCGTATAGAGCAAAATTTCAGTGCATAATCTTGAAATTGATTATTGCTGGACATTTTGCTCTACGTGCAGTCGATAGTTGCATTTTTGCTCTATTGCAGTTATATTGTTGAAGAATTATTAAGTGTTCTTCCTTTGATATAGAATACTTTTGTAGAGTACTCTCTCTCTCTCTCGCTCTCTCTACTACTTTGCTATTTTGCTACTTTTCTCAATTTTAAAGGTTTATCAAGAATTTTGCTTAGTATTAAGATTTATCAACATTCCATTTAACGTTCATATTTGTTTTCTAATAACAAAATTTTGTTTACCGTTATATTCGAATAAGTATGTATATATAAACGAACACTTCTGAAGTGTGTGGGGAGTTATCGTCGGGAGTTATCGTTTAGAAAGAAAAGAAGTGATCATAGAATAAAGGTAAAGAAATAAATAGTTATTGTTTTATTTAGTAAATCAATCGTTAAAGAAAGCTCAACAAGTGTAGTTTAATTTATAAAAAATATAACTCAAACCGACTTATAATGTCCTCTGTGCAAAAAAAATTATTTAGACGAAAGTGTTTTTATTGGAAACGGACATAAACGGCCAAGAATAAAGCCAGTTGCAGAAACATCTTCTAAAGCTTCGACAGAAAATTCTGATACCGGATTGGATTTTTCTAGTGGTAATATACGTACATTCGAATATAAATTAAAATAATAATTTTGTATTTTGTGTATCTGCAGATGACTTGCTTAATGATCAAGATTTCGACATAACAAAATATACATCAACCACCAACAATGAATTTATTGCAAACAATACGGAGACATTGGGTAAATAATAAGAGAAATATGTGTGACATGCATTCAATACTATTAATATAAATTTAAATTTACAGCAGAAAACGTAGATTGGAAGCCAACACGAAAAAACGGCGTCAGCCAGAAACTTGAAAAAAGAACACAGCAAAAAATTTGCGCGAGCAAGGGAAGAAATATTGCAGTCAAACAGGAAAAATTTTACAAGCTCGACAAATGAAACCAGTTTGTAATACAGAATGTTTCTATGGCTGCACACAAAATTTTTCTGAAACCGACAGAGCGAACATTTTCCAAAAATTTTGGGCACTGACCGATAAGGATAAGCAAACCTTTTATTGTAAGTTTGTCAAAAAGAAAGATTTAAAAAGAAAGCGTGTTATGGAGTCAAAGAAAAAGAAAAAAACGTTCTCATATTCCTTGGCCAGCAATGAAAATATTCATAGAGTGTGTAAACTGTTTTTCTTAATACTCTTGACATATCAGCAAAAAGGATCTACTACTGTTTTCAAAATATGGTTGACAAATCTACAGAAATTCCAATGCCTTTGCGAAAAGGCAAAAGCAGATCGAATTTTATCGATGACGAAAGAGTGGCACAAGTGTGACAACATATTACAAGTATCTGAAGCAGACAAAAATTATTACCTAACTCAAATAAATTAAGATTTTAATTTTTTTATTATCATTTTGATATATTCTATAATAACTTTGTGAAAAGTTTTTATCTTTGTTTTTTGTAAATAAATATATTTATAGTTTTTTACTAAAATTTGAAAGCGTGTTTTATTACTTTGTTAATGCTACTTTGCTCTACGTGTATGTATTTGCAGGGAAATATGCTTAAGGTGGCGTATAGAGCAACCAGGATTTTTATTACCGTTAGAAAACATCCCGTTGTAGATGTGATCGGGAGATAAAAATGTTTCCTTAGAATCATCTTGACATAACAAATATATGGTATAAAAATCACAAAATCCCATCGAGTAGTTTCTTTGAAAAATTATGCTAAATTTCAAACTCGATTTACTCAAAACGCATTTTTGGCACATAGAGCACTTAAACCCTCGGACGACGATTTGTAAACCGGTTTAGCTTTGAGATCTATGTAGGCAGGGTTCCTCATTGAATTTGTCTTCTAAATAGAATGTTCCGTTGTCATTAAAAACACATATAAGATCTAATACCATTATATGTGTTTTTATATTAGATCGTAATGTCGTTCACTCTCCTTTCTTCTTGGAAGTTCGAGAAAACTTTACTACAACAAACCTTAAGACATTTTTAAAAATTGTTTTCGAAAAAATCAAAGAAACTCCTTTCAAAAAGGACGTTTAAGGATTAAAATGTTCTACGAAAACTGACTAAATAGGGAATATTTGTGACACAATTGTTTCAGAAACCCAGATAGATAAAGTTGAAATAAATGCAATTGCAACCGCGAATTTTGTATTTTTGCAACAATTGCAGCTATTATCGCGACTAACATGTATGTAACAAGCGACATTAGTTCTTATTACATTTGCAAAAAATCAGGCTGATCCATTGGATAGAAAAATACAAAACATATCTCCCACGAAAATTAATATTTTGCAAAAATATTCAACTCGTATTTTTGTTTACCGTGCTCTACCGAATACCCTCTATCTTCCAAAAATCATGGACCAATTTTTACCCCAGTAATTTTGTTGTAATAAGTTGCCTTGTAATTGTGCTATTTAAGCGTGAAGAGCTTTATTAACAACTTTTGTGTCTTCGGTGACCCTCACTGAAATTTCCCGACAAAATTTTTCGTAGAACATTTTAATCCTTTTCTCGAAAAAAAGGGTAAAATTGACCCATAAAGAGAGGAGCTACAGGTTTAATATGTGACAATAAGAATTCTCTCAGACATTACACTTACAACACTTTTTTCGCTCAGTATAATGCTCTGTTAGACCAAAAATTGAAAACGTTTACCCACTGCAAAAATAGACTCAAATCAGCTGGACTATAAATTTATTCTACACACAATTTTCTACTCAACATGACCTTTCAGAATTATAGGGTCGCTATTGTTTTCCATTCAAAAAGTCTTAATTTATTTTACAGTGAATCGAAATAAGGAAAAAAATTAAAAAAAAAAATTCCACAGATATCGTTTCAAATCATATGTCATTTTGACACTAACAGATCTTACTCGTTCGAAATCGAAGATTCCAGTAAAATTTAGTTTTAGTCCTCCCTTTTTATACCCTCCACCTAAGGATGGGATTATATTCACTTTGTCATTCCGATTGTAACACCTTAAAGTATTCATCGGAAACTCCATAAAGTATATCGAGGGCTTATATTCATAAGTGGCTATGGACAAAAACTTTTCAGGAGAGCGAAAAAACTGATTTACTCCATCATTTTAAGAGTAATTAGGAATCATTCTTCTTCAGTTTAATCTAAAGAGGATTACTAATTGCTACGATTAAAAAGTTTTCGAAATTTCCTATTATTCTCGGTTTTATGGTTCATAGCCACTTTTGCACGTTTAAAATTTAGCACAATGAATATTGAAATAAGCACATAGCCATTAATGGCCAAATATATAAATCAGACTTATAGTAAACTCGATAACGTTTTTTTATGAAATGTTGTCAATGTTGTGCAGAAAACGCATTTCCTGGAATGAACACAGCGAATTTAAAGATTCCAGCTTCATCCGTCAGTTTTTTACAAAAAGTGGATATTAGGGTAGGGCACGATAAACAAAAAATACAAATTGCATATTTTTGGAAAATTTTAATTTTTGCGGCACATATGGCTTAAAGGATTTTCACTCATGATATTTTTGATTTTCTCTCGATCTAGAAAACGGATCCGACTAAATTTTTGTTTGTGTATTAAGAACCAATGTCGCTTGTAATATATATGTAGCCAATCGCGAAAATCGCTGCAATTGTTGAAAAATCCAAAATTCGCGGTTGCAACTGCTTATATTTGAACTTTCTCTGTTAAGGATTCTGAAACTTTTCAGAATGAAGTCAGCAATCATATGCCAATCATATTTTGGTATTCTCAATATGATCAAAAGTTACGCGAGTTTCTCTAAAGATACTTTTCACAATTTTTGACTTTACAGCCACTATTTATCCTATTTTAGCGTGATAACTTGGGAACCAAAAAGCTATTAACCGCTTAATGATTGAATTTGATAGTACGTTGTAGCGAATTACAACCTTCGGTTATATGATGCTCCATTTTTGAACTATATTATTTATATTATTTTTATGTTCATAGCCACTTTTGCAGCCACAAATTAACGTGTGAGTAGATAGACAAATCAGAAAAATTTGAAAAAAAATTGGCTTTAGAAAAAATTTTATTCTCCAAATTAATATGACAGATGACATTCAAATCTGAGAATAGTTTGGCATCAAAAACTCATTTTCGAGAAAATGGTTCATAGCCACTTATGAATATAAGCTATATATATATTATCTTTATCGATTATATTCTGGGTCGTGGTAAAACTTTTTCCGTAATAAGGACTAACTATTTAAGCATTTTTTAAATTTCTGCTTTATATACGTAGCGAACATTCCTCTTGTAGCGTAAAAGCACCAAAAAGTAAATAAAAGTTTTAACGGGCAAAATGGGCCAAAAAAGGGATAAAAATGGAACCAATTATAAGACAATAGCTAGAAACATGAAATTTGGCATGTACATCCCTCTAACTGCGTAGATGCATAAAATAAAGAGATTTTTCACAATTCGTACTTTGTAGGAATACAATTGGAAAAGAGGGATAAAAATGGTACCAACCAAACCGCTGAAGTTGAAATCATGAAATTCGTTGCATACATTCATCTCACTGTGAAGATGCGAAATTAAAGGTTTTTTTTTTTAAATTTGTACTTTTAGGTGGCATTCGGGACAAAAAGGGATAAAAATGGTACCAACTAAAGTATTACACATAGAATAGTGAAATTTGGTATGTAAATTCCTCTGACCATATAAAAGCGAAGTAAAATAGTATTTGTCCAAATGGGTGTGCGGGGCAAAAAGGGATACACTTATAAACGGTGAGCGGGATAAAAATAGTGCCAACTAAAATAGTGCAGTTAGAGTTGCGAAATTTGGAGTGTAAATTCCTCTGACAACGTAGACTTGCAACAGAAAGGGATTTATTGATTTAGTATGTAAATTCCTCTGACCACGTAGAAGCGCAGTAAAATTGGACTTTCGAAATTTGTACTTTTAAGGGATGCGCGGGACGAAAAGGGATAAAAATTGTGTGCAGTCCTTTAATTATTTAAACGCGGAACATAAATGGATATTTCAAAATTTGTACTTAATATAGGGTGTTTTTTATTGAGGTATAGAACTTCGAATTGAAATAAAACACAAGAAAATCGTTTTAATGTCCATCAATTTGGCTTTATTGGAAGGATAATTTTATGCCATTAATGTTTAAATATGATTTCGGGCAGGTCCAATTTTCAACCACTCCAATTGCTGTGCACGGTGGCGAATCGATTCATTCGGGTCCTCTTCAACACTTTGCTCTACAGCGGCAATTGTTTCTTCGGTGCGCACTGTTCGACGTCTCTGCGGATGCGTATTATCACATAGAGTAAACGTAGTGCGAAAACGATCCATGGTTAACCGAATTAATTGCACTGATGGACGATTATGTCGACCATATGGACGGAGCTTGCGGTGAACTTCGCGAACTGAACCATTACTTTCGAAATAAATTTGCACGATTTGCAAGCGTTGTTCTTTTGTCAACCTGTTCATGATGAAATGGCAAACCAAACTAAATATTAATCACTGACAAAATGGCCGCCAGTTAAAAAAGTGATGCCAACTTAAAGTTCTATACCCCAATAAAAAACTCCATTTACAACGATACGTCTCGACAAGAAATAAATGTGTTACCAAATAAAGTACATATTTTTAGGGGAAGCAAAAACACATGTTACCTATAGTGGTTTTTCAAAATTTGTACTTTTTGGGAAAGAGGTGCAAAAGTTATAAAGTAGCTGACTGTATCTAGAAACATGAGATCGAGGATATAAATGGTGATAATTTTTTGTTCAAAACTTGGTAGAAAATGATAAAAATTATACATACGAAGGAGTTCAGCTAAAATAGTGCATATCGACAAGCACATTACTTTGACTGTGTGTGAGTGCTAGCTAATAGGAGGTTTCCAAATTACTATTTTAGATTTATCTATATCCACCAAAAGAAAATTAAATAAATAGATAAATAAATAAATAACGGAGACGAATAAAATTAACAAATAACTTGCTTTTTCGCGTGCGAAGCAGCTGGTACTGCTAGTAATATTATAATAATGAAGCATCACAATTTTCCTAATAAGGTAGTGCACTTCTATGTGAAGTGCACTCCGTGGTGGAGGGTATATAAAATTCGGCCCGGCCGAACTTAACGCCTTTTTACTTGTTAAAATTAAATTCTTGTAAACTGATTTAATAATTGCCCAAAGGCTGTTGTTTTGCAATGAATGTTATGTGAATTATCACCATAAAAACGAACACTCACGCCACTAAATGAAGTTTAATGGTTTTTATTTAATTTTTTATAAAGACACTTGATTTTTGAATTATAGAACTATGTTTTTAATAATATAATTTAAAATTGAATTCCCTAATTGATCACACAATAAACATGATGTTTGTGAATTAGTTTGGAAAATTAATGTGTCACTAACTTTGTTTTTGTAGCGACCAAAACTAAACAAACGTCACAATCGTTTGACAGTATAAATACACAAGAATGGTCAATTGACTTCTCGCCGCTCTAAAAACTATTTTGTAACGGAGTAGAGAGTGGAGAGCATCATACTGTCGGCGTTCCGATTTTTTCTTCCTTATTTGTTTCAGGTTGTATTTCTTTTGCACCGTTTACTATAACAAAAAATAAATAAAATAAAATTATACGCCCTAATCTACATACGTTGCACAACAAAACAGTATTTTTTCCATTCCCATACAGACATACTCCTACTTACATTCCACATAAAAACCATTGGCATAAAGTGCCATCCTCCATAGCATTGTGGCAGAGGGTTTTTTTAGAGAAAATGAAAATATAAAAATCGTATAAGGACATAACCGAAAGGAAATTCTTTAGAAATGTGTAGACAATTTCTGGAATGCATATTGTGAGCAATTCAACTGCATTTGCAATTCGTATCGTATGTATTGTGAGAAATAAATTTAAAGCACATTTTAAAATGGAAATGTAATTTTGTATAATAGAATTCAAAAGATGTCGTTTTGTTTAAATTATCAAGGTATTTTGGGCAACATTTTATTATACAGTGGAATAGTTTCGAGTAAGGATGTAAGGATGTAAGATTTCGGGTGATTGTTGGACTATCCCTTAGAGGTGCATGTGCAGAATTCCTTCAAATAATAGTTACAAAATTTGTATACCCTCCACTAGGGTATTATGTCTTTGTGCATTTGTTTGTAACACCCAAAAGAAAACGAGTTATATAGCCCCATACAACTGTCGCACATATTGTACCCGTTTATACTCCAACTATAAACACCTATGGTGAAAGTGGGTAAGATCGGTTCATATTTAAATATAGCCCCAATATAAATGTTGCACCCAAAATAATTGCTGGAACACATCCATTTACTAGAGTGAAAACATATTCAGTTTATAAGTAAGGATGTATATATTTGGGTACAGTTATTTTGATATAAAATTCTTGTACCAAATATATAAATTTTTGCATACAAATTTATCGCTAAATTTTTTCCGTGTATATGATTTCGAATTTTGAGGCTCTGTGATGGAAATAAACAGAGAAAAAATAAGATTTCTACTCAATTAAAAACTTCACGAATTCAAATAAAATATTACTTAATAATGTTATCACACCATTCACAAATTCAAAGAATCAATCACGAAATTTATAATTTTGTAATTGAAAATATATTAATAATATTCACTCGATGGAGAAATTCACATATTGACTAAAAAGATGTAAGTCGTTAATTGAAAATATTTGCCTGTTGACTCGATGTAGAAATTCACATATTGGTTAAAAAAGTTGTAAGTCGTTGATCGAAAACAAAAAAATGTCTCGTCCCAAGTGAATATCGAACCGGGTATGTTATGTTTATACTTGCACATTCTTACAACCGCACCACACTCGGTATACGGAGAATTAATTTAAATTTGAATATAAAGCGATTACGCGCATGTCGTTGAAATTCTGCTAATTACACGAGTGCCAGAAAATAATTTCCAATTAAACGTGTAATTAGAAATTTTCGTGTTTTTGGCAAAAGTTGTATTCAAATATTTTAATTGAGTGACATTATAGGTAAGATTGGTTAGGTTTTGGCGACAGTCAGAAATTAAACATCAGACTAACTTAGAACGGAAGATGTACATTGTATTACCACGGGATTTTACACCCCTCATCGTAAGGAGATCCAACTTAGTTTTGGCTGGATTCACACCAAGCCCACTATTTCTCGGCCAACCTACCAGCTTTGCACAAAATCGGATAAAAGATCTAGGGTATTATGTCTTTGTGCATTTGTTTGTAACACCCAAAAGGAAACGATTAGACCCATCGTCTATTATACAGATCGGCTTAGAATCACTTTCTGAGTCGATTTAGCAATGTCCGTCTGTCTGACCATCTATTGTTGTAATCAAATTACAGGTCGCAATTATAGTCTGATCTTAACAAAAATTGCCAAATGTAAGTTTTGTGGAACAAGGACTAACGCAAATTTCGCTTCCGATTTGACATTTTCCGCTCTAGAAACCACATATTATTGTACCCGATTTTATTTGAATTTGGCACAAGATCTTATAATCCAACTAGAAACACCTACAGTGAAAGCGGGTAAGATCGGTTCAGATTTAGATATAGCTTCCAAACAAATGTCGCTCCCGATTTGACATTTCCCGCTCTAGAAACCACATATTATTGTACCCGATTTTCTTCAAATTTGGCTTAACATCTTATAATCCAACTAGGAACGCCTATGCTGAAAGTGGGTAATATCGGTTCAGATTTAGATATAGTCCCCATACAAATGTTACTCCCGATTAGTCTTTTTCCAGTCTGGAAACCACATATTGTACCCGATTTTTTTCAAATTTGGCACAAAATGTTATACCAACTAGGAACTCCTATGGTGAAAGTGGGTAAAATCGGTTCAGATTTAGATATAGCCCCAATAGTTGCTCCCGATTTTGGCCAAACTTTATATATTATATTTCACCTATAAACATTCATGGTGAAAGCGGGTCACATCACCCAGAAAAAAGTGAACCCCATATTGAGTTAAAATGAACTAAAATTTAGGAAAATTTAACTTTAGCTAAAACAATATTTCCTCATATCAAATTCAATATTTTCCTTGAAAATAGTACATGATTTGAACTTGATTTTATTTCAATTTGTCTCAAACCAAGCTAATATTTACTCAAACTGAGGAAAATTCCAGTTATTTTTTCCTCAAATTTGCTGAAATTTTCCTAAATCTAAGTACATTTTTTTTAAAACCCAGTAAATTTTTACTAAATTTAAGTAAAACTTTCATAAAACTTAGTTTTTAATTTTAGTTTAAAATTTTCCTAAAGTAAGTAAATTTTTACTCAAATCAAGTAAATATTTACTGAAACTGAGGAAAATTTTACTGATTTTTCCTTAAGACATGTATTTTTTTACTTCAACTGAGGAAAAGTTTAATTAACACAATGAAAATAAGTTCAATTTAACTGAAAAAAATCATACAAATGGTTTTGCTTCAGAGTATGCAAAACTGATACAAAAAATAACAACACGAAATATTTCTCAAAACTTTCTCTGCCATAAAGAGCTGAGCTATTACTCCATGATAGCTGTGATGACAAGATAGGCGCCTTTGCAGTGGTTGTTTAGAAGTATTTAAGAAATAAGTCTCTGCAAACGAACGAGAATTGCTTCTTAGATTAATATTCAAGAATTTTCTTAACAATTTGATGTGATTTTTTATAAGTTCATTAATACTTAAATGTATGAAGAACTCGGCATAAATTTCAGTATATACATGTTTAAATTAATTTTAGGAAAAAAAAATACATTTTTAGTTCAAATTTCCTAAATGGAATCTTTTCCATACAAAAAATTTCTGAGTTTTTTCATACTCCAATGAATGTTTTCAAGTAAATTTTCTACCCTATTTCTAGAAAATAAACTATTTACTATGTCTTTAAAAGAAGAAAACTTTACTCATACTTAGTTAATTTTCCAACTTTTTAGGAAATTTTTACTGAACTGGAGTAAAATAGTTGAACTAAATTGTAGTATGGATTTTACTCAGATTTAGGAATGCTATTTTTCTGAGTGATCGTTCCGGGTTTCAATACACCCCCATACAAATATCCTTTCCGAGTTAACATTTTTTGTCAAACACATACATTTTTACAGGATACAAAAATCCTTCCCGATATCATTTTTTTACCGAATTGAATTGTAATGGGATAGAAAGTGAAGGGTATCATATAGTCGGCCTCGTCCGACTTTAGCCTTACCTTACTCGATTTTATATATTAAAAGAGGATAAATATTTGTTGGTTAGTTGTAGTATACAAGTTGGTACATAATTTTTGAGAAAATTAGGGTTACTCTTTATTATGGGACTTTTGCTATTCATTGTAGGTTCTAGGGAGACAATGCAAAAATAGAGAAATCCAACACCAAGTATCAAATAAGTACATATTTTAAAAAAGTTCTCCAAGAGTTCAATGCTTAAATAACTAGTTTTAGCTATTTTTGAAAATAGACAAAATAATTGCGTTAGTTTATGTAAAAGTCAAAAGGTTGTCAATCTGTAGTGTTATAGATGTCATTCTGTATAGAAAGCAAAGGAGTTACTTGAAAACGAGCGTAAAAAGCTTTTACTTTAAAAAATGTAACGGGTTATCAGACAAAACACAACTCGAAAGCTCGTTTTCATTTCACTAAAATTAACGTTGTTTCCAAAACAAATTATATCGATAACTCGAGCTTTCGCGTTTGTATGATGAGGTCTTTAAAATTTTTAATGTTTATTTTTTCAATTTCTAGAATATTCCAAACTTCTCTTCTCTATTCTATGTATGTTAATAAATTGTCCAACAATTTATAGATTTTAATTACATTTGTTCTATACATTGAATATATGTCCACAAATGTATGTATTAGGGAGGGTCGCGAAAATGTGTCGTTCGCCCCCAAGAAATAAAGTTTCGATTATTTAATGATGATTTCGAAAATAATTGATCAAGCTGGGAGCTACCTACAAATCATGGTTTTCGAATGTATAACCAAATACTAAACTATACAATAAACGTTCCCTGTATATATTTTAATTTACGCTAACTACGTAATTGAAAGTCTCATAAACTTAGTTTCATAACAAACAAAATAAAATTGAATATTTTACAAATTTCTTTACACGGGCTTCTAATTACATATGTTTTGGACTATCGCATTAGCTTTTTATGGATGGGTGGAGTTGATTCTAAGAAAACTAACTAATACCCTATTCCCCGAAGTGGTGTCGGGCTCGCAACCGACGGAATATTTTTCAAACTATCCAGCCTAATATTTATACAAACAATTCATTTTACCTGCATACATTGGCGTACACACATATACTACAAAAATATGTATGTATATATGAACATACATATTTGTATATTTTCCATGATTTCATTTGACTGATTTCAATAATTTTATACACATAGACATTAGACTGGTCCAAATTAGTATGAGAGAAATTTAAATACACAAATTACCAATTGTGGGTCATAAACCACCTAAATAAATATTCTGGGTCGTGGTAAAATTATAAGACGACCGAATCATTTCGATTACTATTACTATTATGAAACTTGCAGTTAACTTGTTCTCTTTTATTTTCATTAAAAGTTGTTGTGTTATAACGAAAATTTCCACTTTTTTACTACACGTGAATATATTCGTAGCGTCTGTTTTGTCGCGACCGTATTCCTGCTGCACCTAATTAAAAAATCTAAGAGATAATTCTCAATTTAAAAAAATCTACCAAAACTTCATTTACATGTAAAGAGTGATTTTTTTGAGGTTAGGATTTTCATGCA
The DNA here is from genome assembly GCA_947397865.1 of Polietes domitor. Lineage (NCBI taxonomy): Eukaryota > Metazoa > Arthropoda > Insecta > Diptera > Muscidae > Polietes > Polietes domitor. The sequence continues at coordinate 34,626,524 of OX377618.1, forward strand.
TTAGTATTTGACAGATCACGTGGGATTTCAGACATGGTGTCAAAGAGAAAGATGCTCAGTATGCTTTGACATTTCATCATGAATAGACTTACTAACGAGCAACGCTTGCAAATCATTGAATTTTATTACCAAAATCAGTGTTCGGTTCGAAATGTGTTTCGCGCTTTACGTCCGATTTATGGTCTACATAATCGACCAAGTGAGCAAACAATTAATGCGATTGTGACCAAGTTTCGCACTCAGTTTACTTTATTGGACATTAAACCAACCACACGAATGCGTACAGTGCGTACAGAAGAGAATATTGCGTCTGTTTCTGAGAGTGTTGCTGAAGACCGTGAAATGTCGATTCGTCGCCGTTCGCAGCAATTGGGTTTGTGTTATTCGACCACATGGAAGATTTTACGCAAAGATCTTGGTGTAAAACCGTATAAAATACAGCTCGTGCAAGAACTGAAGCCAAACGATCTGCCACAACGTCGAATTTTCAGTGAATGGGCCCTAGAAAAGTTGGCAGAAAATCCGCTTTTTTATCGACAAATTTTGTTCAGCGATGAGGCTCATTTCTGGTTGAATGGCTACGTAAATAAACAAAATTGCCGCATTTGGAGTGAAGAGCAACCAGAAGCCGTTCAAGAACTGCCCATGCATCCCGAAAAATGCACTGTTTGGTGTGGTTTGTACGCTGGTGGAATCATTGGACCGTATTTTTTCAAAGATGCTGTTGGACGCAACGTTACGATGAATGGCGATCGCTATCGTTCGATGCTAACAAACTTTTTGTTGCCAAAAATGGAAGAACTGAACTTGGTTGACATGTGGTTTCAACAAGATGGCGCTACATGCCACACAGCTCGCGATTCTATGGCCATTTTGAGGGAAAACTTCGGAGAACAATTCATCTCAAGAAATGGACCGGTAAGTTGGCCACCAAGATCATGCGATTTGACGCCTTTAGACTATTTTTTGTGGGGCTACGTCAAGTCTAAAGTCTACAGAAATAAGCCAGCAACTATTCCAGCTTTGGAAGACAACATTTCCGAAGAAATTCGGGCTATTCCGGCCGAAATGCTCGAAAAAGTTGCCCAAAATTGGACTTTCCGAATGGACCACCTAAGACGCAGCCGCGGTCAACATTTAAATGAAATTATCTTCAAAAAGTAAATGTCATGGACCAATCTAACGTTTCAAATAAAGAACCGATGAGATTTTGCAAATTTTATGCGTTTTTTTTTAAAAAAAAGTTATCAAGCTCTTAAAAAATCACCCTTTATATATGGAAAAACAAAGTTGTCAAAAATCGTTGAACTTTGTATATTTTTATAAGAGCTTCAAAAGCACTTCTGGTTTTTATAGCGCCCGTTCCAATTTATAATTGTTTATAATTTTGTTCTAATCCCAAACAATCTATATGGTACTCTTTAAGCGCTTTAGAACACTAAAAATATATTTTTGGAAACAACAATGAAGTATTTTCGACAAAACTGAAAATTCAATATTCAACGCTCACATTATTTCACAAATCAAATAAATTTGCCTGAACTTATTTTTATTATAGTGTTATAGTATAGGTTTTATAGTAAATCGGCTGTATTTTATTCCATTCACACCACAAGCTCCCTAAAATGCAGCAGCTTAGTACGAAATAAACCCTAAAATGAATTTTAAGTTTTGGTTATTCAGAGACTTATAGTAGAATTTTGTAGAACATTTAAACCTTAAACCTTCGTTTTAGAAGTGTTTTTACCCTTTTGCAAAAAAAGGACCAAATTGAAGAGCTAGAGGGTTTAAATGTACCCTCGTAATATTTTAAGTAATATTACTGAATACATCCTATATCTAAAATTTAAGGATCGCAAGGTCTCCTAGGATTTCCTATGCCGATTCTTCATAAGAATGAGCAAAACGACGAAATATTGACACCATACGTAAACTTTCGAAACGCTGATACACGTATATTCATTTTTATCAGAATTCGTTGTCAGAACCTTAATATCTTTATTAGCCATTATATTTATAAAAAGCCGCATAGTGTAAACAAACCAAAGAACCGCACATAAATTTGATTCGATTTTTCATTTTTCGGAATTTATCCAAAGCTCTACTCTTTTTGTGCGATCAGAGTTACATTTCACGAATGTTTTTTATTTTGTTTAAATTATTTTTTAATTTAGTATTATTATTATAATAAGTGAAAAGGCGGGAAAAGATGCAATGTTTTCGATGCGATTTTTTTAATCATGCGATTTCTCTCACCAATAATCTTTTTACACAATCGTAATTGTATTTTGCAATACAACTTACACCAATTTTCATAAAAATCGGGTTAGCTTCGAAAATTTCTCATCGATTTAACATTGAATGGGAACATGGAAATAGAATAAATATTTTTCTGTACTATACCTTATATGTTTATTTTTATAAATAATCCTAAACGTCCAATAACACAACCAATGAGTTATCCTGAGATAATAATAACCAGTACGCAGGATAGGTTAAAGTCGGACGGTGCCGACTATATGATACCCTCCACTTTCTATCCCACTACAATTCAATTCGGTAAAGAAGTGAAATCGGGAAGGATTTGTGTATCCTGTAAATGTAAGCGTTTGACAAAAAATGTTAAATCGGAAAGGATATTTGTGTGGGGGGTATATTGAAACCTGGAACAATGAGACCCGCTTTCACTATGTATGTTTATATAAATATAATATAATAAGTTTGGCCAAAATCGGTTAAACATTTGGAAGCAACATTTGCATTCGGGCTATATCTAAATCTGAACCGATCTTACATTATGAGTGTTTCTAGTTAGATTATAAGATGTTGTACAGAATTTAAAGAAAATGGGGTACAATATGTAGTTTCTAGAGTGGAAAATTCGGGAGAGACATTTGTATGGGGGCTATATCTAAATCTGAACCGATTTGCTTCAAATTAAATATAGTTTGTTCTTGATCCCAAAACTTACTTGTGCCAATTTTTGTTAAGATCGGACTATAGTTGCGACCTGTAATTTGATTACAACAATAGATGGACAGATGGACGGACGGACATCGCTAAATCGACTCACTGTTTACAACAATAGATGGACAGACGAAAGGACAGACAGAAAGTGATTCTAAGCCGATCTGTATAATAAAAGATGGGTCTAACTCCCACAAAGACATAATACCTTAGTGGAGGGTATAAAAATTTTTATTTAAAGAGCTTTCAATGTCTATTAATTTAGAAACAAGTAAGGAAAGGCTAAAGTCGGGTGGGGCCGACTATATGATACCCTCCACTTTCTACCCCATTACAATTGAATTCGGGAGTGAAATCGGGAACGATTTTTGTATCGGTCATGAACCGATGTATGTTTCACAATGTATGTTTCCTGCTGACATATCGAGCCCTTAGCGCGGAATGATCGCAAGCGCCAAAACACACATTTTACAGGAGAAGGTTTTTATTGATTATTTTGAAATATTTGCATAAATGAAATATGTTTTAATGCAAAATGTTTTAATTCCGCCGTACCCAACGAATTATTATTAAAAATTGATCATTTGTTTACATCATACGGTACTTTTGGCGCTTGCGATACAAATATTGTACTTGCGGTTACAAATACTGAAAAACTATGGCGCTTACGATATAAGTTTTTTAGACTAAAACCCGAAATTTTAGTAAAAACACACTTTTTATATAAAAATATAAATTATATAAAAAACTATTTTAGACACATTTGAATTCCTATGATTAATAGTTAAATTTCATATAAAAGTTTTTAAGTTCTTCGTTGTCGCTTTCAGCCAATGTGCCTTTAATTTGATCACTATTCAAATTCAAATACTAAAGTTGGTATCGGTAGGTATTATTTCTTTCTCACAAAGTCTTTTTAAATATTTCTCCACTGAAATTTTTAGTTATTCAGGGTAGAGCGGGTTTGGCCCATTGGCAACGATCATTGAATTTTTGTTTGAACGAATAATTAAATTAATATTCATTTGCATATTTAAATTGTGCGCAAAATCTCAGTTTTTCAAAATGTGCCTATCTCAAACAATAAAATTTTATTTTAATGTTTGGCGGTAGAAATGCTGTAGAAAATGAATTCCAGTCCTTAAAATCTAAATGATTTAGTAAAATACTTTCATAACACTTCGGTATCGTGCGGGAATTTGTAATTATGGACGGCCACTCAGAAGGGGTGCAATGTTCTTCCTTTACAAAATGATTCAATTGTAGAGTGTATAGAATCAACTCTATAGAATTGTGGGCAATGTGCCCATTTTCATCACAATTTTAAGCTAAATATTATGTTTCTTTGTCAAATTTGCCACTATTTGAATTATATAAATGTTAAAATTTACCCACAATAATAGGAAATTATACCAAAACCATTTATATAGTATTTGGCTTAATGTACGAATATTACAAGAAGTATATTAAATTATTGTATATAAGGCACAAATCATACAAAAAGGCTTTGTGTTCACCAAAAAGACAATAATTTGGAGCTACTTTCAGTTCTTGTGGGTAAACTTTTTTCTTCTGAATCGATAAATAAACATATAAAACAAATATCTGGGAACTTCGAACCTCTTAGCTTAGTTCATTCGTAACTAGGGTTTGGGGTCCGGGAATTCCCGAATCGTTTTTCCCGGGAATTCCCGGAAAAGTTTGGGCGGGAATTCCCGGGAAAAAATTTCAATTTCCCGGGAATACGGGAAATATTAAAAAAATAATTTATTTATTATGTTGATCAATAATTTAATGTTACTATATAAATTGGAATTTAGATCTATTTCAAATTCATATATGTATTTACATTACTGTCAATAATGAGTATTTGTTGACTATTTGTTTATATTATGTTACTACAAACAAAACTTTTTAAATTCGATAAATAGCCATATAATATCATGCCGACAATACTATGGCTTACATAAAGTAATTTTTCTTGTTTTCCTAGAATAATCGAATATCTTCTTCAAGAACAATTTACTTTACATATGTAGCCAGAAAGAAATGGTCTAAAAATAGGAATACAATAAAAATTGTTCGCCTGGAAACTTTCAAGAGAAATCTAATAGGAATATAAATATATGCTACGGTGTATTTAAATGGCCCTTTGTTAGAATTAATGACTGACTATTTCAATATTTTTATTTTTTATGAATTTTTTAAATTAATATTAATTTTTTATGTTTCTATTGTTTTTACAGTTTAGAATATTCCCCCCTGTTTCTATAATTTTTTTATCTCGAGACGAATGAATATTCTAAATTAAATGCGTCATATGAGTTATTTGTTTCCTTAATCGTTTTCAATTTTGAATCTAGTGTAGGTGCCAGTCACTTCTACCTGCGATATAAATGTCCAATTCTGACGATTAGAATATGTAAGTTAATAATAGGATGTAATAATAGGAGCATGATAATTCATAATCAGCACTGTAAATTCGTAATGTGAAATGTAAATTCATATTGAGAAATATAAATTCATAATAAGAACATAAAGAGTGATTTTTTTGAGGTTAGGATTTTCATGCATTAGTATTTGACAGATCACGTGGGATTTCAGACATGGTGTCAAAGAGAAAGATGCTCAGTATGCTTTGACATTTCATCATGAATAGACTTACTAACGAGCAACGCTTGCAAATCATTGAATTTTATTACCAAAATCAGTGTTCGGTTCGAAATGTGTTCATGTGTTCGAAATGTTCAGCGATGAGGCTCATTTCTGGTTGAATGGCTACGTAAATAAACAAAATTGCCGCATTTGGAGTGAAGAGCAACCAGAAGCCGTTCAAGAACTGCCCATGCATCCCGAAAAATGCACTGTTTGGTGTGGTTTGTACGCTGGTGGAATCATTGGACCGTATTTTTTCAAAGATGCTGTTGGACGCAACGTTACGGTGAATGGCGATCGCTATCGTTCGATGCTAACAAACTTTTTGTTGCCAAAAATGGAAGAACTGAACTTGGTTGACATGTGGTTTCAACAAGATGGTGCTACATGCCACACAGCTCGCGATTCTATGGCCATTTTGAGGGAAAACTTCGGAGAACAATTCATCTCAAGAAATGGACCGGTAAGTTGGCCACCAATATCATGCGATTTGACGCCTTTAGACTATTTTTTGTGGGGCTACGTCAAGTCTAAAGTCTACAGAAATAAGCCAGCAACTATTCCAGCTTTGGAAGACAACATTTCCGAAGAAATTCGGGCTATTCCGGCCGAAATGCTCGAAAAAGTTGCCCAAAATTGGACTTTCCGAATGGACCACCTAAGACGCAGCCGCGGTCAACATTTAAATGAAATTATCTTCAAAAAGTAAATGTCATGGACCAATCTAACGTTTCAAATAAAGAACCGATGAGATTTTGCAAATTTTATGCGTTTTTTTTTTAAAAAAAGTTATCAAGCTCTTAAAAAATCACCCTTTACAAATTGATAATGAGATATATAAATACAAAATGATAAAATATTCAGGAATATATACTCATAAAATATAAATTCATAATCAGGAACTCTAAAATTTATAATCGAAGCTATGTATGTACGTTTTTCTATGGATATTTTCGTAGAAACACATATTTTATCAATATTCTCACTATAAATTTACATTTTCTCAATATGGTTTTTTATTTTCTCATTATGAATTCATATTTTCTGAATATGAAAACGTATTTTTCTGAATATGAAAACGTATTTAACGTAAATTTACATTACCCATTATGCATTTATATGTCCCTAATATGAATTTACATTTCTCAATATAAATTTGTATGTTCCGAATATAATCTTGAAAAGGTGTAGAGTTAAATATTTGTAAAATGAAAAATTATTTGTAAAATATTTTGACAATAACATTCGTTTTTAATTTCTAATATGACAGTATTGAAAAAAACACACCAGTTATTAAATGTTGATATTTTAAACCATATGAACATACCTATAAATAAATTACTTTTTCCCGGGAATTCCCGGGATTCCCGGGAATGAAACTTTTCATTCCCGTTTTCCCGGGAATGAAAAAAGTCCGGGAAACCCCAAACCCTATTCGTAACCTATCGTACTTTCAACGACCAGAACACTTCATTCTATGGCCGAGGGTATAAAAATACACTTAATATTGCATTAATATATTGATAGACCTATCTAAAACATTTATAAATATCTCTTACATTATCTGAAACCTTTTGCCTAAATTCATAAACTGTCGCTTACGATAAAATTGCTTTCTTTGAAAATGTGAGCAGCGACTTCGATAAAATCTTAGCCCTATTATTTATATAAACGTTAACAATTTTGACATTTTGTTAATTTTTATTTGTGTATCAGCCGATAAAATTTTAAATTCAACAATAAAAAATATTTTCAGAAAATGTCGCTTACGATAATTCCGCGCTAAGGGCACGATATAACGTGTTCTGCTAAATTAGATCAAAATCTGTAATACCTTGAGAAAAAAATAGTTAAATCGGGAAAGAATGTATGAGGGTTATTTTAAAAAGATATGAACTACTTTCACTATAGGTTTTTCTAGTTGAAATATAATGTATTTTACTAATTGTGAAGAATACCAAATTTGAAGAAAATCGGTTAAAGTATACAGTCTCTAGAGCGCAAAACTTTAAATGGAGAACGAAATTTGTATGGGAGCTATACTAAATCTGAACCGATCTGAACCACCTTCACCATAGATGTTTTTAGTTTAATTATAAGGTAATGTGTCAAATTTGAAGTAACTCGAGTAAAATATGTGGTCCCTAGAGGGGATAAAGTCAAATCGGTAGCAAAATTTGTATGGGAGCTATATCTAAATCTTAACCGATTTGATCCACTTTCACCACATATGTTTCTAATCCAAATACAAGGTCTTGCACTAATTTTGAAGTAAATAGGACAAAATATGTGGTTTTTAGAGCAGAAAAAGTCAAATCGGGAGGGCTATATGTAAATCTGAACCGATATGCTTCGAATTAAATAAGTTCGTTCTTAGGCCACAAAATTGTCAATTTTTGTTAAGATCGACCTGTACTTTGATTACAAGAATAGATGGACGGACGGATTAACAATGGGTCAATTAACAATGGGTCTATCTCGATTCCTTTTGTATGTTACAAACAAATGCATAATACCCTAGTGGAGGGTATAAAAATCGTGGACACGGAGTGTTTTCACCAGCATTTTTCAGCAGATGGATTGACGCAGGGAAGACATATTTTGCAAACCATCATTAAACAATAAAAATTGTATTCCTGAATGGTGAAAACATTTATTTTCACATTGTTGGTCAGTTGGTCATTGTGTAAAGAAAACAAAGTTTTGCTAGCTTAATCCAACAAAAATATGCAAAAATCCAAGGTCTACCCACAAATTATTTTCCATTTATATCACAGTATTATGGTTCTTTAGCAGCTTTTTCTTCAAGTTAAGATTTTTCAGAAGATGTTTTTAAAAAAATAGCCTATGTTGTTATTGTAGAATTTATTTGATCTAAACAATGCTAGTATCATTAATTCTGTAAATTGTAAATAAAATAAAATATAAATCTAAGGAAAGGAAACTACTATATATAAAGGATTATGTAATTGTAATGCATTTTGAGATCCTATTCAAAATTTAGCAAATTCTCTGTTTCCAACTTTTCTTTTGTTTCACATTTATTGAACAAGTCTAATATTTGTCCATACATGTTTGCTTTATATTTCAATCAAAATTTCTCATTCGAAAATTCCCAAAAATGTTGCTGTAAGCAAATAAAAAAACCATAAAATCAAATATGAAATAAGCATGCAAACAATAAAATGCACCCAACCATCTCCTAAACTGGAATTGGAATTCTACTTTATGAAACTTGACGTGCACGTGTACCTTGTAAATCGACGCTGAAACGCAAAAGGATGGAACATCATTCTACATACATATGTACATATTTTTAAATAATATGAAAAATATTGTAGAGATTTTTCGAGAGACTTTTAAAACACAGCGACATCATTACATTATAAAGTATGGGTTCATTCATTGTACATAGAACAATTGTACACAGAAGATCTAACATTTCATTAATAATCTTTTGCATTTCATGTAGCAATATATATATATATATATATATATATATATATATGTATAAAGAGTGCTGAAAAAGAAAAAACTTGAAAAAAGGGAAGATCCATGCAAGTAAAATCAATTACTATCTTTCAGTACAAATTCGTGGTTTTATTGAAAAATATCAAATAAAACGAGTGAAAAGGGCTTTAAGTTCGGTCCCCATAGAGTGCATTCTATAGTTTTACCCACTGTCGATTTTAAGTAGAAATGCAGTACCATATTAAACATCCATTACATTAAAAAATGGTATCAATGTAGAGCTTGTTAGAAAATTTGCTATATTTCAGTAGTACAAAGTATTTTAGGTAGGAATCATTTTGAAAATTTACCTACACAAATTCAATATATTTTCTTTAATTTTCTATTTTATAAACTCTGAAAAGTAGCATTCCTAAATTTAAGTAAAATCCATACTCCAATTTAGTTTAACAATTTTACTCCAGTTTTGTAAAAAAATTCCTTAAAAGTAGGAAACTTAACTAAGTATGAGTAAAGATACCTAATTTCAAAGCAATAATAAATAGTTAATTTCATAGTAAATTTACTTAAAAACATTTCATTGGATATAATAAAAACTCTTACAATTGAGTAAATGCATACTTGTGTGAAAGAAAATTTCCAAGATTTTAAGTAAAAAATTGTTTAAGAAATGCTTGTCGAGAATGATCCATTTAGGATATTTATCTAAAACATGTTCTTTTTCTGAAATTTATGCATACATTTAGGTATTAATGAACTTATAAAAAATCACTTCAAATTGTTTAGAAAATTCTTGAATATTAATCTAAGAAGCAATTCTCGTTCGTATTATTCTAAACAACCACTGCGAAGGCCCCTATCTTGCAGCAATCATGGACTAATATCTCAACTCTTTATGGCAGAGGTATCCTGAAACTATTGAGAAATATTTCATGTAGCCATTTTTATACCCTACACCTCTTCTGGACTAGGGTATTATAAGTTAGTTTTCCGCCAAATGTTTGTAACACCAAGAAATAATCGAGCTAGACCTACCTTTAAGTATACGGATCGGCTTAGAATCACCAGCTGAATCGATTTAACCATGTCTGTCTGCCCGTCCGTCCGTCCGTCCATCTGCTGTGTTCGCACTCTGCAGGTCGCAATTGTGGTCCGATTGTCATGAAATTTGGCAGAAGTTAGTTTTTTGGGCCAACGACGATTGGTATTGAATTTGGAGAAAATCGGTTCAGATTTAGATATAGCCTCCATACAAATATCCCTAGAAATTACACTATTACTGCTCTAGAATTCCATGAGATCATGATTGAAATTCGCTTGAAAATTCCATTTACGATTTTGTTTGGAACAGTTTTATCACTTTTGACCCGATTCTCTTTAACAGCACACATTACGATACAAATCATTTGTATTGCACGTCAGATTAATTATGTATACACTAAATTCGATTCTAGCTCCGGCCGTGTTGTTGGTACCATTTGTATCCCTATTAACCCTTTTATTTTTAAAATGTACGAAAAAGAACAAATTCCATAATTTTGTGTTTCTACGCAAGTACACACCGAATTTCATGATTGGTACTATTTTTATCCCTCCCAAAAATTACGAAAAAATGCACTTTGTCATTCCGTTTGTAACACCTTGAAATATATAACGGAGACCCCATAAAGTATATATATTCTGTATCCTGGTAAAATTCTAAGACGATTTAGCCGTATCCGTCCGACTGTCTGTTGAAAGCACGCTAGCTTCCGAACGAAATGAGCTAGGAGGTTGGGATTGAAAATGGGCGAAATCGGCCAAGAGGGTAAATGTTTTCCCTAACAAGGACTGAAAATACCCCTAATATAGCAATTTTTTAGAAAACTTCTGATTTTTATACACTTGAAATTTGTTTTTACCTTCCTCTAGTAACGACTACTCACCAAAAAGTACAAAAAATAGCGGACAAATGGGACAAAAGGGATAAAAATTGTACCAATGATACGACAACAGCTAGAAAATGACAAATCGAAAGCGAAATTTTTATTGGAGTTATATCCACATCTGAACCGACCTGATCCATTTCCTCCATATGTGTTTCATATTTAAATTTAATTTGAGTCAAATCGGATATAATATATGAGTATTAAAGCAAATGTCTTTCGAAAGAAAGATTTTTGTTTGGGAGTTGGGGGTATAAAACTGTACCTATCTGACCTATTTTTACCAGATATGTATCTACTTGAAAAATAAGGTATTTTATCAATTTTTGAGAAAATCGACTAAATTGTGTGGTTTCTTAAGCAGAAAAAGTAAAATCGGAAGTGACTTTTGTATGGAAGCTAAAGGGTGATTTTTTAAGAGCTTGATAACTTTTTTTTAAAAAAAAACGCATAAAATTTGCAAAATCTCATCGGTTCTTTATTTGAAACGTTAGATTGGTCCATGACATTTACTTTTTGAAGATAATTTCATTTAAATGTTGACCGCGGCTGCGTCTTAGGTGGTCCATTCGGAAAGTCCAATTTTGGGCAACTTTTTCGAGCATTTCGGCCGGAATAGCCCGAATTTCTTCGGAAATGTTGTCTTCCAAAGCTGGAATAGTTGCTGGCTTATTTCTGTAGACTTTAGACTTGACGTAGCCCCACAAAAAATAGTCTAAAGGCGTCAAATCGCATGATCTTGGTGGCCAACTTACCGGTCCATTTCTTGAGATGAATTGTTCTCCGAAGTTTTCCCTCAAAATGGCCATAGAATCGCGAGCTGTGTGGCATGTAGCGCCATCTTGTTGAAACCACATGTCAACCAAGTTCAGTTCTTCCATTTTGGGCAAAAAAAAGTTGGATATCATCTCACGGTAGCGCTCACCATTCACAGTTACGTTACGATTCGCATCATCTTTGAAGAAGTACGGTCCAATGATGCCACCAGCCCATAAACCGCACCAAACTGTGACTTTTTCTGGATGCATTGGTAGCTCTTGCAATGCTTCTGGCTGATATTCACTCCAAAATCGACAATTCTGCCTATTTACGTACCCATTGAGCCAAAAATGAGCTTCGTCGCTGAACACAATTTCTTTCTTTCTGAACTTTCTTAACAGAGCACGCATTTTGATAATAAAATTCAATGATTTGCAAGCGTTGCTCGTTAGTAAGTCTATTCAAGATGAAATGTCAAAGCATACTGAGCATCTTTCTCTTTGACACCATGTCTGAAATCCCACGTGATCTGTCAAATACTAATGCATGAAAATCCTAACCTCAAAAAAATCACTCTTTACATATAAATCTGAACCGATCTGCCCCATTTTTACCACTGATGTTTTTACCTGAAATATAGGGTGTTGTGATAAATTTGAAGAAAATCGGTTAAAATATGTGGATTCTAAAGTAGAAAAAGTCAAATCGGAAGTGGCATTTATATAGGATCTATATATAAATCTAACCGATTTACTTCAAATTAAATAGCGAGGGGGTATAAAAACTGAAATTGCACGAAAATTTACCAGCTAAGAACTGTGTTCGAAGTAACATTGGAAATACTTATTCACCAGTTGTGTCTTTCTTTAAATGGTACCAGCAAAATGGACAAAGGTCAGTCATGCCCCTTCGATTTAAATTAATTGTTCATTGGAAGTGGTGTTTGCATTCAACTTTACAAAAAGTTCGTTTTTTGTGTCTATTTGCATCGGCATGTAAAATAAAGGATTTTTTAAGCATGTTTATACCCTTCAATAAGATATTATGACTTTGTGCATTTGTTTGTAACACCCTCGCCTCAGAATCACTTTCTGTTTGGATGTATGTCTATAAGAAATATTAGCTATTCAAGTGTATAATGTAATTTCAAAGAGGCACCACAACTTTTGAATTTAAATCACAATGCATTTTCTTAATAATTTTCAAGAGTTTTATTAATAAGTCAAAAATAATGCTATTTTAGCACCTGCCAGCTTGTCATGAAACATGTCTGAAACTTTAATGTACTAGAACCGCAACAACAAAGTATACAATTCAGCTACTCTATCTTTTTGTTATTGTCTAAATTATTTAAATACAATGTTATTTTCAAACAAGTTAAAACGGCGATAAGTTCGGCCGGGCCGAACTTTATATACCCTCCAATATTGTATGCATTCCACACAGGATGTCGATTTTCAGTGTAGTAATATTACAGGAAAATATAATTTTTTTATATAGCCAAAACAAAACAAATACAAATATTAACGCTTATAAGGCAAGTCTGCCAATACGTCAATTCAAAAAATAATTATTCTTCTATTTATATTTTCAAAAGGGTTAAATACCATAAATAGTGGGTGCTACAGTTGGTTGTATTTCCATTCTATTTTAATTCCAAAAGTACAAATTTTGAAAATCCATTATCAGACGTACAAGTGCAAAATAACCTAACTTCATGATTCAAACAATTTTTGCCGTAAAAGAAAAAGTACGAATTTGAAAAAAAACTTTTTATTTTGCGTGTCTATGCAGTCAGAGGCATGTATACGCCGAATTCCATGATTCCAGCTGCGGCCATTTGGTAGGTACCATTTTACCACCTTAAATGTATGACTATCTAAAATCTCTTTATTTGATGTTTCTATCCAATTAGAATTTCATCATTCTAGCTGTAGTCGTTTAGTTAGTGCTATTTTTATCCATCTGTACTATTTGTATCCCTTGAATGTACGACTTTCGAATTCCTTTTTTCCATTTTGATCCCAAAAAGTACGAATTTTGAAAAGCCGTGTATTTTCCGTATCTACGCAGTCAGAATTTCATGACTCTAGCTACGGTCATTTGGTTGGTACTATTTGTACCCCCTTTTTCATTTTAACCCCAAGAAGTACGAATATCGAAAAATCCGTTTATTTTACGTGTACGCAATCAGAGGAATGTATACTCCAAATTTCATGACTCTAGCTGCGGTCATTTGATTGGTACTATTTTTATCCCCATTTTTAATTTTAACTCCAAACAGTACGAATTTTGAAAAATCCGTGTATTTTACTTGTCTATGCAATCAGAGGAATGTATACACCGAATTTCATTATTCTAGGTGTAGCCGTTTGGTTGGTACCATTTTTATCCCTCTGTACCCATTGTATCCCTTGAAAGTACGAAATTGGAAAAAACCTTTTATTTTCCATGTCTACGTTGTCAAAGGAATTTATACTCCGAATTTCATTACTCTAGCTGTGGTTGGTACTATTTTTATCCCCTTTTCCATTTTGACCCCAAAAAGTGTGAATTTCGAAAAATCCGTTTATTTTCCGTGTCTACACAGTCAGAGAAATGTATACTCCAAATTTCATGACTCTACACTCAGAAAAAAGTATGCCACAGATTAAGTAAATATGTACTAAAACTGAGGAAAATTGAACTTCGTATAGCGCTAAGGCAATAATTTCTCACATCAAGTACAAACTTTTCCTTGAAAATAGGACATGCTTTGAACTTGATTCCAGTTCAACTTTTCTTTAAAGCAAGTAAAATTTACTCAAACTGAAGAAATTTTTTCTTCAAATCAAGTAAATCTTTAGTTAATCCGAGGAAAATTTTTAAGAAAATTCACTCAAATCAAGTAAATTTATACTCAAACTGAGGAAAATATTCCGATTTTTTCCTCAATCAAAGTAAATTGTTACTCAAACTAAGTTTGTAGTCATACCAAGTAAATTTATAGTCAATCTGAGGACAATTTTCGGTAAATTTTTCCTTAAACCAAGTAAATTTGTACTCAGTCTGATTGCGACTTTACTTGATAATTTAAATAAATTATTTCGCTTCAAAGTATGTAACACTCATATGAAAAATGACAACATGGAATAATTCTCAAACGTTTCGTCTTATTTATACCATAAAGAGTTGAGCTATTTCACCATGACTGCTGCGGAGGATAGGTAGGCACCTTCGCAGTGATTGTTTAGAGTAATATTCGAAGTACTTATGAAGAAAGTCTTTGCTATCGAACGAGAATTGCTTCTTAGACTACTATTCATGTATTTTTCTAAACACACTGAAGTATTTTTTATAAGTTCATTTATACTTGAATGTATGAGGAACATGGCATAAATTAAAGTACATATATTTACTTTATTTGAAGTAATAAACATAGTTTTAAGTAAAAACTTCCTAAATGGATTTTTTGTCTTCATTATTTTCTTTCATAAAAGCTAGTAAATTTTCTTCCGCATAAGTATGAATATACTTAATTGTCAGAAGTATTTACAAGATCCGAAGAAATGTTTTTAAGTAAATTTACTACCCTATTTTGATTATATGTACAATTTCTTCTGGCTTTGAGGTAAGGAAACTGTACTCATATCTAGTTAATTTTCCTACTCGCAAGGAAATTTTAACTAAACTGGAGTAAAATTGTTAAACTAAATTGGAGTATGGATTATACTCAGATTTAAGAATGTCATTTTTCTGAGTGTAGCTGCGGTCATTTGATTAGTACTATTTTTATCCCTTTTTTTCATTTTAACCCCAAAAAGTACGAATTTTGAAAAATCCGTGTATTTTACGTGTCTATGCAATCAGAGGAATGTATACACTGAGTTTGATTATTCTAGGGGCAGCCGTTTGGTTGGTACCATTTGTATCCCTCTATTCCCATTTTACCCCTTAAAAGTTCTAATTTGAAAAAAATATTTTTATATTTTGTAACTACAGCTAGAAGAAAGAATTTCGTGCTTCTAGCTTTCGTGCTTTGAAAAATGTTTCCCTTTGGGCAGATTTCGCCCCGTTTCAATCCCAACCGATCTACGACTATAAGACGCATTTATGGAAAATTTGAACGTTCTAGCTCCTTTCGTGCTTTCAGCAGACGGACGGACATGGCTAGATCGTCTTAGAATTTTATGACGATCAATAATATATATACTTTATAGGGTCTCAGTATTTCAAGGTGTTACAAACGGAATGACAAAGTCAGTATACCCCAATCCTGGAGGTGGAGGGTATAAAAAGAAAGTTGTTCAGTGTTCAAATAGTGTAGTGGAAATTGTACTTACTTTCAAAAAATATTATATTTAAAATGAGTTTTAAAGATTTCCGTTCTGGGAGCTCAGATAATTGCGAGCTCCAGCATTCTTCTACACATAAATGATGATATCTACAGATCTGGTACTCGAATCCGCCGAAACTCTACACAAAGATGTTCTTATTCTCTCAAGTCTTATTATGGTCGGCTTTTATTTTTTATTTATATTCAAATTTAATTAAAATCGAAGGGGTATTAGTTCATAAAAATTAAATATTTTCCAGGAAACGTTATGTTTTAAATCCGGCCCAGATAAGTCTTGTTTATCAAGGCTTCTTTGGCTAACATTTGGAAGGAGAACCGAAAACATCCCTAGATAAAAAACTCGCCCTAATACACACATGTGTGTGATACGCCGTTTCAAAACTTTTCCATTATCATATTATTAAAGAATCCAAAATGTATGGTGTGAGCAATAGCACAAATGGAATGAAATAATAAAAAAATCTTAGCTGGACCATATGTCGGATTGTCTTCGAATGTCGTCTCCTCTCAGTGGCTGTATGTATGGGTTTGTGCCAGTATGTGTTGAGAGAAGATGCCTGCTTTTTTGTCGTAAATGTCAATAAAGTAATAAAGTCACGTACTTTATTTAAAAACAAAAGAAAAATAGTAATCCATATTGAAATATTGCGCACAGTATTCAAAAACCCCTTCCGGTATCTCCACGCACCTTCCGGTACTGCCCAAACAAATGGGAAAAAATCTTTGGTTACAAATAAAATACAACTTCCACGCAGATAGTCGAAATAAGTGACATTTCGTCGGTCCGAAGTTATCCTCACTTACACTGTGCAACATTTTTGAAGTCATTTCAAAATAACCATATACGGACACCGTTGAAAATTCAGGGAAACAATCAACTACAATTTTTGTTCTTTGTGACAAGAGCTAGAACTTTGCCTCAGAGAGTAAATCAAAATTCCGAACGGTTTGCAAGATATGAGCCTGAGAATATGATCACTTTTTTCCAAAAATTACACCGAGGCCTCAAATCTCTGGGGGCCCATAAAAAAAAAGTGCATGACTTTGGGGGAAAAAAAACACGGGTCTTTTTTTTTTTTTGGTCTTTTATCATGTAGCGGTGTCCGTATATGGTTATTTTGAAATGACTTCAAAAATGTTGCACAGTGAAATTTTTGGGAAATTTTTCAATTTTGCGGCTACCTAAGCGCTACCTAAACGGTGTTAAGAATAATTCCTAGGAAGTTCATATCTTCTAGAAAGTTGTTTATTGAGATCTTAGGTACATTTTTGTAGTTGATTGTTTCCCTGAATTTTCAGCGGTTTGCTACCTATGGACCTGAACAGGGGAAAAAAGGTTAAAAAAAATCGATTTTTTTTAAGTTTTTTGCGATTTTGACCTTGAAGATGAAGTTTTTTTGATTTTATATGTTCACAATTTTTGTTCTTTATGACAAGAGCTAGAACTTTGCCTCAGAGAGTAAATCAAAATTCCGAACAGTTTGCAAGATATGAGCCTGAGAATATGATCACTTTTTTCCAAAAATTACACCGAGGCCTCAAATCTCTGGGGGCCCATAAAAAAAAGTGCATGACTTTGGGGGAAACAAAAAAACACGGGTCTTTTTTTTTTTGGTCTTTTATCATGTAGCGGTGTCCGTATATGGTTATTTTTTTTCGTGTTGCACTGTGTTATATAACAAAATCGAAAAAATAGATAAGTACGTTTAGTGGGATAATTTTTCATATCTATCGATCTGTTCAATCACCCGGTCCCATCCTTTATGGTTTCTGAGATACATATATGGCCATGAACCATTATTGTGGATATACAGTAAAAAATATAAACAATTTCGAAATTGAATTATGTGGAAAATATATTTATCAGATTTAAAAAATATAATACATGTTACCGCACCATGTATTATATCTTTTAAAGTCGCGAAGGGGTTTAAACAATCATAACGTATTTAATTCTTAATTTAAATTTATTTTTCTTACAAAATAATAAAATATAATATCTGTAGATTTTTGAAATTTATGTGTGAAAGATTACGTCACGTAAGTGACCACCATTTTCAGCCGCGCATTTTCCATGTCACGAATCTGAGTATCTGGCTGCAACGCTGTTATTTGCTCGAATATTCTTCTTCAGCTGTCCTTTAAATATCCCAAAGGAAATAATCAGGTGCTGTTTAATACGGCCCGTTCTACATTGAATGCTGAATTTTTGGAAATTGAACTTTCGACAAAAATCTCCATTAGGAGGTGCATAGTGGTTCGAGCAGTGTGTGCAGTGGCCCCAAACAATTTTGGAGCAGATAGACCTGTCAGACATTTGCATCTGAGCAGAGCGCCTTCGAGTTGATGTTTCTGGATTCTCCTCAATACTCTCCTGAATGCGTTAAATATTTCCTACATTAATTACAGAACGTGGTATTCCGCTTCGTGGAAGATCCCTCACTGAGCCTTGTTCCCGAAATCACTAAGCGTCGAGGGTGAATCCCGCACATTAAAATGGCGACGATAGGCTCGTTGGGTTTGAATTATTGATCGATGATGTTCAAAATAAAATTCTATGATTTTGGTTGGTTGGATAACGTTGCAACTTTGATTAATCTCCCAGATTTATTTGGCAAGTCCTAAAAAGAAAAAGGGGAAAACAAATTAAATTAGAGAAGTTATTATTTTTTCAAATCCCTTCGCGACTTTTGCCGCACTCTGTACTTTTTATATTAGAAATCATGATAAATGACATTGAATTTCTTTTAATTTGAGGAATCATTCCATTTAATGAAAATAAAAACAAAAATGGAAAATAAATAGTGATACTAGACTAACATTCAACTACAGAAGCAGTAAGAAGTTTCATACAAACATTTTATTGTTTCCTCTCTTTAAGTTATTAGCCGATGATTAATCGTCGTTTTATACCCTCCACTAGGATATTATGGCATTGTGCATTTGTTTGTAACACCCAAAAGGAAACGAGTTAGACCCACCGTTTATCACACCGATCGGCTTAGAACCACTTTCTGAGTCCATTTAACAATGTCGGTCTGCCTGTCTGGCCCTCTGTCCATCTATTGTTGTTATCAAAATACAGGTCGCAGTTATAGACCGATCTTAGCAAAAATTGGCACAGGTAAGTTTGGTGGGTCAAGTACGAACGCTATTTAATTTGAAGCTAATCGGTTCAGATTTAGATATAGCCCCCATACAAATGTTGCTACCGATGTGACTTTTTCCGTTCTAGAAACAACATATTGTACCCGATTATCTTTAAATTCTGCACAACATCTTATAATCTAACTAGAAATACATATAATGAAAGCGGTTATTCCGCTCTAGAAACCATTTTCTTTAAATTTGGCTTAACACCTTAAAATCCAACAAGAAACATCTATGCTGAAAGTGGGAAATATCGGTTCAGAATTAGATATAGCCCTCATACAAATGTCGCTCCCGATATGACTTTTTCCGATCTAGAAACCACATATTGTACTCGATTTTATTTAAACAACTAACAACATCTATGGTGAAAGTGGGTAAGATCGGTTCAGATTTAAATATAGCCTCAATACAAATGTTGCTCCTAAAGGCTTAACCGATTTTGACCAAAGTTTATCGGGGGTGTTCTGAGCTTCACTTTAGCTGTAAGTGAAGTGAGTTATCAGTCACAAAATCGAGAATATAATCGTATCAGTGAAGCAAACTGATTTCCGAAAACCTTCAATCGAAAACAATTTACCAGTAATTAAAATTTAGTTACAAAAAACAAGTGAGCTGAAACTCAGAACAGCCTCGTATGTATTATATGTCACCTATAAACATACATGATGTAAGCGGATCACATCGTTCCAGGTTACAGTAAACACCCATACAAATGTCCCTTCCGATTTAACAATTTTTGTCAAACACATACATATACACTATACAAAAATTCTTCTCGATTTCATTTTTTACCGAATTGAATTGTAATGGGATAGAAAGTGGAGGGATAGTCGGTCTTTTACCTTACTTGTTTTCTTTGGAGTTACGTTTTTGACAACCTACGACTTTTTCAAACTCATCCAATTTTGCCAGTTTTTCTAAATGTGTGTGACTTTTTGCTTTTTTAAGTCATCAATGCAAATATATTAGATGTATGAAATCGGATATCAGTGTATATCCAGATAAAAGATTTTCTCTCCCTACAAATATGTTACCGTTATACAACAAATTTTTATTTATTAGTTTTTGCACTAAATCAAGTGTTCAAAAAGAACATCAAGACACTGTGCTGCACGAACCTCGAATGGAGAGAGACAATTCTATGCGAGTATGCTTGTGCCGGTTCTATATATATGTGATACCTGATGTTTTGAACCAAAAATATCGTATCTTCACAAAATGCTGATATATTTTGCTTATGTGTCCGTTCTGTTGCTGATGTTGTCGTTTGTAAAGTATTACAGTTTCACAACACATGTCTGATTGTCAGTTTGTGTGTCAATATCTTCAGTACAAAACGTTTTTATGGATATTTCTATTTTACCTTTTATTGGTTGAAGTGTGTGTGTGAGCGGGGTAGACGCCTGTGTACGTGTTTGTATCTCTATCAAAGCCGGCTGTATCACATAGCCCAAACTATGCAATTAAGTAGGGGGGCCTGGACGAAAAGGGCTCCTTCTATAAAAATAAATAAAGCAACAACAAAAACGTGATCCAATGATTGCCAACATTTAAAATTCTATCGATAAAAAAATGGTGTAACCATAACTCGAGAACGTCTCCGTCAGACTTTATTCATAAAATTGTCGAATTATCCTCAAATGATATTAACATTATTTTGTTATTTCAATATCCTTTTGGGTATTTGGTTGAATAATCGCTGCGAAGCCTCCTGAAGAAGGTCGTAACGGGCGTGAAATCATGATGGAGGTGGTTTCCAGCAAAGTTAAGAATGTCACCATGCCATTTTTTGCATTCTACAAAATGTAAATGCAAAAAGGTCTTTAGCCAGGACAATATCTCAATACTCCTTCAGACTAAAAGAACTAAACATGTATAAATGTTCTGTATTTCAAAATCATAGTTCATTTGGCTCATTTGCACTGACAGAAAAACGTACGTAAACGGAACGAAATTGTACGTTGCGGCAACTAATTTGTTCGTTGAAAGTCAACCAACGTCGGCGTTCGTTGCTGCAACGAACAAAGTTTCGTTGATGCAACGAATCTTGATTTAATGGAAATTATATGTTCGTTGCTGCAGCAATGCTGATTCGTTGGTGCAACAATGTCGTTTCGTTGCTGCAACAATGTCGTTTCGTTGCTGCAACAACTCTGATTCGTTGCTGCAACAACTCTGATTCGTTGCTACAACAACGCGGTTTCCTTGCTGAAACAATGTGGTTTCGAAAATATTCGTAGCAATAAATTAAACATTTTCGTTGCAGCAACGAAACTTTATCGTTGCAGCAACGAACGCCGATTAGTTGATTACCAAAAACAAAATTCGTCCCGGCCTTGAACGTTTTTCTTTCATTATAGATAATTTAGTTACATGATGACCACCAGCAGTGGACTACGAAGTGATTATTCGCAACAACAGCTCAACTACTTAAGGCAGAACTCCAACAACGTGAATGAGAATTACTATCGAATACATCCCAAAAACACACACTAGAAAAACACATAACTTGTGTGTCTCCGATTGTTGCACCAACGAATAAATTGTTGCTGCAACGATATCAGTTTCGTTGCTGCAACGAATGAGTTGTTGAGGCAAAGTGTTCCATCCAAACTCCATTAATTTTAATAATTGTTGACAAAATAATATGGATTTGTATAAAAACAATGATTATAATCAGAAATTTATAGATTTTTTTTATTAATTAATGTTTTCCCATTTAAAAATGAAAGAGAATATTTTAGTTGCATCCACGAATATTGAATTGTTGCAGGAACGAAATTATGAAAAGTACGAAAAATCGGTTTCATACCATAAAAGTTCACATCGTTGCAGCAACGTGTCGGATTGTTGTGGGAACGAAATATTTCGTTGATGCAACGAAATCGCAATAACGAATCTGATTCGTTGATGCAACGAACAATTTTTCTTTCAGTGTGCTAAGAGTACGGTAATAATTTTTTTACTTTAATTTTTCGACCTTCCTACGTCTTAATTAATAAATGACCATTTTTATACTCCACATAAATCTTGCCAGTTTAGAGATTTCCCCTAGATTTTTGAGGGAAACAATTTTTAGGTAATTTTTTGGACATATTTATAAGCGAAAAATATGAAAATAAGTCACTTTTGACTTATGTTTGGGTCTGGAATCATTATACCCTACACCACTTCGTGGTCTAGGGTATTATAAGTTAGTTTCGCGCCAAATGTTTGTAACACCAAGAAATAATCGAGCTAGACCCACCTTTAAGTATACCGATCGGCTTAGAATCACCAGCTGAGTCGATTTAACGATGTCTGTCTGTCCGTCCGTCCGTCTGCTGTCCATCTAAGCTTGTTCGCACTCTACAGGTCGCAATTGTTGTCCGATTGTCATGAAACTTGGCAGAAGTTATTTTTTCTGGCCAAGGACCATCGGTATTGAATTTGGAGGAAATCGGTTCAGATTTAGATATAGCCCCCATACTAATGTCGGTCCCGATTTGACATTTTCCGCTCTAGAAACCACATATTGTACCCGATGGGTATGCCAAATTGGGTAAGATCGGTTCAGATTGAGATATAGCCCCCATACAAATGTTGCTCCCTATTTCACTTTTTCCGCTTTAGAAACCACATATTGTACCCGATTTTCTTTAAAATTGGCACAACATCTTATAATCCAACTAGAAACACCTATGCAAAAATTGGGTAAGATCGGTTCAGATTTAGATATAGCCCCCATACTAATGTCGGTCCCGATTTGACATTTTCCGCTCTAGAAACCACATATTGTACCCGATTTTCTTCTTTCAGATTTAGATATAGCCCTCATACAAATGTTGCTCACGAATATTTAACCGATCTTGGCCAAACTTTACATATTATATTTCACCAATAAACATACATGGTGAAAGCGGGTCACATCGTTCCAGGTTTCAGTATACCCCCATACAAATGTCCTTTCCGATTTAACATTTTTTGTGAAACACATACATTTACACTATGCAAAAATCCTTCCCGATTTCACTTTTTACCGAATTGAATTGTAATGAGATAGGAAGTCCGTCCGTCTTTAGCCTTTCCTTACTTGTTTGAGAGATGCACATATGTCCATACTTTGGTATAACCCTAATGGGACACCATTCTGATCTATTACAGTTCTAGAAACTACATCTTACATTAGATCTTCATCAAATTTTGCAGATCATTATATGTTTCAACTAGGAATACCTACCGTGAATGAAAAAAATATAGGTCCATGTTTTGGACCAGGCCCAAAATGTTGTTATAGCCCCCTTTTGAAATGTCGGTCCGATTCATCCTATTACTACTGTATAATTTGTATTTGTCTGTCGGATAATTAGATCAATTACCATATTCTTAACCATATTCGTTAAATATGACTAAAGATTAATTTATAGTAACTGTATAATTTATATGAACTACATAAAATTGCTCCCATGAAATAACAGGGTTAAGTAATCAAAGCGAGGTGTATGCAAGAAGTGGTGTAGGGTATTATATAGTCGGCCCCGCCCGACTTTAGCCTTTCCTTACTTGTTTTTGGATGATTTGATTTATTTCTTATCAATTTTATTTTTAAATCTGTAATTCGGTCCAATTTACAAGAAATAATTTTTATAGTCAGTCGTTTCCCATACGCAAAAAGAAATTAAATTATTCAAAAATATTCGAAATCATCACTGTAAATACTCATAACTTACCTTGACAGCAATTGTGGAGTAAAAACTCAACTCTATGTGGCAGAAGTATAAAGAAACAGCAACCAAAACGGTGACGCTCCCGTGAGAGCGGCCTACATCACGAAACATTTGAGAATTGGTTCATGATGCATTTTTCATGAGAAACCGATCACTAACTTTATGTTAGGTCTGCGATTTTAATGAAAATTTATACGTAGGTACAGTTTGATGTTATAAGGAAGATATGAACGATTTTTTATTTCAAAATTGTGAATGTTATGAAAGTTATGAAGATTTCAAAAAATGCAATGCTCTTCCATATCTTATATCTTTGTAGTTAAGAAAATCGGAAACCTACTTTTTTGTGTGATTTTCTCGCGATTTATCCAATGGATCGGGCTGATTTTTTTGATATGTATTAAGAACTATTGTAGCTTGTAACATGTATAGAGTGATCAAACCCGAGACCGAAAACCGGGTCAAACGGGTTTTTCATCTAAGACCGACCGGATTTTTTAAAAACGCGGTTTTTGGAAACCCGGGTTTTTATGTCAGTCTCAACCGGTTTTTTATTTTCCAAAAAAAATGTCTCTATTTCGGTGTATTTTTGTTTAATATATGTCACTTTTATATTATCACAAGCATCATAGAACGCTTTTTATTAGGGACCGCAAATTAACTAAACAAATATGAACACAGCAATACTGTGAGTATAAAATGGCGATGTTCATCATAGATTCCACATGCATTTCTTATGGACAGACGAAAAATCGACCCCGTGGACCATTTGCCGCTGCGGATGTCGACCAGCCATACATATAAGGATATATGTGATTATTTTTAGAGGTGTTTTCAGGAGCATGTAGCTCACAGACGGTTGTTATACTCGTCCTTGTAGGTAATATGAGATTGATGAACTTTGCGAATATAAGAGAAAAGTCCTTGTATTTCAAAGAGTCCTAAAATATCCTTAAATTTAGTGTCAAACTTATGACTTATTTTCTTATTTTTATATATTTTAGCAGAGAATAAAATAATTCTCTACAAGATATCAAAATCACAGAATGGGGTAATTTGTCCAAAAATTCATTTTCAGCAAGACAAAATGTGTAGTTTTTACGGTGTTTCACATCTGTACTAAACTGATATTTTGGGAATAATAGCAGTAATGATGGGTTGACATATTATTAAAAAAACTAATTCTGGCAGGAATGTTTGCAGTCATTTTCGAAAGATTTCAGTTAATCTGATTATGACATCAGAACTGTCCAAAAAGGAGTATGCACAATGGGTCAACATTTGTTGTAATTAATCTATAATGAATAATTTCCCCATTTTTATTGTTTCAAGAAAACCCGAAAAAACTCGGTATGAACGATTTTTAATAAAAAGAAAGCCGGCCAACCGGGTTTTTTGAAATAACGGTTTTCGAAAAAACCGCCATTGCAGAAACACCGGGTTTTTGATCACTCTAAACAGTCGCGAAAATCACCGCAATTGCAGTCAAAAACTAGATAAAAGCACTTAAAAGGAAGTAAAAACGGCGTTAAGTTCGGCTAGGCCGAACTTTATATACCCTCCACCAGGGATTGCATTCCACAGAGGATGTCGATTATCGTAGAAGTGCATTAATATTAAAAAACCAAAACAAATACAAATATTGAAAAATTAATTTTATAAATAAATAAAATATTTTTATTATTTTGAAACACGCTTATAAGGCGAGGCTACCAATACTTTTACATATCGAAATAATACTTCAAGTCAAATCAAAAAATAAATATTCTTATATTTATATTTTCAAAAAGCTTAAATACCATAAATATTGGTAGATAGAGGGTTCTACAGTTGGTTGTATTTCCATTCTATTTTAATTCCAAAAGTACACATTTTGAAAATGCATTATCATTATATTGCAAAATAACCTAACTTCATGATTCAACCAATTTTTGCATAAAATAAAATTAAATTTTTCCAAATTCGGAAAATCTTTTTATTTGCGTGTCTATGCAGTTAGAGGAATGCATGCACCGAATTCTATGATTCTAGCTGCTGTCATTTCGTTGGTAACATTTTTATCCCCATTTTCCTATTTCACCCATTTAAGAGTGCTCCTTTTTAAGAGTGCGACTTTCTAAAATCTCTTTATTTTACGTGTCTATGCAATTAGAGTAATGGACACATCAAATTTCATTATTTTAGCTGTAGCCGTTTAGTTGGTACTATTTTTATCCCTCTGTACCCATTGTATTCCTTGAAAGTACGAATTTGGAAACAATCTTTTATTTTTCGTGTCAGAGGAATGTATACAGCGAATTTCATGACTCTAGCTGCGGTCATTTGGTTGCTACTATTTCTATCCCCTTCTTCCACTTTAACCACAAAAAGTACGAATTTCGAAAAATCCGTTTAATTTTCGTGTCTACGCAGTCAGAGGACTGACTGTATACTCCGAATATCATGACTCTAGCTGCGGTCATTTGGTTGGTACTATTTTTATCCCCTTCTTTCATTTTAACCCCAAAAATACAAATTTTAAAAAATACTTTTAATTATGTATCTACTCAATTAGAAGAATGTTCACACCGAATTTCATGTATCTAACTGTTTACCATTTGTATCCCTTTTTGCCCCATTTTACCCCCTACGAATAACTTTATGGTGCACGTTTTTGTTGTAGTGGGAATCAATATCAAGTAAGTACAAGCAGACATATTGAAAAAACATGCTTAAATACTATAAAATATTAGGGATTTTTATTTTTCCCTTCGGACCGATTTCGCCCAGTTTCAATCCCAACCGATCTACGAATATAAGACGCATTTATGGAAAATTTGTACGTCCTGGAATATCATGGAATTTTTTCAATGCCATATAGTCGGTAAGCCCATTTGTTCCTCATATGGTGTCCAAGCAGTTCGTTACCGATTAAATGAATTTTCAGTTCTTGTTAGGAAAAAAGTTTCCCTCTGGACTGATTTCACCCATTCCCAGAGACTCACTAGAAGAAGCCCAATGTGTTTACTTTCAACAGCAAAAAACGAATTCGTGGGATCTCACACGATTCGAAAGTTATAAAAGAAAAAGACTATTGCAGTTGAAAGCAAATACATTGGACTTATTCTAGTGAAAAAAACAAGTAAAAAGGCGTAAAGTTCGGACAGGCCGAATCTTATTATGGAGTGCATTCCACGGTATTACCGACAGATTAGAGGCTGTCCACTTTACGTAGAAATGCGGTACCATATTAGGAAAATTGTGATATTTTTTATGCACATTACGATATTTATTTACTATTTCAAACTATAAGGAATACACTTCATTACATCAGGATCATTCATTCTATCAGGGTCGATTTCCTCCAGCTGCAGTTTTTTTATTTCAGCTATAGACCAAATATAGACCATTTTGAAAATTAATAATACTGATGATCCGTAATGTTTCGCGTCCTCATCTAATTTCATGATTTTAGCTACAGCCGTTTGCTTGCTACCAGTTTTATTCCTTTTTTCATTTTGACCCTAAAAGTACAAATTTGGAAAAATCTTTTTTTTCTGGTTGGTACCACTTTATCCCATTTGCCCCATTTTCCGCCTAAAAGTACAAATTTCGAAAAGTGAATTTATGTTTCGCGTCTACACAGTCAGATGAATGCACACAAAAAATTTCACGACTTCAACTTCAGCGGTTTGCATGGTACCATTTTTATCCATATTTATACACTCCACGAGAGTATTATGTCTTTGTGCATTTGTATGTAACACCCAAAAGGAAGCGAGATAGACCCATTGTTAATTATACCGATCGACTTAGAATCACTTTTTGAATCGATTAGCAATGTCCGTCTGTCTATCTATTGTTGTAATCAAATTACAGGTCGCAATTATAGTCCGATCTTAACAAAAATTGCCGCAAGTAAGTTTTGTGGATCAAGGACCAATGCTATTTAATTTGAGGCATATCGGTTCAGATTTACATATATTCCCCGATATTTCCCGATTTGACATTTTCCGCTCTAGAAACCACATATTTGACCCGATATTCTTTAAATTTGGCACAACATCTTATAATCCAACTAGAAACACCTATGCAGAAAGTGGGTAAGATCGGTTCAGATTTAGATATAGTCCCAATACAAATGTCGCTCCCGATTTGACATTTTCCGTTCTAGAAACCACATATTTGACCCGATTTTCTTTAAATTTGGCACAACATCTTATAATCCAACGAGAAACACCTATGCAGAAAGTGGGTAAGATCGGTTCAGATTTATATATAGCTCCCATTCAAATTTCGCTCCCGATTTGACTTTTTCCGTTCTAGAAATCACATAGTTTAACAGATCTTCATTAAAACACCCACGGTAGAAATGGGTAAGATCGGTTCAGATTTACATATAGGTCTCATACAAATTTCGTTCCCCCAGAAACCGCGTATTTTCAGAGAATTACTTAATACTTCAACTGAATGAAGTTATTGTGAAAGTTAGTCACTTCATTCCGTGTTTGGATATAGCCCAGATACAAATATTATTCTCGATTTGACAAATTGGAGCAGGTCATATTAGCCTGTGATTAGGAAACATACAAAATTATTTCCTGTTTTCACTTTTTTACTGAATTGGATTGTATTTGGATAGAAAGTGGAGTGTATCATACAGTCGGCCCGCCCTACTTTAGCTTTTCCTTACTTGTTTTCAATTGTATCCCTAAAAGGTACAAATTTCGAAAAATCCCTCTATCTAATGTCTATGCAATTATAGGGTACATCCCGAATTTCATGTATCTACCTGTTGTATTGGTACCATTTTTATCCTTTCGTCCCATTTCAACCGCCAACTTTACTTTGTGGTGCTTTCACGCTATACATTTCAAGTGTATATAAAGAAGAAATTTTCAAAAAAATATCCCTAAATAGGGTATTTGCTGTCGTTGGGAAGAATTGGGGGAACATTTTAATT
Source organism: Polietes domitor (assembly GCA_947397865.1). NCBI lineage: Eukaryota > Metazoa > Arthropoda > Insecta > Diptera > Muscidae > Polietes > Polietes domitor. The sequence goes on from OX377618.1 coordinate 34,655,438, forward strand.
TTAAATCAGTTCTGCAGAGAATTTCACATATATACTTTATAGGGTATTCGATGAATATTTTAAGGCGTTGCAAACAGAATGACAAAATTAATATACACTACCACCTAAGGTGAAGGGTATAAAAATCAAATATTAGGCCTGATTACAGCATGTCTCTTTGGGGAAGCACCAAAAACCTCAAATTGTTTTTATTAGTATTCCTCATTTTTCGTCGATATGAATGAATTGTGAAAAAAACTGATGTTGATAAATGGCGCCTGAATTGATGCACCTTGAGGCTCAGCATAATCTTCGACCGACCTTCGGCCATATGTGTATGGCCGTGATTGCTATGTTTGTCATTGTTTTTGTTGCTTTAGACAATAAAAATAACAAAAATTTTGCTTTAGGATTTTCTGTACTTTTTATGATTTATTGATTGTATGTGTATTTTCTGCATGTTTCAGCGCTACACTCCCCCACGTTTTAAAATAACACTTAAAAATAGAAAACAACAGAGGCAACATCCTCAGTTGAAACAAAACCAAAAAGGAAGTCAAATTTAAGCTACGATTGACATAAACATTGTCTGTCGATGTATTCTCTTTTTTGTTTATTTGCTGAAATCGTTTTTTATAAATATTGTTGTGGGGGGATTGTAAAAAAATCAAACAAACAAAAAAGGTTTTTATAGCTTTTTCTACCTTTACGTGTACAATGGCATCAAACATAAAAATATCCCCTTTTAGGTGTACCTAAAGCATGTTTAAAATGTTGAACAGGGAGGGGTGACGATGATGACGGCATCGATTGTGATTCTTCTTTAAATGTATTTAAATCTGTATTTTATGGTCTACAAGCTATTATCCTCGTCTATACATAAATATTAGGGTGACTTTTTGTTGATTTTATGCTAACCCCATATGTGGTAGAGAATGTTGTGTTCGTAATAAAAAACACATATGATACTGATTCCATAAACATTTTTACCATTTCAAACAAATAATTGTCAGCATATCAACCAGTCAGACGAATGCACGGATTTTTTTAAGAAATTGTACGGCCAGCGCCCAGTTTTTTTCGGGGAGAACTTCAAACCTTTTTTGGGATTTTATGTTATCTATTCAATCTTGTCAGAGCAATTTGTCATTTTTGGAAATTTTAAAAACCAACCCACCCTAACATACATACATACATATATACATATGCATATAGTAAATATTATTTAATGGGGATTTCAGATGATTTCGTATCGAGCATAATATGAAAATATGGGTATTTTAATATGACCCTTATCTAACAGTCCTTAAAGAGGAGTTTTGATGTAAAACTCGAATACTTAATAGTCAATTTGCGCTTGACAAAATATGTGATCTAACGAGTGTGTCGACCTTTGGAAAATTCAGAATTGCGGAGTATTTCAAATATGCTAATAGTTAAACAGTGAAATAAGAAAACGAAAAAATTAAAATAAATGTAGTTACCATTGACAAATAAAAGGAGAAACACATACACTCAGAAAAATAGCCTTCCTAAAGGTGAGTACAATCAATACTTCAGTTTAGTGCAGCAAATTTACTCCAGTTTAGTTACAATTTACTTAAAAGTAGGAAAATAATATAAGTAATCTATTACATATAAAACAAGTAAGGAAAGGCTACACTCCACTTTCTATCGAAATACAATTCAATTCAGTAAAAAAGTGAAAACGGGAAAAATTTTTTCAAATCGAGAATAATATTTGTATCGGGGCTAAATCCAAACATGGAATGAAGTGACAAACTTTCACAATAAGCTCTTCCAGTTGAAGTATAATGTGTTATGCTCAATTTTAAGAAATTCTCTGAAAATACGCGGTTTCTGGGGGAACGAAATTTGTATGAGAGCTATATGTAAATCTGAAACGATGTGACCCCATTTTCATTTAAAAATAAGATGTTTTGCCAATTTTGAAGAAAATCTGTTAAAATATGTGGGTTCTGGAGCGGAAAAATTCAAATTGGGAGCGAAATTTGTATGGGAGCTATATATAAATCTGAACCCATGTAACGCATTTTTACCACAAGTGTTTCCCGTTGAAATATAAGGTGTTTAGCGAATTTAGAGGAAAATCTGTTAAAGTATGTGGATTCTAGAGCGGAAAAATTCAAATTGGGAACGAAATTTGTATGGGAGCTATATATAAATCTGAACCGATCTAACACATTTTTACAACAGGTGTTTCCAGTTGATTTGCAAATTTAGAGGAAAATGTGTTAAAATATGTGGATTCTAAAGCGGAAAAATTCAAATTGGGAACGAAATTTGTATGGGAGCTATATATAAATCAGAACCGATCTAACACCTATTTACCACAGGTGTTTCTGGTTGAACTATAAGATGTTTTGCCAATTTTGAAGAAAATCTGTTGAAATGTGTGCTATCTAGAGTGAAAAGGGTCAAATCGGGAGTGAAATTCGGGGGATATATCTAAATCTGAACCGATTTTCTTCAAATTAAATAGTTCGTCCTTGTCCCAAAATACTTCGTTGTGCAAAGTTTCGTTTGGTTCTGGCTACAATTGCAACCTGTACCGTGATTACAACAATAGATGGACAGACGGACATTGCTAAATCGACTCAGAAATTGATTCTAAGCCGATCGGTATAATACACAGTGGGTCTATCTCCCTTCCTTTTTGGGTGTTACAAAGAAATGCACAAAGACATAATACTCTCGTGGAGTGTATAAAAATTCGGCAAATGAGTTGGGCTTCTCGTTCGTTTGTGAGAATCATTTCCTTAAAGGGGTCGGGTTTGATGTTGAAAAGTCGCTGCGAAGCCACTTGAAATGACCTTTGACATGGACGAAATCATGATAGTGTTAGTCTGCAGCCAAGTAATAAATGCCACCATGTCATTTGTAAATAAATTTGCATTCTATTAAATATAGATGCAAAATGGTCTTGAGCCAGGACAATATCCCAGTTCAAATAAAAAATAATATTCCTTAATACAGCCTTACAGTTTCTCCTATAACTTTCGATTCGAGTAAGATCCAATAAATTTGGTTTTGGCAATTGAAAGCAGATATATTGGACTACTTCTAGAGAAAAATAATGTTTGTTTATTTTTTTATTTTACAATCTTGTTCCCGATATTTCGAACGACTTCGTCGGTCATCCTCAGTGGTGTTACACTAAACAAATATACATAAGAATTACAATCAAAATACAAACACATTTTTAAACAATTAATATAATTACAATTTAAAAATTCTCCTTCTTTCCTATTCTTGTGTATGATATTTCTGTATATGTGTTCGCATTTGTCTGTGTCTGTGCGCATTTTCTTACAAATACCGTTAAAAGTACGAAAGCATATACCAGGTTCAAATGTAACGACCTTCTTGTACCCTATACCACAGGGTATATTGACTAGATGTAGGATATCATATAGCCGGTCACGCCCGACTTTAACCTTCCCTACTTGTTTTACATTATAAATCAAACCTCACGATGAATCATCCGTTACGTTCGCTTTTTCTTTTTTATATTTTTGAATCTTTCTGAGAATCCCTTTGTATATGTTATTGTCGTATACAGTCTTCTTCTTTCTTCTTCCATAGTGAATTGTATCTCTCCGTTGTATCCATTTAGTATTTTGATCGTTTCTTCAACTTCAGTTTTCTTCAAAATTGCGAAGAGATCGTCAACGTATTTTGTCAATAACATGAGCATTCTGGTCATTTTTTCAATTGATGTGTAGAAGTTGTTCCATAATTATATCCGCTATTAATGGTGAAGGGTCAGAGATTGAGCCGACAAAACTGGTTTTAGCAGCGAAAGACCAGAGACTCTGGTGAGAATCAAACCCACAACCCCTACGCTGATAGACGAGAACGCTACCCACTTGACTACCGGGCGCTCTAATATTGATTTTTAAGGTGGGCGTGTCCTTTTGCATATTTGAGTATTTTTTTCTGTTTTGCTTCTGCGAATTTGTACTGTTAAAGGATAAAATGGGAATAGAGGGATAAAAATGGTATCAACCATTACATAGACACCTAAAATGAAAGGATTTTTCGAAATTCGTACTTTTCGGGGTTAAAAGGGAAAAATGGGATTAAAATTGTACAAATCAAATAAACTCAGCTAAAGTTGTGAAATTCGGAGTATACATTCCTCTGACTCCGTAGACAGGAAAAATAAATGGTTTTTCCAAATTCGTACTTTCAAGGGATACAATGGGAACAGAGACATAAAAATGGTACCAACCAAACGGCTACAGATAGAATGATGAAATTCGGTTTGTACATCCCTCGAATTCTGTAGACACGTAAAATAAAGAGATTTCAGAAAGTCTTACCCCCTTAAGAGTATGACTGGGAAAGGGATATGATATAAATGGTACAAACTAAACGGCTACAGCTAGAATCATGAAATTTGGTGTGTACATTCATCTAATTTCGTAGACAAGTAAAATAAATAGATTCTAGAAAGTCGTACTCTTAAGGGGGTAAAATGTGGAAAAGGGATAAAAATGGTACCAATCAAATGTCCGCATCATGGAATTCGGTGTATACATTCCTCTGACTGCATAGACACGCAAAATAAAAATATTTTTTCAAATTCGTACTTTTACGGCAAAAATTGGTTGAATCATGAAGTTAGTTATTTTGTTTTTTTGGTATGACTATATTAAAAAAATTATATTTTCCTGTAATATTACTGCACTTCTACGAAAATCGACAGCCTCTGTAGAATGCAATCCATGGTGGAGTATATATAAACTTCGGCCCGGCCGAACTAACGCCCGTTTTTAATTGTTTTATTTACTTTTTGTTGCTTTTGTCATAAGACACATTTACGGCAAATTTCGTGCCCAAACTCTTTAGATTGATGCACGAGAAAAAGCATAATAGCGTTTTGGTTTAAACTTTTAATAATTGCGAACAGAATTTTACCAGGTGCGCCGTTCAGGAATACCAGCGAATATTGATTTTGAATGTTACTGCAAAAAATAAGAAAAAGGAAAGCATATGATACACACAAATTTACACGGAAATTAAAGAGTACAGGTCTCAATTGTGCCCAGAACTAATTTAAACTTTGCACAACGAAGTTTTTCGGGCTAAGGACGAACGCTGTTTAATTTGAAGAAAATCGGTTAAGATTTAGATATAGCCCCCATACGAATTTCACTCCCGATTTGACTCTTTTCACTCTAGATGTCACATATTTAAAGAGATTTTCTTCAGAAATGGCAAAACATATTATATTTCCACAAGGAACACCCATGGTGAAAATAGGTCAGATCGGTTCAGATTTATATATAGCTCCCGTACAAATTTTGCTCCTAATTTGAGCCTCTCCGCTCTAGAAACCACATATTTTATCAGATTGTCTTCGAATTTGTCAAACATCTCATATTAAAACTAGAAACACCTAGGGTGAAAATAGGACAGATCGCTTCAGATTTATTTATAGCTCCCATTAAAATTTCGCTAGCGATTTGACATTTTCTGCTCAAGAAATTACATATTTTACCAGATCTTAGTCAAATTTGGCAAAATACCTTATATTTCCACAAGAACACCCATGGAGGAAATGTGGCAGATCGGTTCAGATTTGTATATAGCTGCCATACAAATTTAGCTCCTAATTTGACTTTTTCCTCTCTAGATACCACATATTTTAACAGATATTCTTCAAATTTGCCAACATATCTTATATTTCAACTAGAAACACCTGTGGTGAATAGAATAGGGTCAGATCCTTCCCGTTCTCACTTTTTTACCGAATTGAATTGTGTTTGGATAGAAAGTGGAGTGTATCATATAGTCGGCCCGCCCGACTTTAGCTTTTTCTTACTTGTTTTTTTCTGCAATGATGCAAGTGCTCTCTTATGACAAAATATTTGTTACAACAATAACAAACGCCCATAATATGAACGAGTATATATAAGGTGACCAACCATCCCGCTTTTCGCGGGACTATCCCGCTTTTTGATGTCCAGTCCCGCTAACATTTTCCATCCCGTATAATCCCGCTTTTTGACAAAAAGTCCCGCTTTATCTCGCTTTTTCGTTTTACATTATTTTTGGGACAATATCGATTAAAAATTGTCACTTAAAAATTTGTTGGTAACCGTTAAAAGTCCAAAATATCGAAAATATTTAATAATTTATTCTAAATTTTGGCTCTTGTATTAAGGGAACATTTAAAATCACTAATAGAAATTTAATCTATACTTTGATAATATGTAATTTAATGTTACGTTGTTCAATTGATTAATTTAAAACATATATTAAGAAGACACGACAATGAATGACAAACAGTTTATGAAAAGTAACCATAACCGTTTTTTTCTACAAAATCACGCCAAATCCCATTCAATTCATAAATCCCGCTTTTTGCCGTACGTAAAGTCACGCCACGTTCTCATTATATGTTGTAACAAGTAAAAAATGCACTCCACCATGGAGTGCATTCCATAATACTACCGGAAGATTAGAGGCTGTCGACATTACATAGAAGACATTAGGAAAATTGTGATGCTATATACAACAAATGGGTGGTTAAATTGTAAGGGCCAATGTTGAATGTGAACCACAACTAAACGTCAAGTTTTTTCTGAATTTCATTTGTCATTTCTCAACTCAATTTGAACCATGGAAAGATGCACAATCGAGCAACCCGTTAAAGTTATTCAGGCTTATTATGAAAATGGGCGTGGACTTCGTGATTTTTTCGGTCAATTTAAACGTCCAAATGTTCGAAAAATCGTGCAAAAAGTAGGAGATGTGAAAACACCAGTGCATGCTCGTACAGCTCATACTGCAGAAAATATTGCACCCCAACTCGTCGTCGTGCCCAACAATTGCACTTCTCACGCTCGTCGTTGATGAACATTATGCATAAAGAATTGCATTTACACGCTTACAAGGTGCAATTGGCTCAAGAACTAAAGCCTCTTAACAATTCCCAATGTCGTCAGTGGTCAGAATGGTGGCAAGAAATGGCAACAGTGGATGATCAATTTTCGAAGAAAATCATCTTCAGTGATGACGCTTAATTTCACCTCAGTGGATTCATCAATAAGAGGTCGCTGCGGCCATTTGGCCGATATTTTGTTCCATACATAATCGAACCATACCAATATTATCATAATAAAAAGAAATGACAACAATTTCCTAAATAATTTGTGTTTTATTCAAATTCAGCATCGGTGCTTAAAATTTAACCACCCTATATAAATACAAAAGTTCTAAAAGCGAACATTAGGCAGCGATCTCCAAAAAAGTGTCCCAAATATTATTAGGTATAAACAATTTCCCTCAAGCCTGATTTTCCTCCAATTGCAATTTCTTGATTCCAGCTACCGACTAAATGTGTGTACCATTTTGATAGAAAAAGTTCTATTGAATATCCAATATGTTTTAGAGTACCGTTTGTTTGGTGCCTGTTTCCCTACTTTTTCCATTTTTTCTAATTCGTACAACGAATTTAGAAAATTTCGTACCTCTTATTTTCCGCGTGACGCATTCAGACGAGTGCAAACTCTGAATATCATAATTCTAGCTTTAGCCGCTTGATTGGTGCAAAATTTAATCCCATTTAGATCCTGAAGGTACCAATATCGAAAGATATATTTACGTATCGCGTCTACGCATCCAAATAAATGTACACACTGAATTTCATTATTCATTCTTTTCCATTTGTATCCCTTAAAAGCACGAATTTTGAAAAATCCCTCTAATTTACGTATCTACGCAATTAGATGGATGTAAATTCCAAATTTCATGTTTCTAGCTGTTGTCGTATTATTGGTATCATTTTTATCCCTTTATCGCCCGCTGAAACGTGTATTTACTTTTTGGTGCTTTTAGACTACAAGAGTAATGTACGCAACAAATTTTAAATGCATATAAAGCAGAAATTTAAGAAAATTGCTTAAATAGTCCAAATATTTGGGGGTATTTGTAGTCCCATTTTCGAATTAAATAAATATGACTGATACGCTTCCTGGTCAGATCAATTAAAAATCATTATACACCCTATAGTTCAAACTCTAGCTTTTATACTTTTCAATAAATTTGTAATGCTTAAGCAAGGTAGAAATGCAGCCAATTACATCTCAAATATCTGGGAGTCATCTTCCTTGTATCTCCTCGGTTTCCTTGTCCTATTCCTTTGACGCTGAGTGTATATTGGCAAAAAGAAATCATACACCACATTGTCAAATTAAATAAATATGAATCATACGTCTACAAATCGGATCAATTAATAATAATCATACGCCCTATAGGGCAAACTCAAGCTTTTGTACTTTTCAATACATTGGTATTGCTTCAGCAGCCAGAAATGTAGCCAGTTCTCTGTTAACTCTCAGATATCTGGGAGTCATATTCCTTGTATCTCCTCTGTTTTCTTTGTCCTATTCCTTTGACGTTGAGTAAACCTTGCGGAAAAGAAATCATACGTCACCTTGTCAAACTTAATCAATATAAATCATACGCCTCCTGGTCGGATCAATTAATAATAATCATACGCCCTATAGGCCAAATTCTTTTAATTTTTTAAATTTGAACTACAGATTACTTTGACTTTTTTGTTAGTATTTTCTGGTTTATGTTTGACATGAACAAAATTTTAAAAACTTACTTCCAAAGTAGTGATTTTTTTTCATACAAACTGTAAGAAATTTACGTGGAAAATTTTCGTGTTTTCAGATTAAGCTCGGTGTGGCTATGTCAATAAGAAAAATTGCCGCATATGGGGTTCAGAGAACCTACACGTGGCTATTGAGAAGCCAATGCATCCTCAACGTGTCACTGTTTGTTATGAATTTTGGGCTGTACTGAAAAATTGTATTGATCGGATGAGGTACTGCCGAGCCAGTCGTGGTAGTCATACGAATGATATTGTGTTCCATTATTAAATGACAAAGTTCAACCTGGGTGGTTCCAATAAAACCAGAAATTTCCGAAAATTGAAATTGCCGATTCTAATTTAAAGTTCTAAATGGCTCACCCTTGGTCCATACTTCTTTCTATTTCTTGGCCAGATATGGCCAGTAATCCTGGCCAGAAATTCAGTTGAAAAGGACCAAATTTTCATGGCCACTTTTTTGAGGTTAGAAATTGAATATGGAAAAAGTGTAAAAGCAGTTCGATAGGTCCTTCCTAGCACTACGTACGGTATGCGTGCTATGTCGTAAGCTATTCCCGTTTGCCATATATGGCCAGTGATCCTGGCCAGAAATTCCCCTGAAAAGACCAAATTTCCATGGCCACTTTTTTGAGGTTAGAAATTGCATATGGAAAAAGTGTAAAATCAGTTCGATAGCTCCTTCCTGGGACTACTTACGGTATGCGTGCTATGTCGTAAGGTATTCCCGTTTGCCATATATGGCCAGTGATCCTGGCCAGAAATTCCTCTGAAAATACCAAATTTCCATGGCCACTTTTTTGAGGTTAGAAATTGAATATGGAAAAAGTGTAAAATCAGTTCGATAGCTCCTTCCTGGGACTACTTACGGTATGCGTGCTATGTCGTAAGGTATTCCCGTTTGCCATATATGGCCAGTGATCCTGGCCAGAAATTCCTCTGAAAATACCAAATTTCCATGGCCACTTTTTTGAGGTTAGAAATTGAACATGGAAATAGTGTAAAAGCAGTTCGATAGATTCTTCCTAGCACTACCTACGCTATGCGTGCTATGTTGTAAGATATTCCCGTTTGCCAGATATGGCCAGTGATCCTGGCCAGAAACTCACTTGAAAAGGACCAAATTTACATGGCCACTTTTTTGAGGTTAGAAATTGAATATGGAAAAAGTGTAAAAGCAGTTCGATAGATCCTTCCTAGCACTACCTACGCTATGCGTGCTATGTTGTAAGATATTCCCGTTTGCCAGATATGGCCAGTGATCCTGGCCAGAAACTCACTTGAAAAGGACCAAATTTACATGGCCACTTTTTTGAAGTTAGAAATTGAATATGGAAAAAGTGTAAATGCAGTTCGATAGTCCCTTACTGGGACTACTTACGGTATGCGTGCTATGTCGTAAGGTATGACCGTTTTCCAGATATGGCCAGTGATCCTGGCCAGAAATTAGCCTAAAAAAGACCAAATTTCCATGGTCACTTTCTAGAGGTTATATGTTGAATATTGAAAAAGTGTAAGCACAGTTCGATAGCCACTTCCTGGAACTACTTACAGCATCCTTTCTGTTTCTAGAGTCGTACCCGTTTGCCAGATATGGCCACTGATCCTCGCCAGAAATTCACGTAAAAAAGGACAAATATTGTACGTCCAATATTGGATGTCAGAAATTGAATCTGGGAATACTGTATATACAGGACGATAGACCTTTCGTGGGACTACCTATGATATCCTTGCTGTAGCTGAAGGTATCACCGTTTTCCAAATATGATCCTTTATCCTTCCCAGATTTCCTTTTGCTCCAACTGTAGTTTTTTGCACCAATCCTGGAAGTGGCTATTTGCTACGATAGAGTGATGTCCTGGCAACGTATACTCCAATTTTCATCGTCCTATTCCTTCTAGTTTTCGAGAAAATTAGTTTTTTCCGAAAATACCAAATTAGATTTTGCCTAATCTATTACATTTGGTTTGTGTCTTGGCTAGTTAAATACGTATTTAACTTCACCCACATCACACATTATATAATGTATACACAGAGTTTCACTATTCTAACTGCAACCGTTTGATTGGTACCATTTTTATCCCTTTCGCTTCATTTTCAGCCTAAAAGTACAAATTTCGAAAAGAAATCCTTTATGTTTGGCGTCACACAGTCAGATAAAAGCAAACACCGAATTTCATGATTTTATCTTCAGCGGTTTGATTGGTAACATTTTTATCCCTCTTTTCCCTTAAAAGTACAAATTTCGGAAAAAAACTTGAAACAATCTTGTTCCTAAGATTGTAAGGTTTCATGAAAGGAAACAGCTCGAAGGTTTTATAAAATACATTTCACTCTTTATTTAGAAGGCACCATCGCTTATAACTACAAATGCTCGCCTCTATTGTTCGATGTGAATTGATTTTCCAGAGCAACTGTTCTGCCTTTTATACACAAATTTAGATAGAAATAATCGAGTAGCTTATTGAACAAGTAAAGTAAATATCAACATGTGCCATAATGAATATTAACAGGTTGTATGAATAAAATAGTAATAGAACTAATAATTTGTTTCATACTCCTCCTCTGATGCTGACGGCGGTCCGACGAGGCATCAGCCTTATATTGTAATTTCTAGAACGTCCTCTTCGTCTTAAGTTGCATATAGGTTGGTATAGGTACGAATCAAATTTCAAGTTTATAAAAGTCGAAAATTTTCAAAAAAAATACTTAAATAGTCTGAATATTGGGGGTATTTTCAGTCCTTGTTAGGGGAAAAAAATTCCCTCTGAGCCGATTTCGCCCACTTTCAATCCCAACCGATCTCAAACCATAAGACACATTTACGAAACTTTTCAACCTCCTAGCTCATTTCATTCGGAAGCTAGCGTGCTTTCAACAGACAGACAGACGGACATGGCTAAATCGTCTTAGAATTATACCAGCATACAGAATATATATACTTTATGGGGTCTCCGTTGAATATTTCAAGGTGTTTCAAACGGAATGGCAAAGTGAATATACTCCCATCCTGGAGGTGTAGGGTATAAAAAGTACAGATTTATGATTAACATTGTAGTGGAATGATGCAGTAAACCTTAAATAAAAACTTTTTGCAATGTCTCTATTGTTAGGTTTTCTGATTTAACTAAAACAAAATATACTGACAATACTAAGGCTGACATAATGTTAATATTTAGCGCATCGTGATATACCCCACTTTCTACCCGAATACTATTCAATGTATACTATTTTTGTGTGCAATACTATTTTTGTATGTGTACTAATCATAGATCCATGTGACCTGAACCACACTGTCAAATGGAGAAGAATATTTGTATCGAGGTTATATGTAAACATGGAACGTGACCCACTTTCACCATAGGTGCAAAATACGAAGAAAATCGGTGAAAATCTGTGGTTTCTATGCCGGAAAAAGTCAAATCGGCAGCGAAATTTGTATGGGAGATATATATATATAAATCTGAACCGATCTGACCCATTTTCACCATAGGTGTTTCAAGTTGAAATATAAGATGTTTTATAAAAATTGTGGAAAATTGCATGCTTCAATGAAAACGAACTGTTAACAATCTATGTTGCTCCAAATGTCTTAACATGCTAAGGGAGAAATTTCGATTCTCAGTATATATAAGCTCTTTGGGTTTTGTATACATTTATTTTCATATTTTGGTAAAATTTCTCTTATATATACATTTATTTTCGCAGGCACACATATAATAGTAAATAATTCTCCGTGTAGAACATTCAGATAAAAAACTTCTTAGCTAAACATTAAAGTCGCTGTGAAAAATCTATGTTGGATTATCAATAAATATTTTGAAATTGTAGACATTTAAATTCTAGTACGCGTCCCAAGCGCATTTCGTAAGACAACATCCGACGAAGCGCAAAAGTAGGAATTAAATTAAACGTCAATCATACGACAGAAAGCAAGATGTGAAGGTAATTGAAAAAAGAGGAATGAATGAATAGCAAGTACAAAATAAATCGTAGGTGCAAGTGAGTGGTACACACAATACGGGTGTACCAGCATACACCCGTGTACCTCATGGTGTCGTGCACACACGCTCAAAGAAGACAAATTAAAGAACGACTCAATGAAACAGAAAACGAACACGAGCATAGACAGAAACGGCGAAAAGAGCATTAATAAAAAATCTTGAATATCTAAAAAAGATAGACAATAGATCCGTACACCGGATCTGTTTGTATGAAAGAAAAAAATACGGTTGTCCTCACATAAAATATAGCTCTGGTTATTTTCATTAATACTCCCAACATATCTCTGTTATATATTTTACCAACATAAGCTCTAAAAAGTTTGGGTTTCGGGTGCAGTTTTTGAGTAAAATCTGGGGTAATGCAATACAAGCAACACCGCATGATTTTTCATTGAAATTTTGGTTAATTTTGTTTTTGGTGTTGGTGAGAGATCGCACTATACGTGTTGTTGTAGATGGGTTCTCATCCAGCGAACATCGACGACCTCTTGGATCGGACTTCGAGTCTAATCTACTCATTCGCGGATCATGGACCAAAAGGCGCCTGATGGATGAGTCGCTCAGCCAGGAATTACTGGCCATTTTCGAATGGGCTCGAGTGAATAGAGTAGATTTTAATGCCTTGTCTTATAAGCGTGGTTTGAAATAATAACAAGTAAAAACGGCGTTAAGTTCGGCCGAGCCGAACTTTATATACCCTCCACCATGGATTGCATTCCACAGAGGTTGTCGGTTTTCGTAGAAGTGCAGTAATATTACAGGAAAATATAAATTTTTTAATATAGCCAAACCAAAACAAATACAAATATTGAAAAAATAATTTTATAAATAAATATAATATTTTAATTATTTCAAACGATTAGTTATTTCAAATCAAAAAAAAATATTCCTATATTTATATTTTCAATAAGCTTAAATGCCATAAATATTGGTAGATAGTGTGTGGTTGTATTTCCATTCTATTTGAATTCCAAAAGTACAAATTTTGAAAATCCATTATCAGCAAAATAACCTAACTTCATGATTCAACCGTATAAGAAAAATTACGAATTTGGAAAAAAACTTGTTATTTTGCGTGTCTATACAGTCAGAGGAATGTATACACCGAATTCCACGATTCCAGCTGCGCCCATTTAGTTGGTACTATTTTTATCCCCTTTTTTCATTTTAACCCCAAACAGTACGAATTTTGAAAAATTCGTGTATTTTACTTGTCTATGCAAGCAGTGGAATGTATACGCCGAATTTCATTATTCTAGGTACAGCTGTTTTGTTGGTACCATTTTTATCCCTCCGTACCCATTGTATCCCTTGAAGGTACGAATTTGGAAAAAAACTTTTATTTTTCATGTCTACGTAGTCAAAGGAATGTATACTCCGAACTCTAGCTGCGGTCATTTGGTTGGTACTATTTTTATCCCCTTTTTCTATTTTGACCCCAAAAAGTACGAATTTCGAAAAATCAGTTTATTTTCCGTGTCTACACAGTCAGAGGAATGTATACTCCGAATTTCATGACTCTAGCTGCGGTCATTTGATTGGTACTATTTTTATCCCCTTTTTTCATTTTAACCCCAAAAAGTACGAATTTTGAAAAATCCGTGTATTTTACTTGTCTATGCAATCAGAGGAATGTATCACCGAATTTCATTATTCGAGGTACAGCCGTTTGATTGGTACCATTTTTATCCCTCTATTCCCATTTTACCCCTTAAAAGTACGAATTTGGAAAAAATACTTTTATATTATGTATCTACTCAATTAGAGGAATGTACACACCGAATTTCGTGTTTCTAGCTGTTGTCGTTTAATATGTACCATTTTTATCCCGCTTTTGCCCCATTTCACCCCCTACAAATAACAATCACTTTATGGTGCAAGTTTTTGATATAAGGGGAATGCATACCAAAAATCAAGCAAATATAAACAGACATATTCAAAAAACATGCTTAAATACGCTAAAATATTAGGGATTATTTTGGGTATTTTTAGTCCTTGTGAGGGAAAAATTTTTCCCTTTGGGCCGATTTCGCCCCGTTTCAATCCCAACCGATCTACGACTATAAGACGCATTTATGGAAAATTTGAACGTTCTAGCTCCTTTCGTTTAGATGCTAGCGTGCTTTCAACAGACGGACGGACGGACGGACATGGCTAGATCGTCTTAGAATTTTATGACGATCAAGAATACATATACTTTATAGGGTCTCAGGTCGATATTTCAAGGTGTTACAAACGGAATGACAAAGTTAGTATACCCCCATCCTGGAGGTGGAGGGTACAAAAATATTATATTAATTTATAAAATTATATTCAATATTTTTATTTGTTTAAGTTTAGTTTGACTATATTAAAAAATGATATTTCCCTGTAACGGCCGAACTTAACGCCGCTTTTACTTGCTTTTTATTCGTCTTTATTTAAACTATAATCCCAGTAAGCATTTTTCGTGGGACAAAAGATCCTAATAACTGTTAGTGATTTTGATTATCGCCTGTTTCTGAACAATATTCAGAATTCTAAAAATCGACATCAATGGTTGGTTTATTTGACTATTAAAATGTGTATTGGGCAATTAGTAGAAACGATGTTGGGGTGCATTGTCCCAGTAGTCCAGAAAGGACTACGTCAAAAATTGGGTGGTGAACGCCTACAAGTTTTGTGCCATGGTTAAATGGAAAGTGATGCTAACTCTATCGATATAATGAATGATCTATCTATTTCCATTTGGGCGTTACAGACAAACGCACAAAACATAATTCCCTGGTGGAGGGCATAAAAAGCCAAACGAAGACGGGCGTTATTTCATTTGCAGTACTGCCTATTTCTGCTGTTACAGAAATGGAAATAAAAATCTGAATCGAAATGTAATTGCTGTTCCAAAGAATGAAATCATATCCTGTTTCGTTCCGACAAATGGGTCACTGCAGAAAAATGCATGCCAGAAAGGGAGAGAAAAGGGAATTGTAAAAATTGCATAAACACATTTAGTTAGAAACAATAATTGCCAGGAGCAATTATTGCAATTAATTCCTCATTTAGCTTCCTCCTTGAATTACATAACACAATACAGCTATTGATACCTACTGGTGGGGGCTTGGAAAAATAAAAAAATAGTTTTTATGAGCGTTTTTTCATACTGAAGAATATATGTATGTATGTATGGTCATGTGTAGCACACTTAGCAAGAGCTGAACACAACCACGTAAATATGAGCTTAATTTTAATGCTCTTTAAAGCGAAGCAATTATAAAATGCCATAGCTATTGCGCCAGCAGTATATATTTGTATTTTCATGGGAAAATGATTGTTATTGTTACAGCAATTTGATTTTATTTCTAAACGAATATATGATCTTTAAACCGGTAGGACACGCAAAATTAGCATCGATTTTATTCAAATTTGTCACATCACGGAATATAGCTTGTAGAATATCTGCAGAGAAAATGGGTCCAAATTTGGCTCAATCAGTGTCTAATTGGTATAAAAATATCATACAGTATTGCGTGTTATTTTGTTTGTCCTGTGTTGCCATTTGAAGTCCGATTCTAATGGGAAGCATACAGTTATTCAAATTTTTGATCGGGGTTACTCCGAATCAGATGTTTTATTGTTATTGCGTTGTAACAACGAAATATTACGTTCCCACAACAAAACACAACGTTGCTGCAACGATTTGAACATTTATAGTAGGAAACCTACTTCTTTTCATACTTTTCGTAGTTTCGTTCCTACAACAATTCAATATTCGTTGATGCAGCGAAAACAACCTTTTTGTCTTTTAGATGGGAAATTTTTTATTTGAGTAATATTTCCATTGCATCCCAGCAAAAACTCTCAAGTAATGTTGGACATAATGCTAAACGAAATGTCTTCACAAATTATTTTTTGGATCCCTTCTAATTACTTTTATAAAGGAATTGTAACGATATAAGTACTTCCACGCACGCTTACTAAAAGTTGAAAAATAAGTAATTTCACGCACGCTTACAAAAAGTTAATATCTAAGTACTGGTTGGTAAGTATGTTGGTTGACGTTGTTGTGGTTGGTGGTTGAACACACACAGCAAAATATTTGACTTTTTTAAGTCATTATAAAGACTTCATTATTTCATACTTCAAAAAAGGGCCGTGCGCAGGATTTTCCCCTGGGAGGGGTTTTCGTCTAGTTTTACAAAAAATAAAGTCAGTCTATGGCACAATGATAAATGACGTTAATTTGTTAATGTGTGATTACGTGAGCGTTTGGCAACCATTCATATTTTATTACCAGGATCTTCGAGAAATATTTTGATACATTAATTGGCAAATCAGTAATCTATCTGTCAGTACAATCAAAGGTATTTGACAGTAAAAAGAAAGCAGAAAGTCTACTGAAAGAGCAGATTTTCTGCTGAAAAAGAGACAGCAGATTTGCTGAGATGGTAAACAGCAGTTTGCTGTTTTTAAAAATATAGAAACAAATTAAGCATATGTATAGAACAGTATGACCACCTAAATAATAGAGTGGCTTCAAAACAAAAGTAGTGGATGTTCCCGACTAAAATGAAAGATTGGTTTGTTTTATGTGTTCTCCCATTTGTCCGTTCCTGAGCTGGACATGTTCAAAATAACCTATATAAATCAGGTTTTTCACGTGAAAATTGTATTTAAAAAAAAATGCTAGAAATTAAAATCTGGTCCGAGCCTTATCAAACCATATCAAAAACTTGCATTTTAACCAAGAATAGAGGGTTGAATTTTAACATTTTTGCGCAATTTTTGTTGCATTTTTTATAAAAACCGCAATAACTTCCATATTTTTAGTTCGATTTGTGTTTTTGTTGGATCGTTCAAAAGCTATGGATCACCAATTGCAATTTTTAGAACTTCCTAACCCATTAAGGGCCGACAATTTTTTCTTACTGTTGGTTCTCAGTGGGTTAAATGTGATGTAAAAACCGAAATATAAGGTTATTTGCATCGAAAATACATTCTAGGCTTACAAAAAGCTAATTTTTGAAAAAAAAAATCTGGAATTTTGGCCTTTCAATGGAAAAATTGGAAGGAAAACTTCACATAAGATGTTACAACAAAACTGAGCGACATGATTTCCCTCCCAAGATCGAGATTATATAGAAATGAGACTACAGGTCATTAATAGGAAAACTCATACTCAGTTTTTTATTTTATGGTCGTTTGTCTTTTTTACAGGACTTTTAATTTCCAAAGGATGTAAATGTTTCAATAATTTAGTTTCGTACTTTTGCGTATCATACAATACGATATGTGAATCAAATGAAAGGAAGAACATCTGCTAAATATACTTTTAATTTCATGCGTCTATCTATGTTAATTTAACATTAACAACCATTTCAATTTTTCCCCTTTAAAAAGTTTATGTAGTTTATTCATGTTTTAATTTTTAAGGAGGAAAATTTAAAATGGTTGAATTTCTCTTCAAAAATTAAATTATTATATAAGACTAGAATGTGTTTACGATGCAAATAACCCCATATTTCAGTTTTTACTTCTCATGTAACCCACTGAGTATTAACAGTAAGAAAAAAAATTTGCGGTCCTTAATGGGTTAGGAAGTTCTAAACGAAAGGAGCTAGAACGTTCAAATTTTCCATAAATGCGTCTTATAGTCGTAGATCGGTTGGAATTGATACGGGGCGAAATCGGACCAAAGGGAAAAAATTTTCCCTCACAAGGACTAAAAATACCCATAATAATCCCTAATATTTTAGAGTATTTAAGCATATTCAAGAAGAGCGCAATTTTTTAATTTTAAATAAAACACAGATATTTAAGAAAAAATCGTGAAACTTTATTATATCGTAAAGTAGACAGAATGAGGTTATGTATGGAACAATATATCGTGCAGATGGCCGCCGCGGCTTTGCTGGCATGCACGCGATCTTTTAATGAAATTTTCAATGACCGTTTTGCATGAATGCTGCGGTATTTCATTAATGCAGCGTCCAATTTCGTCTTTTAAGGCTTGAGTCGTCGTCGGTTTATTCGCGTAAACCATCGACTTCAAAAAACCCCAAAGAAAAAAATCTAATGGTGTTAAATCGCACGATCTAGGCGGCCAATTCTGATCTCCAAAACGCGAAATAACACGACCGGGAAATGACTGATGCAGCAATTGAATTGTTTCTCTGGCTGTATGACATGTGGCGCCGTCTTGTTGGAACCACATGCCCTCCACATTCATTTCTTCATTTCTAGGCAAGAAAAAACTGGTTATCATTTCACGATACCGAACACCATTGACTGTTTGCGCTTGACCTGCCTCATTTTCATAAAAAAAGGTCCAATGATTCCTCCAGCCCAAAAACCACACCACACAGTGACACGTTGAGGATGCATTTGCTTCTCGTGAATCACTCGAGGATTTTCCGCACCCCAAATGCGACAATTCTGCCTATTGACGAAGCCATCAAGATGAAAATGGGCCTCGTCACTGAAGATGATTTTATCGGCAAAATCAGCATTTTCATGTTGTCTCTCCAATACCCAATTAACGAACTCCCTTCGCTGTCCATGGTCAGTTGGCTTCAGTTCTGAGTCAATTGAACTTTGTATGCATGAAGATGCAAATCTTTCGTCAAAATTCGCTGCAAAGTGGATTTGGAGACACCAATTTGCTGAGCTCGGTGTCGAATTGAGGTGGATGGAGTTTGAGCGACATCATCACGTACAGCTGCGACATTTTCGGTCGATCGACCTGGTCGATGGCGCGTTGTTGTCTTTACATCACTAACAGACCCAGTTTCGGCAAATTTATCCATTAATCTCTTTACAGTTGACTCTTTTGGAGCATTATTGTGACCCCAAATTGATCGCAATTTGCGAACTGTAGCCGCAAAACTTTAACAATTTGGGTAAAACAATTTCACAATGAGAATGCGTTGTTCATTCGTGTAGCGCTCTATTTTTACTAACCTCGTACCTTCTACTAACAAACAATAACAATTGTTCAAATGTCAAACAATGACACTTCGAATGTTGCCATATTTAAAAATTGCGTTCTTCTTGGGACACCCTTTACTTACTTGATATTGGGTATGCACATTCCCCCGATAACAAAAACGTGCACCATAAAGTGATTCTTATTTGTAGGGGGTGAAATAGGGCAAAAATGGGACATATTAAACGATAACAGCTAGAAACACGAAATTCGGTGTGTACATTCCTCTGATTGCATAGGCACGTAAAATTCGTACTTTTTGGGGTTAAAATAAAAAAAGGGGATAAAAATAGTACCAACCAAATGACCACAACTAGAGTCATGAAATTCGGAGTATACATACATTCCTCTGACTGCGTAGACACGGAAAATACACGGATTTTTGGGGTCAACATTTTCCATGTTGACCCCAAAAGGAATTCGAAATTCGTACTTTCAAGGGATACAAATAGTACAAAGGGATAAAAATAGTACTAACTGAACGACTACAGCTAGAATGATGAAATTCTAATTGGGTAGAAACGTCAAATAAAGAGATTTTAGATAGTCGTAAACATGTCATCAGTTGTTGTAAATGAATATAGAGAAATATATTTGCATATATCAAACAGTTTTCTTCGTTTATCGAAATGGATTTGTATTATCATTACAAACTCCCAAAACATTTAGATGTAACAGAAACCGTTGTTGTTTCATCTGCAAACGGAATATACGAATAACCACACCATATTATATTTGACCTGTGAACATCTGTTGTGGAAGTGGAATATGTGGGTTAATGTTTTGATATATGTAGCCCTTATACACCCGATTTCTATACTCAGAGAGGGGTATATCATTCGTTTGAATTGAAAGAAATTTAAAAATGCAAATTGTATTTTATTTAAAAATTAAAGTATTGTACTTTCTTTTGTATAAGTAAAAAATGTCCACATAAAAAAATCTTAGGTTACTCCAATACTTTTTCATCTCGCCAGTAGATTTTTACATAATTATTAATTTAGAGGTAAATTACTTTTCAATGATTTCATTCCAATTAGATATATTACAAATTTGTCCATTAGTTAAGTTAGCATCAAGCAAATCATTTGCTTTTATTAAGAATGTTTTTAGATTTCATTATGATGGCATAGTGATTCTTATTATATCCTCACTCTACAGAGTAGGAGGGCATATATCATTTGGGACAGAAAAAAGTGTAACGCATTGAAGGAGTGACTTAAGACCCTAAGTATGTTTGGACCAAATCCGTTTCACGACTTTTTAAGCTGTTTGTCCGTCCGTCTGGCTGGTGTACACGATAACTCTCGAAAGGATTAAAAAGAGTCAATTCGAACTTTTATACTGGGTCATATTGCAAATTTTTAATATGGTTTAATAAGGCTCGAGTCGGATTTTAATTTCTAGCGGTTTTTTTCTCAATACCATTCTCATCGTGAATTTTATTCAAGAAAAACCTGATTTATAGAGGTTATTTTGAACGCGTGTCCAGCTCACGCACGGACAATGATAAA
This sequence comes from Polietes domitor, assembly GCA_947397865.1. Taxonomy (NCBI): domain Eukaryota; kingdom Metazoa; phylum Arthropoda; class Insecta; order Diptera; family Muscidae; genus Polietes; species Polietes domitor. The sequence continues at coordinate 34,676,546 of OX377618.1, forward strand.
AGCGAAATATTTTGGGAGAACACATAAAACAAACCAATCTTTCATTTTAGTCGGGAACTTCAACATAATTTTTTCCTTCCTCAGAAAAGAAGCCACTCTAATGTATATATATACCCAATATAGTAAATTTTCAGTATGAAATTATGTAATATCATTATTTTATGTTATTTTAAAGTTCAAAACGCCTAAAACATATCCGTTATTTACATTTTTTTTCGAACATTTAACCACTTTTGCGAAGTACGTGGAAGGTTAGCATAAACATGAAGAAACATGTAAAATGTAATTGCATTAACCTACAATTGCTGAAAAAATATCTCATTAAAATCCCATCATGAGCGACAAGATGGAGAATAAGATCCTAAATATATTTATATATATTTCCGAAAATTGCTAAATGATGTTTAATTGCTACACTCAGAGGAATTTGTCAGTAAAAGAAGGCAAAAAAGTCTGCTGTACGAGCAGATTTTCTGCTGAAAAAGATTTGTATCTGCTGAAATAGCCAGTTAACAATTTTATTAACAACACTTTTTAGAATAAATGTTATTATAAGGGAATTTATTGCCACTGAAAGATATTGTGATGGTCTTTTTAATGATACGCATATTGCCCCAAGCTAATATAAAACGAAATTCGAGCTAAATTCGTTTTCGCCGTCCATCGGAATATAGTAGAATAATAGCAGAAAATTGCCTGCTGATAGGCAGCAAACAATCGCTGCTGTTAATAACAAACTTTTTTCTTTAAGTGTAGTCTTCAAATTGTTCATATAAATATGTAATAATATAAGAATATATAAAAATTTTAATTGTAATTTAAAGCACCGAAAACATGGAGAAACCTTGAAAGGAAAAATACTTGCTTAGAAAAAACAAATACCATACGCGCCGATACATACTCGGATATACCTACATAGTCACATTCACATTCAGCCAAAATTTTCACCGTTTTATGTAGGTACAATCAAGAATTGCCACCAGCATTTTAAACATTCAAGTGCAGCAAAACAACATGGCAACAATGAACAAGAAATGAAATGCATACGAATAAGAAAAATACATGGAATTGAAAACAACCAACCGAAGGAAAAAATAAACTTCTAAGAAAAAGTTTTAGATTGCTTTCGTAGGACGCATGTTAGTGTGGCCCAACATATAAAGTGGCAAAGTAAAGGGTGTTTTTTATTGAGGTATAGAACTTCGAATTGAAATAAAACACAAGAAAATCGTTTTAATGTCCATCAATTTGGCTTTATTGGAAGGATAATTTTATGCCATTAATGTTTAAATATGATTTCGGGCATGTGGCCGCCGCGGCTGGCTCGAATATAGCCAATTCTACAGGTCCAATTTTCAACCACTTTTTCGAGCATATGGGGCCGTATGTTGGCAATAACGCCACGAATGTTGGCTTCCAAGTCCCCTAACGTTTCTGGTTTGTTGGCGTAGACGAGCGACTTCACATATCCCCAAAGAAAATAATCCAATGGTGTCAAATCACACGATCTTGGTGGCCAATTGACAGGTCCATTCCGCGAAATTATGCGCTCATCGAAAGTTTCCTTCAATAATTCGATTGTGACGTGCGCTGTGTGGCATGTAGCGCCGACTTGTTGGAACCACAACTCATCCACATTCATGCCATCCAATTCGGGAACAAAATAGTCGGTTATCATGGCTCTATACCGGTCTCCATTAATGGATGTAATGGAGTCTCAAGGGTCTCATGTGGATTCTCTTCACTCCAAATGCGGCAATTTTGCTTGTTGACGTAGCCATTCAACCAAAAATGAGCCTCATCACTGAACAAAATTTTGTGATGAAAATCAGCATCGAGATGTATCTCATTTTCGGCCCATACACCAAAATCACGACGCATTGCATGGTGTCGCGGCTTTAATTCTTGCACAAGCTGGATCTTGTAAGGTCGCAAGCCAAGATCTTTGCGCAAAATCTTCCATAAAGTTGATGGACAAAGCTCCAATTGCTGTGCACGGTGGCGAATCGATTCATTCGGGTCCTCTTCAACACTTTGCTCTACAGCGGCAATTGTTTCTTCGGTGCGCACTGTTCGACGTCTCTGCGGATGCGTATTATCAGATAGAGTAAACGTAGTGCGAAAACGATCCATGGTTAACCGAATTAATTGCTCTGATGGACGATTATGTCGACCATAAAATGGACGGAGCTTGCGGTGAACTTCGCGAACTGAACCATTACTTTCGAAATAAATTTGCACGATTTGCAAGCGTTGTTCTTTTGTCAACCTGTTCATGATGAAATGGCAAACCAAACTAAATATTAATCACTTGACAGCTGACAAAATGGCCGCCAGTTAAAAAAGTGATGCCAACTTAAAGTTCTATACCCCAATAAAAAACACCCTTTATGTGAAACTCTCATAAAATGAACCAAATATTTACATTTGCACTGAAGGCATCTACGATTAATATCGAACTACAGCGATAAGAAATTCGCCAAAACCAATCAAATGTATTTCTAAAAGATTCACGTGTTTGAGCCACCCCAACGTACATATACGTGTATATATATGCGTGCGTGTGAGTATGTGCATTCTCCTCGTTCAGTAACAATTATAATTTCAATTTAAATGGTATTTGTGCCAAATTGGCAAACAAACAGCAATGCCATAGGAAAGGCTGCAGCAGTAAACAGCAAAAAACCAACCAACAACCGGATTCCCACATTGCAGTCTTCAAGTTGGTTGAATGCAAAGAACGCTCTCGCATACACATACACACATTTTCGTAGGCACCCCACACAAACACACTGTACAAATGTTGACTTTAAACGCTCACTTTGCGATTGTTTTAAAGCGTTAGAAATAATGGTTATGTCTGTTCGCTTCCATTCGAATGGTGGGAGGGAGATTTGCTAACACCCTTTCGCAACACAACGGCCGGAAGTGGCGGATTTTGCACCAAACAAGCATTCACACAAACAGAAGGACGACATTACGAAGAAAAATGAACATATCAATTGCTGGCGGAAATCGGAAATGGTATTTGAAATGGCACATACTAAATCAAGATCAAACATGCAATGTTGTTGTGCATTTGCCACTGCGAAATTCTTCTTGACCACAAATAACATTTTCCGAAATGTGTCTTAAAAATGCTGAAAGGAAACCGAACATGCCAAATTGCTTGACATGTAAGTCCGTAACATTTTCGGCTTTATTCGCGTGTACTCACAGTGAAACGGAAGGGCATTTAAAGGTTTTGCTCCGATTAATATCACTAAATATGTATGTATGTATGCACACATATGCAAGATATGTCCGCAAAATACTGTGACATGGAAGTTCTAAAAGTGGTTGGTAATGTATGTAAAATTTAAATTTCGCAATATTCGTGAGGGAAATTGTTGCTGTTGACAAAATTAATATTGTATAGGCTTTCATTATTCCCTGACTTTTGGAATTCCCGGTAAACCGGAAGATATTCTATCATTATATACTAAATGAGTTATTATAATTAAAAATTGTTTCCATTTCACTGCTGAAGATTTAATATTTTAAAATAAAGGGCATCCCTCTTACGACAACTCCATATTACGTTCATTGGCGATGACCAAAATTATCACAACTTCCAAATCAGAGGTGAAGGTCTCTTTAACTTCTTCGAAAGCTCACTTTTTGCCGCGTAATGATGATCATTATTCGTTTCTGCTCCGAAAAGTAGATATTCCGAAATGTGGGTAATAATGCAAAACCAAAAACCGTCACTACTTATTTTTCGGATCCGTTTCTAATTATTTTATAAAGGGATTGTAAAAAAATAAGTACTTCCACGCACGCTTACAAAAAGCTGAGAAATAAGTACTTCCACGCACGCTTACAAAAAATTAATATATAAGTACTGGTTGGTAAGTTTGTTGATTGACGTTGTGGTCGGTAGTTTGAAAACACACAGAAAAACATTTATAGCAACTTCAACTTATTGCAACTTCATTATATTTCAAATTTTGTATGATAAACAACGACACCACGGCAAGCGAACGTACACACAAAAAAGTACAGTTTTGTAGTTATAACAAAAGGAACAGAACAATAAGAAGAATGGTGAATGTGTTTTCCTTTCTTCTTATTGTTGTTGTGTTGATAATATTAGTACAGGGTTTTCCAACAAGAGGTCTTATTTTGAATCACCCGTTATTTCGGTACCTGTCACTTTTGAAGCTTTTATTCTTTGACATTTGACAAGTAGAAACTACGCCATTACTAACAAGTAAGGAAAGGCTAAAGTCGGGCGGGGCCGACTATATAATACCCTACACCACTCCCTGCGTATGTACCTCGCTTTTTTATGTAGTTCATATAAATTATACAGTTACTATAAATTCATCTTTAGTCATATTTAACGAATACGGTTAATAATATGGTAATTGATCCAATAGTAGTAATAGGATGAATCGGACCGACATTTCAAAAGGGAGCATATAACAACATTTTGGGCCTGGTCCAAAACATGGGCCTATATATTTCTCATTCACGGTAGGTATTCCTAGTTTAAAAATATCATGATCTGCAAAATTTGATGAAGATCCGATGTAAGATGTAGTTTCTGGAGCTGTAATATATCAGAATGGGGCCCCATTTTGGGTTATACCAAAGTATGGACATCTCCCAAACATGTAAGGACAGGCTAAAGATAGACGGACTTTCTATCTCATTACAATTCAATTCGGTAAAAAAGTGAAATCGGGAAGGATTTTTGCATCCTGTAAATGTATGTGTTTGACAAAAAATTTTAAATTGGAAAGGACATTTGTATGGGGGTATATTAAAACCTGGAACGATGTGACCCGCTTTCACCATGTATGTTTATTTGTGAAATATAATATGTAAAGTTTGGCCAAAATCGGTTAAACATTCGGGAGCAACATTTGTATGAGGGCTATATCTAAATCAGAACCGATCTTACCCACTTTCACCGCAGGTTTTTTAGTCCGATTATAAAATGTTGTGCCAATTTGAAAGAAAATCGGGTACAATATGTGGTTTCTAAAGCGGAAAATTTCAAATCGGGAGCGACATTTGTATGGGGGCTATATCTAAATTTGAACCGATCTTACCCATTTTCATCATAGGTGGTTCTAGTTCGATTATAAAATGTTGTGCCAATTTTAAAGAAAATCGGGTACAATATGTGGTTTCTAAAGCGGAAAATTTCAAATCGGGAGCGACATTTGTATGGGGGCTATATCTAAATTTGAACCGATCTTACCAAATTTCTGCATAGGTGTTTCTAGTTGGATTATAAGATGTTGTGCCAATTTTAAAGAAAATCGGGTACAATATGTGGTTTCTAAAGCGGTAAAACTGAAATAGGGAGCGACATTTGTATGGGGGCTATATCTAAATCTGAACCGATCTTACCAAATTTCTGAATAGGTGTTTCTAGTTTGATTATAAGGTGTTAAGCCAAATTTGAAGAAAATTGGGTACTATATGTGCTTTATAGGGCGGAAAAAGTCAAATCGGGAGCGACATTTGTATGGGGGCTATATCTAAATCTGAACCGATTTCCTCCAAATTCAATACCGATGGTCCTTGGCCAGAAAAAATAACTTCTGCCAAGTTTCATGACAATCGGACAACAATTGCGACCTGTAGAGTGCGAACAAGCTTAGATGGACAGCAGACGGACGGACAGATCGACTCAGCTGGTGATTCTAAGCCGATCGGAATACTTAAAGGTGGGTCTAGCTCGATTATTTCTTGGTGTTACAAACATTTGGCGCGAAACTAACTTATAATACCCTAGTTCACGAAATGGTGTAGGGTATAAAAACGGAACGATACACGCTTCAACAACGCATTGGAATTATTAAAATTGATGAATAAAAATAATCCGGAATTCCATCGAAAAAGCATATTGACTGATGAGGCCCATTTTCACCTCGGTGGCGACGTCAACAAGCAAAATTGTCGCATCTGGGGCTCGGAAAACCCAAGAGTTATTGTTGAGAAGCCTCTCCATCCTCATCGTATGACTGTTTGGTGCGGTTTATGGGCCGGCGGGGTCATTGACCCTTACTTTTTCGAAAATGAGATTGGATCAACAGTTACGGTGAATGGATTGCGCTATCGAGAGATGATTAATGATTTTGTATGGTCGGAGTTGGATGGTATTGATCTGGACAACGTTTACGTTAAACAAGACGGCGTTACGTGCCACATAAGCAACGAAACCATTGCTCTTGTACGGGAAAAGTTTCTGCACCATGTTATCTCTCGAAGTGGTGATCACAATTTGCCATCGAGATCTTGTGATTTAACACCTTGCGACTTCTTCCTTTGGAGCCACGTGAAAGATAAGGTCTACGCCAACAGCCCAGCTTCGATTCAAGACCTCAAAGATAGAATTCGGGAGGCTATCGAGGACACAGGGCAGCCACTTTGCGATTTGGTTATGGAAAATTTCATGAAAAGGATATGGTCCTGTAAGCGTGGTCGTGGTGGCCATTTAGCTGATAAAAAATTACATTTTTCTTTGAATACCAAAATAACACCTCCTGTTGGAAAACCCTGTATTATAATACTATTTTAACAATAAAATAAAACATTTTTTAATTCCAATATAGTTCAACCAGTAACTTTTTGATTCTGCAAAGAAATAACCCACATTCCGCGTAACATGCACACGCTTCGATTGACATGAAGCAACTAAATTTGCTTCATCAATCGACAATATCAAATCGTGTTAATCTTAGAGCGACGGTCGCGGTAACATCGAAATGGATGGAAGACAAAGTTACACACAACTCAATGTGTAGCAAAACATTGACTTTCTGTTTTCAATAACTACTTCTGTAAGCTATTATAAAGTAGTCATTATTTCATACTTGAAAATAATGCAGGGCGTAATAGGCTAATAATGATGTGTCATTACCGAGTTTTTGCTGGGATCGACAACAATTTTAACAAATAATAATATAGTAATAATAACCAATACTAACATCTGATTTTCTTGTGAACTTTACATAATTTATTTTATTATGAATGTCGTTGTCGATTCAAACGAATTAGAGGAACTATGATATAAATTTGACTAAATGTATTTAAAGAAAAAGTTGGTATGTCGTACAATTTAATTACAATGTCCAATAGCATTTTGGAACATATAATTCTGAAAGGCATGTTGAGTAGATCATTTTCCTAGAATACACTTATAGCCCAGCTGGTCTTTTTTCAGCGGGTCAAAGTTTCCGTTTTTTGATCGAAGGGAGCATTATACAAAGCGAAAAAAGTGTTGTAAGTTAGTGCCTGAGTGCATTTTTATTGTCAGAACTAAAGGGTGATTTTTTAAGAGCTTGATAACTTTTTTTTAAAAAAAAAACGCATAAAATTTGCAAAATCTCATCGGTTCTTTATTTGAAACGTTAGATTGGTCCATGACATTTACTTTTTGAAGATAATTTCATTTAAATGTTGACCGCGGCTGCGTCTTAGGTGGTCCATCCGCTTAGTCCAATTTTGGCATTTCCACGTTTTTGAGTAACAGAGACCCAATTGGTGCGAACGGCGACGAATCGAAAATTGGTGGTCATCATTAACACTGGCCGATACAGCTGCGATATTTTCTTCAGTTCGCACTCTACGTAAGCGTGTTGGTGGTTTAATGTCCAATAATGTAAATTTGGTGCGAAATTTAGTCACAATAGCCCGAATAGCCGCTTCAGTGGGTCGATTAAACTGACCATAAAATGGAAGCGCGCAATGAACTTTCTTAACAGAGCACGCATTTTGATAATAAAATTCAATAATTTGCAAGCGTTGTTCGTTTGTAAGACGATTCATGATGAAATGTCAAAGCATACTAAAGTGGTACCGACCAAACCCATGAAATTCGGTGTATGCATTCACCTGACTTTATACACGCGAAACACAAAGGAATTTTTCGAAATTTGTATTTTGTAGGCTGAATATGGAGCGAAAGGGATAAAAATGGTACAAACCAAACTGTTGCAGCCAGAATAGTGAAATTCCGTGTGTACATTGCTCTGACTGCGTAGACACGAAAAATAATGATATTTTTGACATTCGTACTTTTACGATCAAAATGGGATAAAATTGGTTGTTATCGATTGTTACTAGAATTATGCAATTTATTGTTTACAATCGTCTAACTGTGTGGTCGCGCAAAAAAGAGGATTTTCAAAATTCGTCCTTTTCGAATCAAAATGAAAAAAGTAACAAGTAAGATGGCGTTAAGTTCGACCGGGCCGAATCTTATATACCCTCCACCACGGAGTGCATTCCACAGTATTACCAGCAGATTAAAGGATGTCGACTTTACATAGAAGCACAGTACCATATTACGAAAATTGATATTTTTATGCACAATATAAAACAGTAATAGTAAACAAATATACTATTTCAAACTAATGTATACTTAAGCGCACTGTTTAAAATCGACTACTATATATAAATAAAATGGTGAAATTGTGAAAGTGAACATGCCTAAATATTAGGCGATTGTCAGTCGCCATTAGAAAGAAGCATTTTCAGATACAGACAAATTCCGCCCAAATGTACAAATTTCGAAAAAACCCTTTTTCGAGACTTCATAGTCAGAATGTATACACCGAATTTCATTATTTCAACTTCACCATTTTTATCCCTCTTTTTAATTATATCCCTTAAAAGTACGAATTTCGAAAAATCCCTCTATTCTTCGTGTCTATGCAATTAGAGGGATGTACACACCGAATTTCATGATTTTAGCTGTTGTCGTACCATATTTTATCCCTTTTTGTCCCATTTCGCCCGTCAAAACTTTTATTTTCTTTGTGGTGCTTCCAAGCTACAAGAGGAAAGAAATTTAATTAATAAGCCAAAGCTACCAATATTTATCTATATATATATAATGGATATAATACTTCACTTCATAAAGTAAATATAAGGGAGCAATCATAAATACCCTAAATATTGGGGCACAGAGAGTGTATTTTCAGCTATGTACAGTAGGGCGTACCTCAAAAAAAAAGTTCGCCGTACACCTTCGAATATGAAGTATTATTGAAAGGTAGTTTCAAAAAAAAAATTTTTATTTTTTTATGCCGAACGTAGGGGTCGCGCTTATACATTTTTCTATATAACTTGTATTTATAAACGGATTTTAAAGTGTGATACATCGATGTTTTTGTCTCGACGAGGCCGATTTTTTTGTCTTTGAAGTCATTGAGCTCAAGCACCCCCTTCTGGTACTTACCCATCATTTCTCAGTTGCTACTACCCTAATGTACCACTCTAATAATCGAAAATTAAAGCTCGCATAAAATCATGAATCATGTTTGAGCTCAATGACTTCAAAGACAAAAAAATCGGACAAAAACATCGATGTATCACACTTTAAAATCCGTTTATAAATGCAGAAGTTATATAGAAAAATGTAAAAGCGCGACCCCTACGTTCGGCATAAAAAATAAAAAAAAATTTTTTGAAACTACCTTTCAATAATACTTCATATTCGAAGGTGTACGGCGAACTTTTTTTTTTTTACTTGTAACCTGGTACGCTCTAATGTACAGTCGTTTGGTTGGTTGTATTTCCATCCTATTTTAATTTCAAAAGTATAAATTTTGAAAATACCTACATACGTACGCAGTATAAGACAACTTCATGATTCTACGATTTTTTGTCGTAAAAGCAACAAAATAAAGTACGAATTTGGAAAAAATATTTTACGTGGCTATGCAGTCAGAGCAATGTATACACCGAATTGCATGCATTTCCAATTTTGCCCCCTCAAGAGTACGACTATCTAAAATCTCTTTATTTTACGTATCTACACAATTAAAGGGACGTACTCACAGAATTTCATCATTCTAGCTGTATTCGTTTAGTTGGTACTATTTTTATCCCCTGTAGCCATTATATCCATTGAAAGTACGAATTTGGAAAAAACGTTTCGTGTCTACACAGTCAGAGGAATGTATACTCCGAATTTCATGATTCTAGCTGCTATCATTTGGTAGGTACTATTTTTATCCCCTTTTTCCATTTCAACCCCAAAAAGTACGAATTTTAGAAATTTCTTTTATTTTACGTGTCTACGCAATCAGAGGAATATAAAATAGGTATATATCGAATTTCATTATTCTAGGTGCAGCCGTTAGGTTGGTACTATTTTTAGTACCTCTATCCCCATTTAACCCCTTAAAAGTACGAATTTAGAAAAAATACTTTTATATTATGTATCTACTCTATTAGAGGAATGTACACGCCAAATTTCGTGTTTCTATCTTTTGTCGTTTGATAGGTACCATTTTTATCCCTTTTTGTCCCATTTCGGCCCCTACAAATAAAAATCACTCTATGGTGCCCTTTTATGCTATAGAGGGAATGCGCATTGCAAATATCAACTAAATACAAGCTAATATGTTCAAAAAACATGCTGAAATACTCTAAATATTAGGGGTATTTTCAGTCCTTGTGAGGGAAAAATTTTCCCTTTGGGCCGATTTCGCCCGGTTTCAATCCCAAGCGATCTACGGCTATAAGATGCATTTATGGAAAATTTGAACGTTCTAACTCCTTTCGTTTAGAGGCTAGACTGCTTTCCACAGACGGACGGACATGGCTAGATCGTCTTAGAATTTTATGACGATCAAGAATATATATACTTTATAGGGTCTCAGGTCGATATTTCAAGGTGTTACAAACGGAATGACAAAGTTAGTATACTCCCATCCTGGAGGTGGAGGGTATAATAAAACAGATACCAAGTAAACGGCTGTAGCCAAAATCATGAAATTAGATGTGTACATTCGAATGTGGACCCGAAACATAACGAATCTTTGAAATTTGTACTTTTCAGTCACTTTGTCTGAATCTAGAAATTGCAAATGGGAGAAAATGTTTCTCCCTAATGACGCCTGACAATATACCTAATATTTAGGTCACATTTTTGAATATTGCTGTCTCATGTTCACTTTTTGATTACAATTGCAGTAATATATTTATATAGTAATGGATTATTATTATAATATATAGAACTTATTGGACTAGAACACGCATATACACACGTGAGACTAGAAATAGTTTGTAGAAATATAGTTTGTGGACGATATATGGTTTCAACAGGACAGGTGCACAGTGTATTATCAGCGGCGAAAACTCCCAAATTGAATGCGCCCAAATCACAACTTTACTGATTGAATTTTGCAAAGAACATTCCTATTAAGCATATTCTAAAAGATTTTGCCAATATCGCGGTTAATTTTAGCTGTGGATGCATTTAAAGTTCATAAATGCTAAAATAGTTGCAAATTTCATCATGAGAGAGGTTATTTTATTGCGATGTGTCTCGGAAACCAAACGTTTAGTTCGTAGAAAATAAGAGCTGTTGAGGTGGTCTTTTGCATTTAAAAAGTGTAATTACGTTTTTGTTTTCCTTTTCAGACAGAGATTTACCTGAATGTTGTAGTTATTCAGTGTTGGTAATTTTCAACAGTATAAAACTATATTCGCGAGGCCGACCGATGCCTCGGCATTTACAAATATTGTTAAACAATAGTTATTCATTTCAATATGTTATTCATTTTAAAAAGAATAGTCTGTTTATAGCTGCCAACATCGATTTAATTACTGAAATGGTAAAACCTTCTAAGACAAGAATGAAGCAATACTTTCTTCGTTGTACTCTGTTAATGTATTTAGGAAAATTTATTTAAAGCATACTTTAGGGTAGTAAGGTTTTATGGCATTCAAGCGCATGGGATATTAATCGCATCGATATTAATCTTAAGTTAAGTATAAAGCCGTGTGTCATCAATTAAAAAATAAAATAATTTTTATAAAAAAATTCGAAAATCGTAAAAAACCAAAAAAATTATTTGGGCGTGGCACTGATAAATTTCATTTAATTGTGGATTCAAATGAAATCACTGGTAATGATTTGTGTTCACATATATATTAAACTAAGAAATTTATGACATTTTTTCATATTAACTTACATGTGAGGTGGGCGTGGTTGTGGGCGGATTTAAACAAAAAATTGTTTTCGATCTAATTCGACGATATAAGGAATGTGTGCAACATTTTAAGGTCCTAGCTCTATTTCTTCTAATTTTTGCCACAGCTTGTATGAAAATATTCCTCTGTGCGGTGCCACTTGCCACACAGCTAACGAAACAATGGCTCTTTTGCGCGACAAATTCAATGGCCGTGTTATCTCACGTGGTGGCGATGTCAATTGGCCGCATGTGATTTGACACCGTTGGACTTATTTCTTTGGGGTTATTTAAAAGAACAGGTGTACGTCGATAAGCGAGCAGCAGTTCAAGAGCTAAAGGATGAGATAATTCGGCACATTAACGGCATAGAACCTCAATTATGCCTCAGCGTCATCGAAAATTTGGACCATTGGATGGAGGTGTGCCGTCGAGGTCGCGCCGGCCATTTGGCCGATATTTTGTTCCATACATAATTGACCAATATTATCATAATAAAAAGAAATGACAAAAATTTCCTAAATAATTTGTGTTTTATTCAAAATCAACATCGGCCCTTAAAATTTAACCACCCTTTATTTCACACAGGAATGCCCACAATAAAAGTGGATCAAATAGGTATGCGTCCTCATATTACATCCACACAAATATCAATTCCATTTACCCTACTACCGCTCTAAAATAGTGAGAGGATCACTTGGATCTATATTATAAAACAGTGCCTACTAAAATGTCCTTCGACTTGCCCTATTACCGATCTAAACCCCACTTCAGATTACAGCCAATCTTTGCATATTACATATACAAAGTGGGGAATACCCAGTCCATGTTCCAAGAGATTATCCTCAAATTTTCCATTTAACATTCAATTTGGTTAAAGGTATACTGAATTGAAATGAAATTTGGCAGAAGTAAATTTTCTCGGCCACGGTCGTACGCTATTGAATTCAATTCATCACAACAAATTCGAATTCATATGTATGTAGTAGGTATGCATGAATGCTTGACATTCACTGGTATCCTCATCTAGAGAGCGACCGAATAGTCGGCATCTGCTTCGGAGAAAATTTATATTCGGAGTAGGGAGGTCACCTCTTTTCATGAAAACTTTGTATTATTTTCTCAAAATATTAACAAAAATAATTAAATATTATACTAGTTAAAATTTTAATTTCTACAATATTTTTTGTTATTACGACTTGTTCCGAGATTGAATAAAAAACATAAGTAAAACTCAAGAACGTTAATAATTTTTATAATAGTTTGTAGACAGAAATATATTTTGAAAATGAAATACAAATGGTTTCAAACAGTTAAATGATACTTTAAAGTCAGACATTAGGGAGTGTCTTGTGACATATGAACAATAAAATGGTAAAACGGGATGCAATTGAGAGAGCAATGTCACACAATGACTGAAATAACTATAAACTATGAAATAGCGATGCAAATAAAATATTTAAGTGCTATGTTTGCTGAAGATTGTGTTGGTAATATTAAACATATTAAGATAAATAAAAATCAAACATTTACATTTTATCAGTGTTGGTTCAATTGTTTTCCTGTTTCATGTTTCTTTTATAATCACAATTTTTAATGAAAAATACTTGAATATGCCATAGTCGGTTGCAGCCGAATATCTATTCGGATTCGGCCTAAGATATCCACTTCGGCCGGCCTCCATCCTCATCGTTCAATGGGAAATCAAGTGACCGTTACACATTTTTTCATTCAATTCAATTTACATATAAACGAACAAATTTTGTGTTCAACTTTATTCACCAACTGCATGGAACTAACAAATATATGCTTGTTGTCTATTTATTTATATGTGAACATTAAGAGGGGAGGACGAAAAAGAGCAGCTGGTCCTTAATGAAATACCACAAAAACTAATATGATATGAAAAATTTGGCAAAATGAATTTTCATATATGATCTTTTAATTTTATTTGATTTGAGTTTAGTTTGGCGTTAGTAATAGGAAAAACATATCGTACGTTATCCACATTCGAAAAAGTGAGAGCAGAGAAACCTGCAATTGACGTGTTGAAAGAAGAAGTGGCTAAAATGCAAAAAAAAACAGATGAATTTAGATCCAATTTTACGTGCTTATAATCGACTTTTTTGGTGATTTATTTATTATTTTGTTTACGCGTACACGAAAAAAAACGTCTGGCGACAACATGGTAACGCAGGCACTCTTTGCAGATGTTCCATTGATGAGTTATCCGCACACAGGATACGAAATACGTATATGAAAAAAGTGTGCATAGCTGAGTGTAGTTCTGCTCATTTTCATTAACAAAACATAAAATTTCCTTCGGAAGAAGAAACCCTTGGTCAAAATAACTAAAAATTAATCATAAAACAAACAAAATTATAACTAACAAGTAAAAATGCTCTAAGTACAGCCGTATATAACCTCCACCACAGTATTTCCGGGTACTACATTAGGAAAACTAAGATATTCCTTGCTAATAGCGACACTATTTCCGGGTACCATATTAGGAAAACTATGATATTCTCTTTCGCCCCGTTTTCCCTAAAAGTACAAATTTCCCAAAATTACTATACAGAGATGTGTAGAATCAGAGATATTTACTCACCGACTTTTATGATTCTGTTTAGTCAGTTCCAATATTATCCCTTTTTTCCTATTTTGACTATAAAACTACGGATATCAATACATCACTTTAATTTTCGTATCTGTTGTGTTTTGATTGGTACCATTTTTATCCCCTTTCGAAAAATCAATTTAGAGAGAAATGTACACCTTACTAGCTATTGTCGTTTCGCTGATAATATTTTAATCCTTTTCCCATTTCATCCGCTAAACGTGTGAATCACTTTATTTTCCCTGACATTTTTATTCATTCAGTTTTGCTAATAAAACATTGTAACGGATTGATAGTATCATATAGTCGGACCCGACCGACTTCAGCCTCTCCTCGCTTTAAACTTAAATCAAATTGCATTCGTTCAATTGTTGTCCGATTGAAATGAAACTTTGTAGAAGTATTTTTTCTCTGCCAGGGATGGACGCTATTGAATTTGAAGACACACACATATCATTTATTTTTTCATATTCACCTCAACAGATTCGAATTCACATGGATGACAGGTATTCTCATCATTCAATTGGAAATCAAATGATCGTTACACATTTTCCTGTTAATTGAATTCGATACAATTTCCATATAAAAGAACATATTTTTGTGTTCAGCTTTATTTACCAACTACACGGAACAAACAAATTTATAGACGGACATTAAAGAAATTGACGAGACTATGCAAATACGACAAAAATTAATATGAATTGTTTTAATAGCAATTGGCCAAAATGAATTTTAACATGTTGTAACTGTGTATGATTTCAGTTTAATTTGGTGTTAAATTGAAACAATAAAAAATGACGATAAGTTCGACTGGGCCGATCCTTCGTTGTGCAAAGTTTCATTTGGTTCTGGCTACAATTGCGACCTGTAATTTATGTTAAATCCATTCAAAAACTGATTCTAAGTCGATCGGTATAATTAACAATGGGTCTATCTCGATTCCTTTTGGGTGTTACAAACAAATGCACAAAGACATATTACTCTCGTGGAGTGTATAACAAGTAAAAACGGTTCTAAGTTCGGCCGGGCCAAACTTTATATACCCTCCACCATGGATTGCATTGCACAGACGATGTCGATTTTCGTAGAAGTGCAGTAATATTACAGGAAAATATAAATTTTTTAATATAGCCAAACCAAAACAAATACAACAAGTAAGGAAAGGCTAAAGTCGGACGGGACCGACTATATAATACCCTACACCACTCCCTGCATATATACATCGCTTTGATTACTAAACCCAGGTATTTCGTGGGAGCAATTTTATGTAGTTTATATAAATTATACAGTTACTATCAATTTATTTTTAGTCAAATTTAATGAATATTGTAAATAATAAAGTAATTGATCCAATTTTCCAGCAGATATTCCGTAAAGTAAAGTATAGTAAAGTAAATAGAACATGATATGGAAACATTGATCAATATCCAATGATAAATACAGATTATACAGTGGTAATAGGATGAATCGGACGGACATTTGAAGGGGACACTTGAGGCCTCTGCAAAAGCATGCGCCAATATATTTCTCATTCACGGTAGGTATTCCTAGTTGAAACATATAATGAACTGCAAAAATTGATGAAAATACGATGTATGATGTAGTTGTTAGAGCTGTAATAGATCAGAGTGGGGCACCATTTGGGTTATACCAAAGTATGGGCATCTCCCAAACAAGCAAGGAAAGGCTAAAGACGGACGGACTTTCTATCTCATTACAATTCAATTCGGTAAAAAAAAAAGAAATCGGGAAGGATTTTTGCATCCTGTAAATGTATGCTATATCTAAATCTGAACCCATCTTACCCACTTTCAGCAGAGGTATTTCTAGTTCGATTATAAAATGTTGTGCCAATTTTAAAGAAAATCGGGTACAATATGTGGTTTCTAAAGCGGAAAAAGTGAAATCGGGAGCGACATTTGTATGGGGACCATATCTAAATCTGAACCGATCTTACCCACTTTCAGCATAGGTGTTTCTAGTTCGATTATAAAATGTTGTGCATATTTTAAAGAAAATCGGGAACAATATGTGGTTTCTAAAGCGGAAAAAGTGAAATAGGGAGCGAAATTTGTATGGGGGCTATATCTAAATCTGAACCGATCTTACCCACTTTCAGCGTAAGTGTTTCTAGTTCGATTATAAAATGTTGTGCCAATTTTAAAGAAATCGGGTACAATATGTGGTTTCTAAAGCGGAAAAAGTGAAATAGGGAGCGAAATTTTTATGGGGGCTATATCTAAATCTGAACCGATGTTACCCACTTTCAGCGTAGGTGTTTCTAGTTCGATTATAAAATGTTGTGCATATTTTAAAGAAAATCGGGAACAATATGTGGTTTCTAAAGCGGAAAAAGTGAAATAGGGAGCGACATTTGTATGGGGGCTATATCTAAATCTGAACCGATCTTACCCACTTTCAGCGTAAGTGTTTCTAGTTCGATTATAAAATGTTGTGCCAATTTTAAAGAAAATCGGGTACAATATGTGGTTTCTAAAGCGGAAAAAGTGAAATAGGGAGCGAAATTTTTATGGGGGCTATATCTAAATCTGAACCGATGTTACCCACTTTCAGCGTAGGTGTTTCTAGTTCGATTATAAAATGTTGTGCCAATTTTAAAGAAAATCGGGTACAATATGTGGTTTCTAAAGCGGAAAAAGTGAAATAGGGAGCGACATTTGTATGGGGCCTATATCTAAATCTGAACCGATCTTACCCGCTTTCTAGTTCTATTATAAAATGTTTTGCCAATTTTAAAGAAAGTCGGGTACAATATGTGGTTTCTGAAGCGGAAAAAGTGAAATCGGGAGCGACATTTGTATGGGGGCTATATCTAAATCTGAACCGATATAACCCGCTTTCGCCACAGGTATTTCTAGTTTGATTATAAGGTGTTAAGCCAAATTTGAAGAAAATCGGGTACTATATGTGCTTTACGGACGGACAGACAGACATCGTTAAATTGACTCAGCTGGTGATTCTAAGCCGATCGGTATACTTAAAGGAGGGTCTAGCTCGATTATTTCTTGGTGTTACAAACATTTGGCGCGAAACTAACTTATAATACCCTAGCCCACGAAGTGGTGTAGGGTATAAATATTGAAAAAATAATTTTATAAATAAATATAATATTTTAATTATTTCAAACCACGCTTATAAGGCAATGCTATATTTTCAAAAAGCTTAAATACCTTAAATATTGGTAGATAGATGCTACAGTTGGTTGTAAAGGGTGATTTTTTAAGAGCTTGATAACTTTTTAAAAAAAAAAAACGCATAAAATCTCATCGGTTCTTTATTTGAAACGTTAGATTGGTCCATGACATTTACTTTTTGAAGATAATTTCATTTAAATGTTGACCGCGGCTGCGTCTTAGGTGGTCCATCCGCTTAGTCCAATTTTGGCATTTCCACGTTTTTGAGTAACAGAGACCCAATTGGTGCGAACGGCGACGAATCGAAAATTGGTGGTCATCATTAACACTGGCCGATACAGCTGCGATATTTTCTTCAGTTCGCACTCTACGTAAGCGTGTTGGTGGTTTAATGTCCAACAATGTAAATTTGGTGCGAAATTTAGTCACAATAGCCCGAATAGCCGCTTCAGTGGGTCGATTAAACTGACCATAAAATGGAAGCGCGCAATGAACTTTCTTAACAGAGCACGCATTTTGATAATAAAATTCAATAATTTGCAAGCGTTGTTCGTTTGTAAGACGATTCATGATGAAATGTCAAAGCATACTGAGCATCTTTCTCTTTGACACCATGTCTGAAATCCCACGTGATCTGTCAAATACTAATGCATGAAAATCCCAACCTCAAAAAAATCACTCTTTATTTCCATTCTATTTTATTTCCAAAAGTACAAATTTTGAAAATCCATTATTAGACGTACATAGTGCCAAATAACCCAACTTCATGATTCAACCAATTTTTGCCGTAAAAGACAAAGTACGAATTTGGAAAAAACTTTTTATTTTCCGAAGTCCATGATTCCTGCTGCCGCCATTTGGTTGGTACCATTTTTACCCCCTTAAGAGTTCGACTATCTAAAATTTCTTTATTTGACGTTTCTACGCAATTAGAATTTCATCATTCTAGATGTAGTCGTTTAGTTAGTACTATTTTTATCCCTCTGCACCATTGTATCCATTGAAAGTACGAATTTCGAAAAATCCGTTTCTTTTTCGAGTCTACGCATTCAGAGGAATGTATACTCCGAATTTCATGACTCTAGCTGCGGTCATTTGGTTGGTACTATTTGTACCCCCTTTTCATTTTAACCCAAAAAGTACGAATTTCGAAAAATCCGTGTCTACGCAATCAGAGGAATGCCGTTTGTTTGGTACCATTTTTATCCCCATTTTACCCTTAAAAGTACGAATTTGGAAAAAATAATTTTATATTATGTATCTACTCAATTAGAGGAATGTACACACCGAATTTCGTGTTTCTAGCTGTTGTCGTTTAATATGTACCATTTTTATCCCTTTTTGCCCCCATTTCACCCCCTGCAAATAAGAATCACTTTAGGCTGCATGTTTTTGCAAATATCAAGCAAATATAAACACACATATTCGAAAAACATGCTTAAATACGCTAAAATATTAGGGATTATTATGGGTATTTTTAGTCCTTGTGAGGGAAAAATTTTCCCTTTGGGCCGATTTCGACCCGTTTCAATCCCAACCGATCTACGACTATAAGACACATTTATGGAAAATTTGAACGTTCTAGCTTATTTCGTTTAGATGCTAGAGTGCTTTCAACAGACGGACGGACATGGCTAGATCGTCATAGATTTGTTATGGCGATCAAGAATATATATACTTTATAGGGTCTCAGGTCGATATTTCAAAGTGTTACAAACGGAATGACAGAGTTAGTATACCCCCATCCTGGAGGTGGAGGGTATAAAGAAGTGTTTCAAAACTCTAAATATTAGGGGTATTTCCTGTCCTTGTTAGGGGAAAGTGTTTCCCTTTCGACCGATTTCGCCCATTTGCACTCGCAACCGGTCTACAACTATAACATATTCATGCAAAATTTGGACGTTTAGATACTAGTAGACAGACGGACATGGCTTGATCACAGAATCAGAATTTTACGACGATCCATAATATATATAGGGTCTCAGGTAGATATTTCAGGGTGTTACAAATGGCATGATAAACTAAGTAGACCCCTTGTGGTGGAGTGTATACAAAGTAATAGCAGACCAAACTACCACGTTGAAAGCATCATTTTTCGCATTTGCAATCGACATGTTACCGGTTAATATTTTATTAATATTTGGAAAAATACATAATTTTTCGGTAAAAGAATATTTGGAAGCTTGAGAAATATTCATTATATGAATACGAATCAGTCAATACACAATTTAAGTATATTTGTAGTTTAAATTAGTAAATAAAAGCGAGCAATGTGTCCTAGGACACGACTATATCGACTTAGAATATGTTATCATTACATGATCTTAAATGACTGTTCGAAAGTGGTGTCATTGGAATGTCATGCTTAATATAGTCCCTAAATTATGCAGAATGATTGGGAAGGTGTTCGTTAAGATAATTAAGTGTAGATAAATGTGTAAGCATTTGATGGCTATATTGCCATAACATTGCAGTATGTGTATAAGAAAACAATGAGCAGCATTTCTGCTAGTAACAAGGTAAACAGATACGGCTCATGTATGTGTCTTGTGACGGACTGACTGCCAGTGGTCAAGTACTTTCATTGTACAAGTCTCTTTCAACTAGATGACAAGTGCAGGTAACAAAGTGTTATTTAACGAGAGTGTAATGATAAGTTTATTGTTTCAAGTTCTTAAAACCAATGGACGTTTTTGTTTCAATTACGTTTGTACTGTGTTCTTCTTAGATGTTTATAGTTTCTGGAAAAAAAGTAAAAAGGCCGTTAAGTTCGGACCAGCCGAATCTAAAATATGGCAGATCAAAGGCTGTAGCTTTTATTTATGCGCCATATACACTGTGCTCCATGATTCTTTTTGAATTATATGACAGTAATATATATTTCCCACTCCGGGGAACGAAATGAATCATTGAAATAAGAAAAGAATATTAATATTAGCAAGACAGTGTTGTTTGGACCGTTCATTGAAAATAAGTTTTTGCCGAAATGTGTTGAAAGAAATTATCTTCATAATATTTATGATTTTGTCATAATCCCAGTGAAAAATGTTATTAAAAAGTCGCCAAAGAAGCTCTTCAAAAATGTATGAAAATTGTCTCATAATGCACAAATTAATGAAAAGTGTCATAGAATTTCTGAAACATTTCATAGAAACTATGAAATACACTTTTGTCATACAATTTCTATATTTCTCATAATCAATTTATGAACATTTTCATAGATTATATAAAGAAACTTTATTAATTTTATGAAAAAGTTTCATAAATATTAATAAAATTCGAAATTACTTTGTATTGTAATTCATATTAAATAAATAAAAAATATTTTTAAGTAACAATATATTATCAAAACTTTCACTGTAGGTGTTCCAAGGTAATACATAATGCGCCTTCACATATTTATGCAAGATCTGCTATGTAAAGGGGGATTTTTTAAAAGCTATAGGAATGTTTTTCAAAAAACACATAAAATTCAGAAAAATGCATTAAATCTTTATTTGAATCTATAGCACGGTCCATATAATTTAATGCTTGAAGATTATTTCATGCAAATGTTGACCTTGACTGCGCCTCAAATGGTCCATCCGCTTAGTCCAATTTTGGCATTTCCACGTTGTTGAGTAACAGAAGCCGAATTGCTGCGAACGGAGACGAATCGATAATTGATGGTCATCATTAACACTGGCCGATACAGCTGCGATATTTTCTTCAGTTCACACTCTACGTAAGCGTGTTGGTGGTTTAATGTCCAATAATGTAAATTTGGTGCGAAATTTAGTCACAATAGCCCTTCAGTGGGTCGATTAAACTGACCATAAAATGGAAGAAGCGCGCGATGAACTTTCTTTACAGAGCACGCATTTTGATAATAAAATTCAATAATTTGCAATTCATGGTTAAATTACACCGTAAGACAAATTTCATTTTTTTTTTAACACATGAGCAAGACCTTATACACGTGAAACTAGAGACTCTCTGGAGTAAAACTGCGTTTACAGATTTTCATTCTCTGGTCATTTGTCCTTTTTAGAGGACTTTAAAGTTTTAAAGGACATTTAAATAGAAAAAAATATTTTATATATTTCTACTCATCCTACGATGCTGAGATAAAAAGCAAATGAAAGAGGAGACTCCCCTCGATTTGGCAAAAATATTTGTGTTGTTATATCAGGACAAAAGGACCTTATTCAAGTCCATTCAAAATTTTGTCCTTTAATATCCTTGAGAATTTCCAACCAATTCATCCAGAAAAAATATATGTTAAGGACATTAATATACGCTAACACGTTGCTGAATTTCATTGTACTCACTTTGTTAGTCTCCTTTTAAAAGCACTTTAAAGTTTTAAGGGACATACAAAATTCAAAAACTTTTAATATACATACAATGTATATGGAGTCAAAGACAAGAATTTCAGATGCAGTTTTACGGCTGTCACATTTCTAATTATGTGTAAGACAACAATATTTATTTATTAATCCATTAATTTTTTTTCTTTTAATATTAAACATGTACAAAATTAAAATTTAACTTGACCAAATTCATGACTACATTGTCCTTTAATGTGATAGAAGTTTATGTAACTACATAAGTATATAAGTATAAAAAAACTATTTAAAAATTTCGATATTAGCGTCCTTCTCAGGTAAACCGTATACATTTCTGTTGGCGCTTATGAATAGTATTGGTATCGCGACAAAGTGTCCAACAATACTCTGCCAACATATGGCAAGTATTTTTTCCTTGGAAGCGATTTTCAATTGTGGTAAGATCTTGGTGAAATCGTTCACCATGCTCGTCACTAAAATCACCTAAGTTGCTTGGGAAAAAATCAATCACGTTAAAAAGAACAAAAAAAAATCACTTTTTATTTGCATAACAGTTTTAGAACAGACAATTCTTCTGTGGCCTGCTTTATAAATCTGAATTTTTTTAAAGAGAACGAAAACGATGTAAGAATTTTAGTACAATTTCGGGATCACTAACGATTTTCATCCGTCATTAGTGGAAGCACAAATTTCAAAAACACTTTGTAACTGAAAAGCGCTCTTAAGGGGAGACCGGATCACCGAATGAAAAACTGTGACCGTACTTTTAATTCACGGGGGTTCCAGTTTTATGTGTATATCCATTTGTTCATGTGTTAGATTTTATTTAAAAAAAAAATTGGTTTTTTTATAGTACATTTTGAAATTATTTGTACACTAAACTAACAAAGTGAGTACAATGAAATTCAGCAAAGTGTTAGCGTATATTAATGTCCTTAACATATATTTTTTCTGTATGAAATGGTTGGAAATTCTCAAGGATATTAAAGGACAAAATTTTGAAAGGACTTGAATAAGGTCCTTTTGTCCTGATATAACAACACAAATATTTTTGCCAAATCGAGGGGAGTCTCCTCTTTCATTTGCTTTTTATCTCAGCATCGTAGGATGAGTAGAAATATATAAAATATTTTTTCTATTTAAATGTCCTTTAAAACTTTAAAGTCCTCTAAAAAGGACAAATGACCAAAGAATGAAAAACTGTAAACGCAGTTTTACTCCAGAGAGCCTCTAGTTTCACGTGTATAAGGTCTTGCTCATGTGTTAAAATTAGTGGTGTACAGTGTTATAGACCAAACTGAAGATGTTTGACAGTGAAACAAAACACGAAATGCGTCAGCTGTTTAAACCAGTGTTGCCAAAAAGATAATAGCTAAAAAATCGACCTTTATTTACTGAGGGGCATTTGAATGGTGGTTATATAGAACTCGGTCCGTGTATAGTCCGCTATCTCTACATATGTTCCTAGGCGAACTACAAAACAAACATTTTCCTTTGTAGTTGGAGTGTTTTTTTTTCAGCCGTTTTACCGATGTCAAAATGACGTAACTAATATAGCTCACCTAAATTAAGGAAAACAAAATTCTTTCGGAATTACATTCGTCGATGTCTGTTTAGATAATGTCAAAAATGATGACAAAAACTGCAATATCAGCAATTTTAGAGAGTTTTTTGCTTCTCCTGTAAAATAATGAAAATGTTACTTAGGGCCTTTTGCATTTCAGCTGATGATACATACATTAAAATCCTACCGATGTGTGAGTTTAGTTAGTGCCATTTATAATTATTTTTCAATTTGTACCCTCTAAAAGAACTCTGCTAAGGGAGATTCACTATATTTCTATTCAATTCCGCATTTTTATTCCAAAGTACGAATTTGAAATCCGTTTATTTTACGCGTCAACGCTGTCAAAGGAATTTAAACACCCAATTTCATCATTCGAAACAGTGTCTCAGTTAAAAAATAATTACTCCAAACAAACTATTAAAATTTAGCATGTAGAGATTCAATTGATATTTCAATTTATTCAATTCATTGTTAATTGAATAAAAACCGATTAGAGGCTCCTTATTTCGATTCTGTGTTGGTGACCGGTTTGAATTCGTTTCCTTACCGAAGTTTATGATTCCAGCTTCAGCCATTTGGTCGGCACCATTTACACAACTTTCCTCCAAGGTACGAAGTTCGAAACATATCTTTATTTTGCATGTTTAAGCAGCCATACAGTGATATACACAGAGAAGTTCATTATACCGTCCAATAGGGGAATTTATCTTTGTGGTTTTGTTTATGAAGCCCAAACGAAAACGAGCGAAACGTCTATTATACCGATCGAATTATAATCGATTTAGCTATATGCGTTTGTATCCATCTCCATCTAATCAAATTACAGATCGCATTTATTGTCCAATGTTTTGTTTGGGTCAAAGACGAATGCTATTCGGTCGGTTTCGATTTTCTTAAAGTTTATGAAATAATAAAAAACCAAGACTCTTTTCTTTAATTCTTTCTGCAGAGAATCTCGCGTATTTTCCTCATTCAGCCACAAACAATTATTATTTTTTATATTCACAGTTTCGCAGATATAAATAAATGACGCAATGTAGTCAGACTGAACATTAACAGAAACAGTCCCGCAATTTTTTTCATAAATTTATTTATATCTGCGAAACTGTTTAAAATATCGAGAAAGAGCATAGGAATAGATTAAAGGAATTATAATTCTTAATTTTTCAACATTTATTTCACCTAAATCGGGACAGCCGTTCTTGAGTTATGACAATCAAAAGACCATAAGATAACAAAAGTGGGTGGGGGGAGCGCGCCAGGGCGTTCCGCGAAAACGGGTACCTCAGGGAAAAAATCCTTTGGGCAATCGTCATCATTTTGGATACACTAACGAACCGTCATAGGGGTGCTTGAATTGCAGAGATTAAACTGTAATTTGTCGCACTGTGTAGTCGTAGTCAGGCTGAATACAAATTTACTTGGTTTAAGGAAAATCTTAGTCAGGCTGAGTACAAATTACTTGAATTAAGGAAAAAAATCCGAACTTTTTCCTCAGATTGAGTATAAATTTACTTGGCATGACTACAAATTTACTTAGTTTGAGTAACAATTTACTTCGATTGAGGAAAAAAATCGGAATATTTTCCTCAGTTTGAGTATAAATTTACTTGATCTGAGTAAAATTTCTTAAAAATTTTCCTCAGATTAAGTAAAGATTTACTTGATTTGAAGAAAAATTTTCCTCAGTTTGAGTATATTTTACTTGCTTTTGATTTTACATCAAAAGTGTAATGACTTATACTGTTATAAAAACCTGGTCGTCACGACACCATTCATAACAAGTAAGAAAGGCTAAAGTCGGGCGGGGCCGACTATATTATACACTCCACTTTCTATCCGAATACAATTCAATTCGGTAAAAAGTGAAAACGGGAAGGATTTATGTATGTTTCCTAATCATAGGCTAATATGACATGACCCATTTTGTCAAATCGAGAGGAATATTTGAATCGGAGCTATATCCAAACATGGAATGATGTGATCCACTTACACAATAGGTTCTACCAGTTCAAGTATAACGTGTTATGCTCAATTTGAAAATACGTTGTTTCTGGGCGGAAAAAGTTAAGACGGGAGCGAATTCGTGTTTCTAGCTGTTGTCCTTTAATATGTACCATTTTTACAAAGAATCACTTTAGGCTGCACGTTTTTGCTATAAGGGGAATGCGCATACCAAATATCAAGCAAATATAAACACACATATTCAAAAAACATGCTTAAATACGCTAAAATATTAGGGATTATTATGGGTATTTTAGTCCTTGTGGGGAAAAAAATTTCCCTTTGGGAAAATTATGCTCAATTTGAAAATACGTTGTTTCTGAGCGGGAAAAGTCAAGCCGGGAGCGAAATTTGTATGAGAGCTACATATATATAAATCTGAACCGATCTGAACCATTTTTACC
The DNA here is from genome assembly GCA_947397865.1 of Polietes domitor. NCBI lineage: Eukaryota > Metazoa > Arthropoda > Insecta > Diptera > Muscidae > Polietes > Polietes domitor. Next base: position 34,702,605 of record OX377618.1, read on the forward strand.
ATGGGTGTTTCTAGTGGAAATATAAGATATTTTGCCAACTTTGAAGAAGATCTGCTAAAATATGTGGTTTCTAGAGCAGAAAAAGTCGAATCGGGAGAGAAATTTGAGTAGGAGCTATATATAAATCTGAACCGATCTGACCTATTATCAACATAAGTGTACCTAGTTTAAATATAAGATGGTTTGCCAAATTTTAAGACAATCTAATAAAATATGTTGTTTGAAGGGCGGAAAAAGTCAAATTGGGAGCGAAATTTTTATGGGAGCTATATATAAATCTGAACCGATCTAACACATTTTCATCACAGGTATTTCTTGTTGAAATATAAGATGTTTTGCCAATTTTGAAGAAATTCTGTTAAAATATGAGGTATCTAGAGTAGAAAAAGAAAAATCGGGGGCGAAATTTGAATGGGAGCTATACATAAATCTGAACCGATCTGCCCTATTTTCACCACAGATGTTTCTAGATTAAATATAAGATATTTGTCCAAATTTGAAGAATATGTGGTTTATAGAGCGGAAAAGGTCAAATTGGGAGCGAAATTTGTATGGGAGCTATATATAAATCTGAACCGATCTAACCCATTTTCAGCACAGGTGTTTCTAGTTTAAATATAATATATTTTGCCAATTTGGAAGAAAATCTGTTAAAATATGTGGTATCTAGAATGAAAAGAGTCAAATCGGGAGTGAAATTCGGGGGAATTCGTTCGTCCTTATCCCGAAAAACGTCGCTGTGCAAAGTTTCATTTGGTTGTGGGTACAATTGCGACCTGTACTTTGATTACAAGAATAGATAGACGGACGGACAGATAGACGGACGGACAGACAGACGGACTTTGCTAAATCGATTCAAAAAGTGATTCTAAGTCGATCCGTATAATTAATATTGGGTCTATCTCACTTCCTTCCAGGTGTTACAAACAAATGCACAAAGACATAATACTCTCGTGGAGTGTATAAAAATTATATAAATAATCACAACCTAATACTAATATCACAGGAGTTTCCTTTTCAAATTATTGTGAAGGAGTACTGTAGCTTTGTATTATCTTTGTCTTCTTTGGTGTTCATCGACTTGTCGTAAAATAAAATATTTCCCTGTTTCAAGGTAGTTCCCAAAAGTACGGAAAAAAAACCCTCGTTATAATATCATAATAATATCATAAAGAATGTTTCACTTTCAATTCCAACAAAAACCGTTAATTTTAATTTTACTTTCCTTTGACTATGCCCTCGTAGTTGGCGTAGTGGCTTAACATTGGCATTGGTGGTGGTAGTAACACGTTTAAAGTTTTTGTCTTCTGGCTTTCTAATCAGCATAATTTCCGTTGGCTATTTGTTAACATCCGTTTCATTTTTGCGGTGGAAAGGATTTTGCAGTACCGAGTCAGTTGGCTTGTCTTGGCAATACAACTACTATACACACAGTCTTCTTCACACATGCCCACACACAGACATATAACGATAAACATTCCTTAATACAAACATCATGGCAAAAGCTGAAGGTTTTCTTTAGCCCCGAAAACCAGAAACTGCTGTAGGGATTATTTGCCAAACATACGAATAGAGCGAACATTTGAGAACAACTGGCCTATACAGTCCGAATATGTATTCTGTATGCATGTGTATGAGTACATCATTGGTATGTTGGTAATATATTAGACTGGAACAAATTTAATAAGAACAACAAATTACTATAAACGTCCAATAATTCGACCAAAAAGTTACTCTAAGAAAAGAATCAAAATTTATATTTAAAGTACTTTTAAGTGTATATTCAGAAAAAATTGACAAAAATCCAACATAAAAAATTGCAAGGGAAAAACATGATTTTTATCGATATTTTCAGAGCGTTTAGCTCACATACGGCTTGATCTAGGAACGAAATATTTTGCAAATCTTCATTAAACAATCCAAACTTTATTTTTGTGCGGTGACTGGAAATGGTTTTTCCATTTGTTTGGACCGCGACCCAGCCTAATGTACACATAATGCGTTTAAAGCAAAAGTGACCTAACCAAAAAAATCAATAAGTTGAGATAGACCCAGTTTTTCATATCCACCATAGATTTTTCTTTTCGATTAAAATTTGTTCGAAAAAAATACAAAATATTTACGCATTAAGAATTATTTGTTATAAATATGCAAAAATGGTCTAAGCCTCACTAATCAATAGTGCTTATAATAGTGCATATAAATATATGCTATTAAATAGAAGAAAAAATCAGCCAAAATTTAAACTAATTTATCTCAATTCGATAGTAATGCTGGTTCGGCCATTCTTGCTTTAAGTACGTCATATAAGCAATGTATTAAAATGGCTTCTAAAATAGTTGTCCATGCTCTCGACTAAAATGAAAGCGTTCTCCCAAAATGGTGTTAAGAAAAATCAGCTAGCCCTTTATATAGACCAGATTTCTACGAGTTTGCTGCTATTTTTGATGATTTTTTTATAAAATCTATAATAACTTCCACATTTATGTTGAAAACTCACGAACGGACAATAATAAAAGCGAAAGTATAAAACAAACCAAACATTCATTTTAAAGCTGGTATGAACCTCTCACGAAAATTTCGTACCCATAAGATATGTGTGTAGAAAAAACTCACGAAATTTTCGGTTGGAAATTTGTTTATGAAATTTTCGTTCGCACCTCGAAACGAAATTTTAACATTTACTTTATATTATAGCGTGTGAACAACTTTGTTCACACTAGTTCTTATTTTTGTTTTCATTGCTTCTGTAGGAAATTTAATATTCTGACAATTGGTTGCTCGGGAAATATTAATTATTTATGAGAAAAATCATAAAATGTTAGCGTTTGGATTTTAATTTATGTGTTTTTGCTGTTTACAGTTTGTTTACATTTGTTTTGTCTACTTTAATTTACACAATTAATTTCCTTGTAGAGATACATATATAGTTATTTAGTCTGAATATCGAAAACGTTTTTCCTCCCTCAGAAAATAAGTGGATTCTTTTATAACTATGTACATTAGGCTGGGTCTCGGGCCATACAAATGGAAAACCAATTTCCAGTCACCTCGCGAAAATAAAGTTTGGATTTTTTAATGATGATCTGCAAAATATTTCGTCACTGGGCCAAGACATCTGTGAGCTTGTCCAAAATTTGTTTCTTCATTTCTGGGGGTTACAGCTGTAATTTATTTTCATGACCCATCCTAATGTACATGCAAAATTAATACTTACTTTTTCACATTATTATTTACTTTTTCACACAGTCCAAACAAATATGCAAATACAAATATATAATTCTAAATGTATTACCACTTCAGGTCATATCGAAGATATAATCACAAAAAAATACCCTGCAGAGAAGTGGACTACCTTAGAAACAGTTCTAGTACATGGTCTGTTTTTATACACTCCACGAGAGTATTATGTCTTTGTGCATTTGTTTGTAACACCCAAAAGGAAGCGAGATAGACCCATTGTTAATTATACCGATCGACTTAGAATCACTTTTTGAATCGATTTAACGATGTCCGTCCGTCCGTCCGTCCGTCCGTCTGTCCATCTATTCTTGTAATCAAAGTACAGGTCGCAATTGTAGCCAGAACCAAATGAAACTTTGTACAACAAAGTTTTTAGGGATACGGACGAACGCTATTTAATTTGAAGAAAATCGGTTCAGATTTGGATATAGCCCCCATACGAATTTCACTCCCGATTTGACTCTTTTCCCGCTAGATACCACATATTAAAACAGATTTTCCTCAAACTTGGCAAAACATCTTAGATTTCAACTAGAAACACCTATGGTGAAAATTGGTCAGATCGGTTCAGATTTAGATATAGCCCCATACGAATTTCACTCCCGATTTGACTTTTTCTGCTGTAGAAACCTCATGTTTTACTTGGCAAAACATCTTAGATTTCAACTAGAAACACCTATGGTGAAAATTGGTCAGATCGGTTCAGATTTAGATATAGTCCATACGAATTTCACTCCCGATTTGACTCTTTTCACTCTAGATACCACATATTACAACAGATTTTCCTCAAACTTGGCAAAACATCTTACATTTCAACTAGAAACACCTATGGTGAAAATTGGTTAGATCGGTTCAGATTTAGATATAGCCCCCATACGAATTTCACTCCCGATTTGACTTTTTCTGCTGTAGAAACCACATGTTTTAACAGATGTTCTTCAAACTTGGCAAAACATCTTACATTTCAACTAGAAACACCTATGGTGAAAATTGGTTAGATCGGTTCAGATTTAGATATAGCCCCCATACGAATTTCACTCCCGATTTGACTTTTTCTGCTGTAGAAACCACATATTTTAACAGATCTTCTTCAAATTTGGCAAAATATCTTATATTTGCATGAGAAACACCCAGGATGAAAATGAGTCAGATCGGTTCAGATTTATATATAGCTCCTATACAAATTTCGCTCCCGACTTGATTTTTCCGCCCCAGAAACCACGTATTTTCATCGAATTACTTAAAATTGAGAACTGGAAGAACCTATTGTGAAATGGGTCACTTCATTCCATGTTTGAATATAGCCGTGATACAAATATTTTTTTCGATTTGACAAATTGAACCAGGACATATTAGCCTATGATTAGGAAACATACAAAAATTCTTCTTGTTTTCACTTTTTTCCGAATTGAATTGTATTCTGATAGAAAGTGGAGTGTATCATATAGTCGGCCCCGCCCGACTATATCCTTTCCTTACTGGTTCATATAAGCAACTGTTTCTTTTTGCATGTGCATGTCCTAGGAAGAGCAAATTGTTCCATCGGCATTCCATTTGGACCAGTTCTTATACAGTTCAAAATATTTAGTTTAGAATTAGTTCTAGGGAAAAATGGTATGGTATTGAAAGTAGTTTGTATCGGTATTCAAACTGTTTTAAGAATATCACTTTCAGCGTTTATACGTAGTCAATAGTTTAATTTATAGGCACAAAATGGAAACAATTTTTCTACAAAAAATCATATAAAGAAGAAAATTATTTGCACGTTTCTTTCTTAAGCTGTGGAAGTAGGAGCGTATATATCATTAGGGATAGAAAAAAGTGTAACGCATTGAAGGAGAAATTTAAAACCATAAGTATGTCCCATGTCCCTTTCACGTCCGTCTGGCTCGCTGGTATACACGATGACTCTGGAAGGGACTTAAATAATTTATTCAAACTCTGCACATAGTACTATTTTCCCAAACTTAGTTTAAATTCGGAAATGGGGAAATTGATATACGTATAGTCCATATTCCAAAACAAACGACCCGTACGTCAAATTAAACCTAATATAACTTCTATACTTTCCACGCAAATTGACATAAGCTTTGCTCAAAATAAAACTGATACAACTTCCATACGTGTGGTTGATATTAGTTGTAATTCGAGATTTTAAAATGTTCTATATCTATCTATAAAATCTATCTTTTGTTTTGCCGGGGATAATGACTATAATGTTCACACATAACTCTTTCTGTGCCGTTTGTGCCCTTAAAATTTCTTCATATTCTAGATGAATAAATTGGTTGGTACTATCTCATCCCAAATCCCCAATTTTGGATGGTACCATTTGCACCACTTTTGATCCGCTTAACCCTTTAAATGATTCCACCACCGTCTGTTTGATTTTGTATCCCTTTCTAACCTATTTCACTCACAAAAACTACGAATTTTGAAAAATATTTTCTTAGTCGCATTGCTGTAAAAGTAATGCCCGTTCCGAATTTCATGATTCTAGGCCCAGTTGTTTGGTCTGGGCTGTGGTACATTTTTTATCCCATTTAATCCCTTAAAATTACAAATTTCGAAAAATGTCTTCTTATCAGTGATTTGCGCTGTAAAACGAATATACACAACGAATTTAATTATTGTAGCGTCATCCGTGTTGTTGGTACATTTTTATCCCCTTTTCCCCGTTTACCTATTAAAAGTACGAATTTCAAAAAATTCGGTCATTTTGCGTTTCTAAGGGTTTTGAGGTATGTACACGCCGAATTTTATTATTCCATCTCCATCCGTTTGTACGAAAAAAAAGTACGAATTTTGAAAAATATTTTCTTGGTCGCATTCGTGCTATAAAAGTAATGCCCGTTCCAAATTTCAAGATTCTAGGCCCTGCCGTTTGGTCAGGGCGGTGGTACAATTTTTATCCCATTTGTACTTTTAAAGGAATTAAAAAGTACAAATTTCGAAAAAGGCTTTATTATTAGTGATCTGCGCTGTAAAACAAATATACACACCGAATTTAATTATTGTAGCGTCATCCGTGTTGTTGGTAACTTTTTTATCCCCTTTTCCCTTTAAAGTAGTACAAATTTCGAAAAATTCCTTAATTTTGCGATTCTAAACATTTTTTGTACACACCGAATTTTATGGTTTCAGCTCCATCCATTTTATTGGTACTATTTTTGTCCCTTTTTACCCGATTCCACCCCCAAAAAGTACGAATTTTGAAAAATATTTTCTTGGCGCGTTGAAGCTATAAGAGGGCGTTTTTTAACAAATTTCAAAATTCTAGTCCCAGCTGTTTGGTCATTGCGGTGGTACAATTTTTATCCCTCTTTAACCTATTTTACCCCTTAAAAGTATAATTTTTGTCCCATTTAACCCCCCAAAAGTACGAATTTTTAAAATGTCACTTTTTGGTATGTCTTCATGCCGCTAGAGGAATAACCATACCAAATTTCATGATTCTAGTCTAGATTCTAGGTCTTCTAGTCAATGCGGTACCATTTTTATCCCTTCTTACCCCGTTTTATGCCTTAAAAGTACGAATTTCGAAAAACACACCTCTACACAGTAAGAGAAATGTACACACCAAATTTCATGATTCTAGCTCTAGCCGTTTGGTCTGGGGAGTGATCAGTCAGTCAGTCAGTCACTCAATCACGCAACTCTTTTATATATATAGATAAATAAAATTTCATTGACAAAAAATAATGGTCCTACAATAGTCCTATATTTGAATCGGCTATTCAGAAACTTCCATGTTTCCATGTGGCTATTTGCAGTCTCTTCATTTCTGCAGAGATTGTTCATGAACATATATTTTTGCGATAACAAAAACGTTAATAAAAATATATTTTTTTGCTCAAAATTAAAAATTCTTTTTTCACATTGTCGCCAACTACAATATAAATATATACGTAAAAACAAATTTTTCAAATAAATATTTTGTGTTGACTTTATTGGACTTAGCCTCGATAACCATTATTTTGACTTACACTGGATAATTATCCAGGATAAGTCTAAAATTTTTAACACGCCATTAGCCTTGGTATACAACGGTTTCTTCTAGAGTAACCAAAAACCTGTTTTTTTATTGTTCGAAAATTATGACTTTAGAAACCCGGTTTTCGGTTTAAATCGGATGAAAATAACTGGTTTACTACTCTACTCCGCTCTGTGATATAGATTGTAACTATAGCTGGGACCCTAATAATATGCTAAATGCCAAGATATAATCAAGCTGCCCCCCTTTAAGAATACCGATGTCCGTCTGTCCATCAATTCTTGTAATCAAAGTACAGGTCTCAATTATAGCCCGATCCTAACAAAAATTTGTGGGTCAGGGATGGAGGCAATTTAATTGATCGGTTCAGAATTAGATAAAACCTTCACACAAATCTCGCTCCCGATTTGATTTCTTCCGTTCTATTTTAACCGATTTTCTTAACATTTAGATCAAAACCTTCTTTTGAGTCAATACCAACAAGCTTAAACTTAAGAAATATTTGCCCTTATTGGCGAAATGCGAACTACGCTGCAAATTATAAAAATGTTGTTTCTTAATCATTAAAATATATCTTTATTTTGCGTTTAATAACTAAAATTTATTAAAGCTTATTTTCTTTAAAATGTGCTTATTTATTTCAGTTAATATTTAAAAATCGACTATGGGATGAAATACATCATACACATATACTCGTTTAACTAAGTATTCAACTTTTTATAAAATTAAATTTTAAAATCGTTTTAATATTTTAAAATATTCCCAATAAAAAAATGTTGTTGTTTTTTGTGTTCCTACACATAAATCTTAGCCGAAAAAAAGTTATTATGTGCTGCTTCTGACTTCTGTAGACTGTTTCCGTATAATAATGCCCAACAAATGCCCTGATGGGCGTTTCCATGGTGATAATACGTACTTAATATAAAAAGGAAATAATTGCAGAAGCATCCCAGAAGGATCGGGGGTGGATATGTACATTAGGTTGGGTCACGGTCACCCCCCCCCCCAGAAATGAAGATTGGATTGTTTAGCCATGATCTGCAAAATATTTCGTCACTGGGTCAAGCCATCTGTGAGCTAAACGCTCGTGAAAACACCTCTAAAAATCACGATTTTTCCCGTGTAATAGTTTATCTGTTGCATTTTTGTCTATTTTTTTTTTTGATTTTATGGGCCCTTGGAATCACTTTAAGTACAATAAAATTATTCTTGCCTCTTTGGTCACATTATTGGACGTTTGTATTGATTTTTTGTGTTTTTTCACGGTGACAGTTAAAAATTCACATGTCGTGGAAATATTTTTTAAGAGATGTCATGAAAAAAATAAAAGGAAACAATACATTTCGAATGATGCTTAAATGATGAATATCAGATGAAAAATGACGTCACTGACTCCATGTTTGTAAAATAATTTAATAGAGGAATGAGTGCTGCGGCGTCAATTTCCTTCCGATGTTCTTCATTTGGACATCATTTAAAAAATATTGACTGGCGCTATTTATTTTTCACAAAATACTAACACCAAATACGAAAAAGTGTTCCGTTCAGTAAAGATTCAATATGTTACTCTAAGACAAGAATAAAAGTTTATATTTAAAGTGCTTTCAATGTCCTATTATTTCAGAAAAACATTGGCAGCAAAAAATTACACGGGAATAACATGATTTTTAAGGGGTAATTTCAGGAGCGTTTCGCTTACAGACGGCTTGATTTAGGAACGAAATATATTGTAAATCATCCTTAAACAATCCAAACTTTATTTTCGTGTTTTGTTTTTCCATTTGTATGGACTGCAACCCAACCAAATGTACATATGAAGAAAGTATTATACAAATTCATATTTAAAAATGTCATTCCAACAATATTGGAACTAATCCTCCAAATTGGGTCAAATGTTTATTCAAGTTGTGTTAAATTTACAAACCTCCATAACCTAAATACTCAGGGATATTTGGTATGTCTTTACATGTAGATTCTCTGCAGAAAGAAAAAATCATTTTTATATAGAGTGAAGTACAATGTTTTAAAAAGGGGTGGTTCTGCTGCGTCGTTTCCCAACTGGGAGTGAGCGAAAGAGACTATTGTTTCCTAAATTTCATAACTTCTCACACAGTTAAGATATTTTGATACGCGAAGATTCATTTGAATGGAATTTTCACATGGATTTCAATTAAAGAATAGATTTTTAGGGTGCGGCAAAAGTCGCGAAGGGATTTGAAAAATTAATACATTTTCTAATTTAATTTCCCCCTTTTTCTTTTTAGGACTTGTAAAATAAATATGAAATATTAATCATGGAAAGTTACAACGTTTCGAGTTCAAATTTGGTATTTAGACGAATTTTAATGCCGCAAATCGAATTTCGAGTGTATATCTAAACTATGATTTTTTATGGCATATGTAGTGAAAATGCAAAAAATATTGCATATGCACAAAATATGTACAGTAAAAGCTCGATTTGCGCAACCCCCGATTGTCGAAACTCCCCGATTAGCGCAACCACTATTCACTTTACATTAAGGTCTTTATAATTGCAACTTTTTTTAAAAAAGGTCGCGATAAGTGTTAAAACAAAGAGCTCGGGATCTGTCAATTTCCGACGAACAAGATTTTATAGGCTTGATTTAACTTAAATTTCGTTCAGGTTTCTCGCGTTCTTACCATGATCAATGGACAAGTGAGGATGATTTGTCTTTATCTACGATAAGGAATCAGATGATTGAAGATCAGTCCATCGATTTCAAATTTACTGAGTAAATTTTCCACAGGAGAAATCGGCGAATGGATCAACGAATGCTTTCAAAATGTTATTGAGGAAACAGATGCTTTAAAGCTCTTTTAACGAATATAAAAGCTGATTATGTTAGCAAAGTTTTTGATATAAGTATTGAGTGGACCTCTATTAGCACTATAATACTTAAACCTAAAAAAATGTGTCTTGGTAAGAACAACAATCTCAGTTAATGCAACTGCCTCGATTTTCTATCGGTTGCGCAAATCGAGCTTTTACTGTATTTATAATATGAGTTATATAGCAAAATTTAATCTATTTTACTAAATTTTTGGATACACAACACAATACACAATATATTTTAAATATTTTCTTGACTTTGTGTTGAAAATTATGATTTTTATTAACGAGTAACACACGCAGCAATTTGAATTTCTCAGATCTCCTAGACCCAAGATTCCTATTGAAAAATACCGTACTGAAAAAACTAGTAAGGAAAGGCTAAAGTCGGGCGGAGCCGACTATATGATACACTCCACTTTCTATCCTATTACAATTCAATTCGGTAAAAAAGTGAAATCGGAAAGGATTTTTGTATCATGTAAATTTATGTGTTTGACAAAAAATGATAAATCGGAAAGAACATATGTAATATGTTTAAATAGTAGTAGTCTTTAATGCAATAAGAAATTTACGTGGACAATTTTCGAGAAGAGGCCAGCCTTCAGTTCAGCCTTCATGAAGCTCAGTTTCATTTCGATGGTTATGCCAATAAGCAAAATTGCCGCATATGTGTTTCAGAGAACCCACACGTGATTATAGAGAAGTCAATGCAACCACAACAAGTCCCTCTTTGGTGTGGATTTTGGGCTGTACTGAAAAATTTGGTTGATCGGATGAGATAATGCCGATCCAGTCGTGGTAGTCATATGAATGATATTGTGTTTCATTATTAACCATTTGAGCCCTATACTTTTTTGTGATAAATACGGAAAATTGTATATACTTGTTTTCGAAGTATGAGTCTAAATATGATTTCTAATGAGTTTTGGGGTTTCTTATGTATACAGGACATGAGTAACAGAATTTTTACTAAAATCATTATCCTGCAGATTCCAGTTAAATAAAAAAATATCTTGAAATATTGCATATGCACAAAATATGTACAGTAAAAGCTCGATTTGCGCAACCCCCGATTGTCGAAACTCCCCGATTAGCGCAACCACTATTCACTTTACATTAAGGTCTTTATAATTGCAACTTTTTTTAAAAAAGGTCGCGATAAGTGTTAAAACAAAGAGCTCGGGATCTGTCAATTTCCGACGAACAAGATTTTATAGGCTTGATTTAACTTAAATTTCGTTCAGGTTTCTCGCGTTCTTACCATGATCAATGGACAAGTGAGGATGATTTGTCTTTATCTACGATAAGGAATCAGATGATTGAAGATCAGTCCATCGATTTCAAATTTACTGAGTAAATTTTCCACAGGAGAAATCGGCGAATGGATCAACGAATGCTTTCAAAATGTTATTGAGGAAACAGATGCTTTAAAGCTCTTTTAACGAATATAAAAGCTGATTATGTTAGCAAAGTTTTTGATATAAGTATTGAGTGGACCTCTATTAGCACTATAATACTTAAACCTAAAAAAATGTGTCTTGGTAAGAACAACAATCTCAGTTAATGCAACTGCCTCGATTTTCTATCGGTTGCGCAAATCGAGCTTTTACTGTATTTATAATATGAGTTATATAGCAAAATTTAATCTATTTTACTAAATTTTTGGATACACAACACAATACACAATATATTTTAAATATTTTCTTGACTTTGTGTTGAAAATTATGATTTTTATTAACGAGTAACACACGCAGCAATTTGAATTTCTCAGATCTCCTAGACCCAAGATTCCTATTGAAAAATACCGTACTGAAAAAACTAGTAAGGAAAGGCTAAAGTCGGGCGGAGCCGACTATATGATACACTCCACTTTCTATCCTATTACAATTCAATTCGGTAAAAAAGTGAAATCGGAAAGGATTTTTGTATCATGTAAATTTATGTGTTTGACAAAAAATGATAAATCGGAAAGAACATATGTATGGGGTATATTGAAACATGGAACGATGTGACCCACTTGTATGTTTAGAGGTGAAATAAAATTTGTAAAGTTTGGCCAAAATAGGTTAAACATTTGCATATATATAATTAAATGTATATCTAAATCTGAACCGATCTTACCCATTTTCAGCACAGATGTTTCTAGTTAGATTATAAGATATATTGCCAAATTAAAAAAAAATCGGTTACAATATGTGGTTTTTAGAGCTGAAAAAGTCAAATCGGGAGCGACATTTGTATGGGGGCTATATCTAAATCTGAACCGATGTGATTTTCACCACAGCTGTTTCCAGTTTAATTATATGGTCCTTTGCCAAATTTGAAGCAAATCGGGTGAAATATGTGGTTTCTAGAGCTCACATAGTCAAATCGGGAGCGACATTTGTATATCTAAAGCTGGCTATATCTAAATCTGAACCTATCTGACTGATTTTCACCATAGTTATTTCCAGTTCAATTATATGGTACTGTGCCAAATTTGAAGCAAATCGATTGCAATATGTTGTTTCTAGAGCGGAAAAACTCAAATCGGGAGCAACATTTGTATGGGGCTATATCTAAATCTGAACCGATTTGCTTCAAATTAAATAGCGTTCGTCCTTGATCCACAAAACTTACTTGTGCCAAGTTTTGTTAAGATCGGACTATAATTGCGACCTGTAATTTGATTACAACAATAGATGGACAGACAGACGGACATTGCTAAATCGACTCAGAAAGTGATTCTAAGCCGATCTGTATAATAAACGATGGGTCTAACTCGTTTCCTTTTGGGTGTTACAAACAAATGCACAAATACATAATACTCTCGTGGAGTGTATCAATATTATATGTATATACAATTTTCAATACAATATAAAAATTCCTCAATTTTCTTGATCGGAAATCCCGATCGATATCCATCAAATATCATTTTCCAATATTCTTTAGAGGATATCTCAGGAACCAACGTTATTGCCTACAACTAAACCATTTTAAGTAAGTACAGTTGACTCGCGGTAACAAAAACACCGCCTTACGTGAACACCGGCTAACATGAACACATTTTTTTACACTAACTACTCTGTAGCGTGAACTCGGTGAGAAAGCCCTATAACGTCAACAAACATAGAAAACGTTTTTCTACATTTGCAAGTTATTCGAATTGTTTTTATAAAGCGGGGCATCCCCGTAAATGATTGTTGATGCGTATTGCATTTTCGATGTGGCTTGGGATTTAGTTTGTGCGCGCAGCTGAGTTGGTATGACCTAATCAAATGCTTTGTGTGAAAAATGTCGCAAAAACGACCAAAATTCTTATCTCTAAAGGAAAAAGTGGATGTAATAGAAAAATTAAAAATTGGATCGAGCGTAACTAGCTTAGCAAAGCAGTACAGTGTTGCAAAGTCAACAATTTGCGCTATCAACAAAAAAGGAGAAAATTTTGAAATGTGTTAAGAATACATTTTCTGGACCTGGAATGCGGAAGACTTTGAAGTGTTCTGAGCTTCCTAAAATGGAAAAAGCGCTGTATAGTTGGTTTCTCAAACAGCGACAAAAAATATCCTGTCAATCGATTGATTGTTAAAGAAAAAGCAAAATATTTTCATTCAAAAATTAAAGAAACTCCTAGTGATTTTAATGCGAGTGACGGATGGATGCAACGGTTTAAGAAGCGATATGGTGTTCGTTTTATAAAAATAACTGGAGAAAAGTTGTCTTCTAGACCTGAACTTGTGGACCCATTCAAGAACAAGTTGCAAGCCAAGATTAAAGAGCTGGGTCTGACTCACGACCAAATTTATAATGCAGACGAATCGGGATTATTTTGGAAGCTGTTACCTGATAAAAGATACGTATCATCTCAAGATAAAATGCGCCTGGAAGAAAAACGGAAAAACAGCGCGTCACTTTTCTAGCTTGTACAAACGCAACTGGGTTACATAAAGTTAAACTTCTTGTGATTGGAAAGGCAAAAAATCCTTGCTCGTTTAGAAATTTTGAATCTCCTGTTGACTACAGTAGCTCCAAATCGTCATGGATGACAGCTGCCATTTTTAAAAATTGGTTTCACCATTCGTTTGTACCACAGGTAAAAATCAGTTTAATTTATTTCCAACTTTAACACGAGTACATATTTCTTATTATTGTAGGTCAGGAAATTTTTAAAAGAGCAAGGATTGCCCAATAAAGCTCTGCTGTTGATAGATAATGCTCCATCCCATCCTCCTGAAGATGATTTGAGATCAGACGACGAGCTAATAACTGCAATGTTTATGCCTCCGCTCATACAGCCAATGGATCATAATGCCATAAGGCTTACCAAACTATTCTACAGAAACAGTCTTTTGGCATCAATTGTAGCCACAAAAAAATTATGTTATTGCAGCCCTAAAGCAATTGACGCTAAGAGATGCTGTTGGCTTTTTAGATTCAGCTTGGCAACGTCTTGAGAAAGAAACAATAGCAAAATGCTGGACGAACATTTTAAGCTCTATAGAAGATGAATAAGACTATGAAGAGGATATCCCATTAGCTATTTTGAGAGAAAGGATTTGTTCCCCAATTAACTCCCAACAAGAACGCACAATAGAACTTCTTCATACAATTAATCCAGATGTTTGAACCTTTTCTTCCATACAATAGCCCATTTGATTGAACTGTGTGTTTGCAGGTTAGTTTTTCATTTGCTGATATCCATGAATGGACTGAAGATCTTCCAAACGCAACCGAAATGAACGACGTATTGACCACTGATCAAAGTGGAAGCGAGGATAGTATAGTAGAAACAGCACATACCAGAATAGAGCCTGGCGAACCAATCGACATTTTCAATAAAGCTTTGGAATGGGCGGAAGTTGAAAACATAAGTCCAAACGATATCAGCGTACTTAAAAGTCTCCGCGAAAAAGCCGTGTTCAGCAATTTGCAAAAAATGAAAATCCAAAAAAAGATAACCCATTTTTTTCATTAATTTCAGCGTACACATTTTTTTCCTTACCAAAATATACATACATATATGAATAAGCTATGTACAATCCGAAAACACACAAAAAATATATGAATTTAAGTTAAAACACGTGTCTAATTAATTTGTAAAATTTAAAGAATTACACCTTCGTAAACATGAACCACTTCGCAAACGTGAACACGCTTGGTTTTTAATAGTTCACGTTACCGCGAGTCTACTATAATTATATCAGACTTCAAAATAATGCACGGCATAACGTACTGAGATAATGCAAATAATAATGAGGTGTTATTGCAAAGTCTTTGCTGGATAGTTTCTAATTCTTCTCTTTTGGTAAATATACATATCGTCCACGTCCACACATATCTTTCAATTTAGGCCAAAAGAAATTGGCTATCATTAACCTGTAGCACTAGCCATCGACGGTGATGGCCTCCCAACCTCGTTTTCATTTTGATAATGAAGTTTCATTTGCTCGTGCTGCTCAATCGTGTAACTTGTCATGAGGATTTGGCAACAGCGACTGAACATTAGTAAAACTAATTGCATGTTAATTACCGTATGAATTACCATATTGACCGCAAAAGTTTATTAACACACTTGTTTTTTTCTACACAGTTTTCCAACGAATTTACTCTATTGTTTGGGCTTCTTTAATTTTTTCAGCACTTTGTTAATAAGACTTGGGGAATTTTAAATGGAATTAGAAACAATTTCCGAAAAGTTATAGAATATGCCTTAGCAAGAGAAATCGCTAAAAAATTAAAACATGTAGAATTCAAGCCAAATAGTTAATTTTGTACCACTCTCCCTAAATCAACCAGCTAAACTGTGCAATTAGTTTATCATAAAAAGCTGTCAACATTAAAAAAAACCATACATTTTTCGCTAAAGGTTAGCGATTTGTTTGGTAAGTAATTAATAGCAATCATGGATACAAAATGCAAGAACAAAATTAATTTTTTGAATAGTCTATGACTTTTATTAGTTTCCTGGTACAAAATTGATTGATAAATAAACCGTTTTGTAATAGCGAAAAATTGCTTCAAATCAATGTTCAGAAACACCTGTGCTGAAAATGTGTTAGATCGATAAAATTGGCAAACTATCTTATATTTCAACTAGAAACACCTGTAGTAAAAATGGGTCAGATCGGTTCAGATTTATATATAGCTCCCATACAAATTTCGCTCCCGATTTAACTATTTCCGCTCTAGAAACCACATATTGTATCAGATTGTCTTCAGATTTGGCAAAACATCTATGATCACCTATGGTGAAAATTGGTCAGATCGGTTCATATTTGTATATAGCTCCTATTCAAATTTCGCTCTCGATTTGATTTGGTCTAGAATCCACATATTATTACAGATCTTCTTCAAATTTGGCAAAACATCTTATACTTCTACATGAAACACCCATGGTGAATATAGGTCAGATCGGTTCAGATTTATATATTGCTCCCTCACAAATTTCACTCCCATTTTTTTCCGCTCTAAAATCCACATATTTTAACAGATTTTCTTCAAAATATTTATTATATTTTAACTGGAAAGACCTGTGGTGAACATATAGCTCCCATACAATTTTCGCTCCCGGATTGAATTTTTCCACCTCAGAAACCACGTATTTTCACCGAATTTCTTCAAAATGAGCATAACACGTTTACTTGAACTAAAAAAACTTATTGTGAAAGTTAGTCACTTCATTACATGTTTGGATATAGGCCCGATACAAATATTCCTCTCGATTTGACAAATTGGGTCAGGTCATATTAGACTAGGAAACATACAAAAATCCTTCCCGTTTTCACTTTTTTACCGAATTGAATTGTGTTCGGATAGAAAGTGGAGTGTATCATATAGTCAGACGGACGGGGGTCCGTCTTTAGCCTTTCCTTACTTGTTTCGCTCTAGGAAGAAACTAGGAACTTTAACCGATTTTGGTCAAACTTGACACAACCTATTTCACAATTTTTCGGTACCATTTTACGGCGTTTTATAGGGTCAATATATACAAATTATATATTATTGGAAAGCTCTTGCCGCAGAGATGTGCAGACTTACATTTGTGTATAAAAATTATCTTTAGTTAATAATAATTAATGTTTTTTTAAATTTCGTGTGTGTTTTATTGTTGTATTCGATTATTCGGTTCGGCTTTTATACCCTCCACCTCCAGGATTTGCTTTATTCACTTCCGTTTGTAACACCTTGAAATATTCAACGGAGACCACATATTCTGTATCCTGGTAAAATTCTAAAACGATTTAGCCATGTTCGTCTGTCTTTTGAAAGCACGCTAGCTTCCGAACGAAATGAGTTAGGAGGTTGAAATTTTCCGTAAATGTGTCTTATGGTTCCAGATCAGTTGGGATTGAAAGTGGGCGAAATCGTACCAGAGGAATAATTTTTTCCCTAACAAGGACTAGACTATTTAAGCAATTTTTTGAAAATTTCAGATTTTTATACAATTGAAATATTTTTCGGACCTTTTTCTAGTAACTTGTAATCACCAAAAAGTACAAAAAAGATTTAGCGGGTGAAATGGGACAAAATGGATAAAAATGGTACCAATGATACGACAACAGGTAGAAACATGAAATTCTGTGTGTACATACCTATAATTATGCAGAGACGTAAAATAGAGAGATTTTACGAAATTTGTACTTTTAAGGGTTGCAATTGGAAAAGAGGGATAAAAATGGTACCAACCAAAACGCTGAAGTTAAAATCATGAAATTCGGTGTATGCATTCATCTGACAGTGTAGACGCGAAACATAAAAGATTTTTCCGAAATTTGTACTTTTAGACGGAAATTGACCGAAAAGGATAAAAATGGTACCAGTCAAACGGTTGCAGTTAGAATAGTGAAATTCGGTGTGTACATTGCTGTGACTGCGTAGACGCGAAAAATAAAAATATATTTCGATATTCGTACCTTTAGGGTTAAAATATAAAAAATGATTAAAGTGGTACTAAGCAAACGGAAGTATATAGAATCATGAAATTCATTCCAATATGGATGCGAAACATAAAGGAGCTTTGAATTTCATACTTTTCTAATAAAAATGATACAGTCACTGTTTTTGTATCTGAATCAACAAATTGCAAATGGGAGAAATCGGCCCTGAGGGAAATTGTTTCTCCCTAATGACGACTGACAATAACCTAATATTTAGAGTACATTTTTGAAGATTCCTCAGTAATTTATATATATAGTAGTGACTTTTAATATTATAATAATGAAGCAATGAAATTTATGTAAAACTATGAGCATAAGTATGCCTTACAGTTTGAAATAGTAAACAAATATAGTAATGCACATTAAAAATATCTTAATTTTCGAAATATGTTACTTCACTTCTTTGTAAAGTCGACAGCCTCTAACCTACCGGTAATACTATGGAATGCACTCCGTGGTGGAGGGTATATATGATTCGGCACGGCCGAACATAACGCCTTTTTACTTGTTTGCATTGCGCTTAGGTAGTGTTGAAAGGTTATTTCTCTTCATATGTGAATCAATCAGAGAAAATAAAGACCTAAGTCAGGGGATTCCTCCTTAGATTTAAATGATTTTTTATTGTTTAGTGGATAGAATTGATTAATAGCGCGATCTGATATGTTACATTTGAACGGATTTTGCAACAAAATACGATGGGAAATCTTTGGTGTTCTGATACCGTTTAAGAGGATCTGCACAAGATATGATATTACTGGTACAAAATAAAACTTCATAGTAAATTTTATCGGTAAACCAAATATATTATAAAATAATAATTAAACTTCACCAAATAAATTATTTTAAAAATATTCACGAACGGAACACTTACGTCTGAAGACATATATTAATAAGTGAATAAATTATAAAATTAAATAATACTTAAATTACTTCCATTTTTGTTTATAAAACTGCATACACATCACACCCGTAGACAGTTTTGTGTCTCAGTATTTGCAAAGTTGATTTCTCAAGGATGCTATACATCAATATTATTCTAATTGAAAGCGCCACAACCCAGAGTTGCACGGAGATATATCTGACATGACTGACCGGATCTGGTGGATTTTTTACACAATCCCAAAAAAGTGAGTTTTTGCCCAAAGTGTGTCTGCCACTTTTAACATTTTATTTTTTTATAGAATTTTAATTTTGGGGGAAAAAAAGAAGAGAAAAACCTGAGAAGACTGCGCAGGCGGGCGTTTTTGCTATATGTAAACTTTGGCTGGAGCTTGAATCTTGCAATTGCGGTGTAAATTACAGCGTAGAGGTTTGATAACACTGTGCAACATTTTTGAAGTCATTTCAAAATAACCATATACGGACACCGCTACATGATAAAAGACCAAAAAAAAAAAGACCCGTTTTTTTTCCCCCCCAAAGTCATGCACTTTTTTTTTATGGGCCCCCAGAGATTTGAGGCCTCGGTGTAATTTTTGGAAAAAAGTGATCATATTCTCAGGCTCATATCTTGCAAACCGTTCGGAATTTTGATTTACTCTCTGAGGCAAAGTTCTAGCTCTTGTCATAAAGAACAAAAATTGTGAACATCAAAAAAACTTCATCTTCAAGGTCAAAATCGCAAAAAACTTAAAAAAATTCGATTTTTTTTAACCTTTTTTCCCCTGTTCAGGTCCATAGGTAGCAAACCGCTGAAAATTCAGGGAAACAATCAACTACAAAAATGTACCTATGATCTCAATAAACAACTTTCTAGAACATATGAACTTCCGAGGACTGATTCTTAACATCGTTTAGGTAGGAAAAATATATCTTGAAGGACTGTTTCTGTTAATGGTCAGTCGGACTACAGTGCGTATGAGTGATATTATCCTTAATCAACAGCACGTATACGCTACCTACACCCACTATAGCCTATAAGATGTGTTCGACGACATTTGCGATTTTGACCTTGAAGATGAAGTTTTTTTTGATTTTATATGTTCACAATTTTTGTTCTTTATGACAAGAGCTAGAACTTTGCCTCAGAGAGTAAATCAAAATTCCGAACGGTTTGCAAGATATGAGCCTGAGAATATGATCACTTTTTTCCAAAAACTACACCGAGGCCTCATATCTCTGGGGGCCCATAAAAAAAAGTGCATGATTTTGGGGGGAAAAAAAAACACCGGTCTTTTTTTTTTTGGTCTTTTATCATGTAGCGGTGTCCGTATATGGTTATTTTTTTCGTGTTGCACTGTGTAATAAGTGAATGTAGGAAAATTAGGAATATATGATTTTCGACATGTACAGTAGGGCGTACCTCAAAAAAAAAGTTCGCCGTACACCTTCGAATATGAAGTATTATTGAAAGGTAGTTTCAAAAAAAAAAATTTTATTTTTTTATGCCGAACGTAGGGGTCGCGCTTTTACATTTTTCTATATAACTTGTATTTATAAACGGATTTTAAAGTGTGATACATCTATGTTTTTGTCTCGACGAGGCCGATTTTTTTGTCTTTGAAGTCATTGAGCTCAAGCACCCCCTTCTGGTACTTACCCATCATTTCTCAGTTGCTACTACCCTAATGTACCACTCTAATAATCGAAAATTAAAGCTCGCATAAAATCATGAATCATGTTTGAGCTCAATGACTTCAAAGACAAAAAAATCGGACAAAAACATCGATGTATCACACTTTAAAATCCGTTTATAAATGCAGAAGTTATATAGAAAAATGTAAAAGCGCGACCCCTACGTTCGGCATAAAAAAATAAAAAAAAATTTTTTGAAACTACCTTTCAATAATACTTCATATTCGAAGGTGTACGGCGAACTTTTTTTTTTTTACTTGTAACCTGGTACGCTCTAATGTACAGTACTCTGTTTCTGTAGACGCGCGAAATAAACTTTTTGTGTAATTCTTATTTTGAGAAGAATGAGTGAAACAGATACAATTGGTAACAACTAAATTGTTTTCGGAATGTATTGACGAGCAAAATAAAGAGGATTTTCCAACTTCGTACTGATAGAAGCAACGGACACAGAGAGATACAAATTCATAAACAGCTGTAGCTATGTTCAAAAATATCAAATTCGAACTTTTATGGGAAAATGGAGTAAGGTGTACAAATGATATATATATATATATATATATGATTTTTTGCCGCTTTTGTGATGTTCTTTTAAACAACTTCCATTTTACGAAAAGCATTTTCACAAGTGAATGGGAACGATTTTTTAGTATGGGGTCACAGAGATAGGGTGTCCGCTTTGCACCAAAAAGGTCTCGGGTTCGAATCGTGGCTCGGGAAAAGGTGTTTTTGTGTTTTTATTTCTTATGTTTCATTTCGTATAATTTAAACAATTTAAAAATTTCTGCTTAAAAAATACAAATTTATTGCTTTATTTATGTACTTCAAACATTTATTTTTTATTATGTAGTAATACTACATAATATCAGTAAAATTAAGTAGTGTTTATTTATTTAATGTTAATTTAATTTAATAATAATTTGCGTTATATATTAATTTATACTAAGTGAATATATTCTTATGTTTACTATTGTCAGTTCTAACGAACAAAATGGTTTGCTTTAGTTACACAGTGCAACATCAAAAATATAACCATATACGGACACCACTACGCGATGAAAGACCAAAGAAAGATCCGTGTTTCCCAAAATCATGCACTTTTTTATGGCCCCCAAAGATTTGGGGCCTCGGTGTCATTGTTGCAAAAAAATGTGATCCTTTTCTCACGCTCATATAACCGTTTGGAATTTTGATTTACTCTCAGAGGCAAAGTTGTAGCTCTTGTCATAAAAAAAAACAAAAATTGTGAACTAAAAAAAAACAAAAAAAAAATCTTCAAGGTGCTACCTATTACAAAAATACGTACTATTACTTATATTATGTCAGAATAACGTATACGTACCTCGGTTGGTATGTATTATAAATACGTGGGCGTATACTTACTAGTATAACATTATATTTTAATTAAGTATACGTAATGCAAACAAAGGTATATTATACAAAGGTATATTAAGTCATGGAAATATATACGGTGTCTTTTTATTTTTTTATTATTTGTGTAATAGATAGCAGAGTATCTCAATGTTGAAGTAAAATTAAAAAAAATCGGGAATTTTTTCACATTCCTAGGAAGTTCATATGTTCTAGAAAGTTGTTTATTGATAGGTAAATTTTTGTAATTGATTGTTTCCTTGCATTTTGAACGGTTTGCTACCTATGGACCTGGATAGGGAAAAAAGGTTAAAAAATCGATTTTTTTAGTTTTGTTGCGATTTTGACCTTGCAGATGAAGTTTTTTGATTTTATATTTTCACAATTTTTGATCTTTATGACAAGAGCTACAACTTTGCCTCAACGAAAACGGTTTGCAAGCTACGAGCCTGAGAAAATTATCACTTTTTTGCAAAAATGACACCGAGGCCCCAAATGTTTGGGGTCTATAAAAAAGTGTATGGCTTTGGGCGAAACTGGTAGACACGGGACTGTTTTGGTCTTTTATCACGAAGTGGTTTATTTTTTCGTGTTTCACTGTGTTATATATCCACACAATTAGAGGAATGTCCACACCGATTTTCGGTACATATTAAACGTGCTGTCGTTTAATATGTACCATTCTTATCCATTTTTGCCCCATTTCACCGCCTATAAATAAGGATCACTTTATAGTGCACGTTATTGCTACAAGGGGAATGTGCATACCAAATATCAAGACGTATTCAAAAACTAGTAAGGAAAGGCTAAAGTCGGGCGGGGTCGACTATATGATACCCAATTAAATTGAATTTGGGGAAAAGTGAAATCGGGAACGATATTTGTATGGGTACTGTATCATGATCCGATGTCGCCTACTTTCACAATGTATGTTTTCATTTAACATATAACGTTTTCTGTTAAATTAGATCAAAATCTTTAATACCTTGAGAGAAAAGAGTTAAACCGGGAAGGACATTTGTATGAGGATTATATTACAACCTAAATATATGTGGCCCACTCTCACTGTAAGTTTTTCTAGTACAAATATATTGTATTTTGCCAAATTTGAAGAACATCGGTTAAAATATTTGGTTTCTAGAGCGGAAAAATTCAAATCGAGAGCTAAATTTGCTGAGCCCTATATCAACCCACATTCACCGTATTCTTTCCAGTGGAATATAAGTTTCTACGGCAAAATTGAAGAAAAGCGTTTAAAATATGTGGTTCCTAGAGTGCAAACAATTAAATGGAGGCCGAAATTTATATGGAAGCTATATCTAAATCTGAACCGTTTTCACCACACGTATTTCTAGTTCATATATAAGGTTTTGTGCGAAATTTTAAGAAAATCGGTTAAAATATGTGGTTTCTAGAGTCAAAAAAGTCAATTCGGAAGCGAAATTTGTATGGGACCTATATCGAAATCTGAGTTACATTTGTATGGGAGCTATATCTAAATCTGTACCGATTTTCTTTTCAAATGAAATATATGGGCCGCAAAACTCAATTGTGTCGATTTTTGTTAGAATCGGACAATAATTGTGACCTGTATTTTGATTACAAAAATAGATGAACGGACGGACGGACATTGTTAAATCGATTCAAAAAGTGATGCTAAGTCGATCGGTATTCTTAACAACGGGTCTATCTCGCTTCCTTTTGGATGTTACAAACAAATGCACAAATACATAATACCCTAGTGGAGGGTATAAAATCATGCTTAAATACTTGAAATATTAGGGGTATATTCAGTCCTTGTGAGGGAAAAATTTTTCCCTCTTGAACGATTTCAATCCCAACCGATCTACAACTATTAGGCGTATTCTGGGAAATTTTGGACTCCTTTCGTTAAGATGCTAGCGTGCTTTCAACAGACGAACGGACATGGCTATATCGTCTTAGAATTTGATGACGATCAAGAATATATATATATATATACTTTATAAGGTCTTAGGTCGATATTTCAAGGTGTTAAAAACGGTATGAAAACTAAAGTGTAGTAAGACTAACTAACTGGTCACCCTCAATGACTTATAAGAATTTTGATATATATGTCAGACACATCCGAAATTGATGTTACAAATTTATGGACAATGTGTGAAAACATAAATTCCTTTATTTCACTTTACGTTATCCAGCGCACTGTGGAAGATTTTGACAAATTTATATGGTTCTACATCAACTTGACCACGGTTCGTTCTCAACATGGTCACCGTCCTTTGTAAACAAAGTTGCCGTTTTGGGCTTTTCCTACCAAAATTGGTAGGTTATTTTTCGTTTGGTAGGATGGTAGGCAAAACCTTATTTTGGTAAGTTTTATTGAATTTTTATTATTTAAATAAAAATTATACAAATATAGAATTGGGCCCTTCTGGGTATTAAAAAGTAATATCAACGTCAGGACAGTTTTCGAATACGTATATGAATGGCAAAATATGGAGCAGAACAAAAGACGCCAACTTTAGACGTGGACAAAATTGACATTGAATACTAAATATATTAATTGTGTCTAATTTTACAATTTCTCTTTCTATATGGTTGTCATAGCTTTAGGAATATTGTTGGAATATTTGAATTTTGTACTTAAGTCAATCCAACTGTATTAATATTGTAGAATGTAAGTAGACTTTGCCTTATATTTTCTTTTGTCAAATATTTGAATACAGTCTAATAAAAAATTGAATCAACAAATATAATCCATTAAAGTGTTCAAATTTTCGTATTTTTACATTGAAGTTCTAGCCCGTAGCTATTTTAAAGCGATGATTTCTAAGGAATAGACTCAGCTTTTTAAAATATTTTTAAGAGTTTTGATGTTTTAAAAACCATAGAAATACAGTTACCCCACAGATGTTAATTTAAACCAACTGAGACAAGAGAACTATAATTTATATTTAGGTCAAATTGTATGAGACATATTCGACATAGTTTTGACAGACGTATCCGGAGGAAATATTCTACGCTGTGACGATAATATATTAAAAACATTAAAAACCCACGTGTTTACGTGCCTGAAGTTGGGAAAATTTAAAAAAATCACAAATTCCAAATATCTACTTAGACACACATATGTATATATAAATGTTCTTTATTTTTATGATTTTTTGCTTGCTTTTGTTTATATGTTGAATTTAGTTTGAAATAAAAACTCGACCGACGTGGAATTCCCTTCTAAATTACAAGTTTCATGCTTTGGGAAGATAACTTCCTTAAAGAGCGTATTTGACGAAGTCCAGTCGAAATCAATTTTGAATTACTTTTCACCTGGAACTCAATTTCTTTGTTCGTCGGTTTTTGCTAAATATATATAATTATGTACTTATTTCATATAATATTGACAGTGTTAATTTAACACATTACATATACTAAAAACTAATTTTTATAGATAAATTTTTTGATAGGTTCTACACGATTTTGGTAGTTTTTTCCGAAAATTTTGGTAGGAAGTAATTCTTCTCAGTGGCAACACTGTTTGTAAACCTGCCCAATGTTCGTTCACAACATGTCCAATGTTCGTTGTCCACAAGGGCATACATAGTTCGTTCTCAACATGGTCACAGTTAGTTTTCAACATGATTAATGTTCGTTATCAATATGATCGGAGTTCGTTTTCAACATGATTATTGTTCGTAGTCAACATGAGCGTGGTTCATTCTCAACATGGTCATAGTCCTATGTAAACCTGTCCAATGGTCGTTCACAACATGTCCAATGTTCGTTTTCAACATGGTCACAGTTCGTTTTCAACATGATTTATGTTCGTTGTCAACATGGTCGAAGTTCGTTTTCAACATGATAAATGTTCGTAGTCAACATGAGCATGGTTCGTTCTCAACATGGTCACAGTTCTATGTAAACCTGCCGAATGGTCGTTGACAACATGTCTAATGTTCGCTGTCAACATGGGCATAGTTCGTTTTCAACATGGTCCCAGTTCGTTTTCAACATGATTAATGTTCGTTGTCAACATGGATATAGTTCGTTTTCAACATAATGACAGTTCGTAGTCAACATGAGCATGGTTCGTTCTCAACATGGTCAAAGTCCTATGTAAACCTGCCCAATGGTCGTTCACAACATGTCCAATGTTCGTTTTCAACATGGTCACAGTTCGTTTTCAACATGATTAATGTTCGTTGTCAACATGGTCGAAGTTCGTTTTCAACATGATAAATGTTCGTAGTCAACATGAGCATGGTTCGCTCTCAACATGGTCACAGTCCTATGTAAACCTGCCGAATGGTCGTTGACAATATGTCTAATGTTCGCTGTCAACATGGGCATAGTTCGTTTTCAACATGGATCCAGTTCGTTTTCAACATGATTAATGTTCGTTGTCAACATGGATATAGTTCGTTTTCAACATGGTTACATTCGTTGTAAACATGACCAATGTTCGTTGTCAACATGATCATAGTTCGCTTTCAACATAGTCACAGTTCGTTGACAACATAATCACAGTTCGTTCTCAACATAATAATGTTCGTAGTCAAACTGTCCGTGATTTGTTGTAAATCATACAACCTTTTATCTACGTATTATACAGGTCACCTGAAATCTAGAAAGAAGTAACAAAACAGAAATCGTTTAGTATTGATTATGGTGCAATATGACGAAAGTTAAAGTCTAAAAATAATAAATTAAATAAATAAATTTTATAACAACGAAAATCACATTTTCATTTGTTATACCCTCCACTAGGGTATTATGTATTTGTGCACTTGTTTACAACATCCAAAAGAAAGCCAGATAGACCCATTATTAAGTATACCGGTCGACTTAGAATCATTTTCTGAATCGATTTAGACATCCGTCCGCCTGTCTGTCCATCTATTATTGTAATCAAAGTACAGGTCGCAATTATTGTCCGATTCTAACAAAAATTGACACAAGTGAGTCTTGCGGCCAAAGGACGAACTTTATTTAATTTGAAGCAAAACGATTCAGATTTAGATATAGGCCCCATACAAATGACGCTTCTGATTTTACTTTTTCCGCTCTAAAAACCACACATTTTACAAATTTCGGCCTTCATCAAATTTGGCACAAAACCTTATATTTGAACTAGAAACATCTGTGGTGAAAATGATACAGATCGGTTCAGATTTTGATATAGCTCCCATACAAATTTCGTTCTCCATTTAACTTTTTGGGCTCGAGAACCACATATTTTTATCGATTTTCAAATTTGCCATAGCAACTTATATTTCAACTATAAAGAAAGTGGTTCGGTATAGGCTTAATAAAAATTTCGTTCCCATCTGACTTTTTCCGCTCTAGAAAACATATATATTAGCCGATTTTCTTCAAACTTGGCAAAATAAGTTATATTTGAAAAACTTATATCAACTTTTCATTTTTTAATAGAACCCTCAGACAAATGTCCTTCCCGATTTATCTTATTTCTCTCAAGATAATACAGATTTTGATCAAATTATATTATATTATACGTCAGCTGGAAACATACATTGCGAAGGTAGGTCAGTACCCATACACAAATTGTTCCCGATTTCACTTTTTTCCCGAATTGAATTGTAACGGGGAAGAAAGTGGAGGGTATCAGACCTTCCCGACTTTAGCCTTTCCTTACTTGTTTGTAATTGCATGTGATTGAACTACATAATCTCCAAAAATGATACGCGTCTATAGAATTTATTAAATACGAACTAGATGTGGACATGAATCACATGTGATTGTGAGTAATATTGGTTTTTACCCACGTGAGCGTACGTGCGTTAGTTTACTAAACTTTTACTTCATTCAAAAAAGAGAGTGATCTGATCTGATTTGTATATCCTCCACATAAGGATGGGGGTATATTCACTTTGCATTCCGTTTGTAACACCTTGAAATATTCAACGGAGACCCCATAAAGTATATATATACAGGGTGGCTGATGAATGACACTACATTAAGAAACTAAAATAACTTTTTGTTTAATTTATGTAAATTACTTTTTCTTTGTTCATTTGACAACCGATACATTTTTTTTAAACCTTTTTAACGGATTTAAAAATAAAAGAATTTAAATGACATGACGATAGCCGATGACGTATGTGCAAAATTCATTATTCATTACATCATGCAGAGTTGCAGTAAGAATTGTCTCAATTGTTGTTCGAATGCATTGCTTTGAATCATCCATTTTTTTGATTTGGTTTATAAACTTCCAGATGAAATAACCCCACAAGAAAAAGATTGGTGCAGTGAGGTCACGAGACTTTGGGCGCCAACGAAATGTCGAGTGTCTAGAAATCACCTTATTGGGGAACTTTCGCAGCAATTCTCTCTCATAGCAGGACCTGGCTATGTGACAAAGTCGCATCATCCTGTTGAAACCACACAGTGTTGAAAGGAATTCACTTTCGATGCAGTTCTGCAAAGAAAAAGTCCTTTAACAACAGCATTAAGTAGCATGGTAGCAGCATTCATCACCTTGAAATATTCAACGGAGACCCCATAAAGTATATATATTCTGGGTCGTGGTAAAATTCTAAGACGATTTAGCCATGTCCGTCTGTTGAAAACACGCTAGCCGCCGAACGAGGTGAGCTAGGAGGTTGAAATTTTCTCTGAATGTGTCTTATGGTTGCAGGTCGGTTGGGATTGAAAGTGGGCGAAATCGGCCCAGAGGGAAACATTTTTCCTAACAAGGACTGAAAATACCCCCTAATTTTTAGACTATTTAAGCATTTTATTTGAAAAATTCTGATTTATATGCACTTGATATTTGTTGCGTACATTCCTCTTGCAGCTCGAAAGCATCAAAAAGTAAATAAAAGATTTGGCGGGCGAAATGGGGTAAAAATGATACGACAGCAGCTAGAATCATGAAAATAATTGCGTAGACACATAAAATAGAGAGGTTTTTTAAAATTCGTACTTTTGGGACGAAAAGGGATAAATTGCAACAATTTCTAGAATCATGAAATTCGATGTGTACATCCCTCTAATTGCGTAGATACGTAAAATAGAAGGATTTTTTAAATTCGTACTTTTAAGGGATACAATTGAAAAAGAGAGATAAAAATGGTACCAAGCAGATGGTGGTATAAGATTCAGCCTTTTTACTTGTTTCAATTAATTATTCTCTAAATAATGTTGAGATATAGAGAATTCTTCGTTCACTTAAAAACCTTCATACGATTTGTACAGACCAAATGGCTTTGTGACAGAATTTTTTCAGACGTCCAGATAGAAAAAGTTGAAATAAATGCAATTGTAACCTTGAATTTTGAATTTTTGCAACAATTGCAGCTTTTTTCGCAACTGACTACATATATGTTACAAGCGACATTGATTATTAATACATATGCAAAAAATCAGCTGGATTCGTTGGATAGATCGCGAGAAAATCACAAAACATAAATCTCATGCTAGCCATATTTCCCGCGAAAATTAACATTTTGCAAAAATATCAAATTTGATTTTTTTGAATTTCTCGAAAAAGGGATTGACCCATAAAGAAAGGAGCTAGTTAATATCTTCCACAAAAGTGATCCTCATAAAATTCCACAATATAGTTCTGACAATAAGAATTCTTTCAGACACTAACTTACAACACTTTTTTCGAAACTCAGACCAGACGGACTACAACTTTATTCCGCAGTGGACAGTGTAATCAGTACTTTTTTATAGCCGATGCCAAGAGGAATGTACTCACCAAATTTCAAATATATAGGGTCCGCCATCTAACGTTTTTTTTTCAACTATTCAACCGTTCGACTATTATTTGTGGGGTGCCCTCAGCAGCCATTTGAATGAAATTATTTTCCATTATTAAGCGGAAGGATTGTACTTTCAAATAAAAAAAGAAATTTGAGAAAATATTCAGTAGTTTTTTTATAGCATTTTCAAAAAAAAGTTATTTGGCGGACCCTATAAAATAAAAATCTCACAACAATTTTCCTAAATAAGTATTTTCTGAATAGAAGTATTTTCAGTCCTTGCTAGGGAAATTTTATAATTTTAACACGACCCAGAATATATATACTTTATGGGGTCTCCGATGAAACGAAATAACCAAATGAATGTACAATCCTTCCTAAAATGGATTGATATTGTTATCAATATTATTCCCTACACCACTACACAAGAATGTCTACTGTGAAAATGATCTATAAGGGTCACTTTGTTGTAGCGGCCTTAAAAATGGGCCCCAATTTTTATTATTACAGCTCTAGAACCAACATATTACATTGGATGTTGGTAATATTTTGCAGATCATCAAATAAGAATACCTACTTTGAAAGTGATCTAAAAGTGTCCACCTTTTAATGTAACGCCCTTATAAATGGGCCCCCATTTTTTACTTTTACCACTCTAGAACCCATAGTCTACATCAAATTTTGTAGATCATTTTATATTTCAACTAGAAACAGCTACTTTTAAAGCCAAATATATGGGTCCATATTTTGGTATAAACCCCATACAAATGGTGCCCCCATTTTACACTGTTACTGCTCTAGAACCTACATCTTACATCGGATCTGGATCAAATTTTACAGATCATGACATATTTAAACTAGGAATACCTGCCGTGAATGGGAATACTTATCATGTTTTTGGCAAAGGCCAAAGTGTTGTGATAGGCCACTTCAAATGTCCGTCAGACTTATCCTATTACCGATGTAAAATCTGCATTTGTCATCGAATCTTGATCATTTTTTCTAGGTCATGTTATATTTACTCTTGGAATATCTGCCGGAAAATTGGATCATATGAGTCCATGATGTCAAATTCAACTGTACCACCAATTTTCGTTAAAATCTTCATATTACCATGGACCATATAGGTGGACCATGACGCAAATATATTGTCACCGCTCATATGCACCTTCAACTGTCCCACCAATTTTCGTTAAAACCTTCATATTACCATCGACCATATAACTGGACCATTACGCAAATATATTGTCACCGCTCATATGCACCTTCCGATTTGTTGATAACACTCTGGAGTCAACTTATTACAGTCTAGTAGTAATCAAAACGATGTATATACGTAGGGAGTGGTGTAGGGCATCATATAGTCGGTCCCGCCTGACGTTAGCCTTTCCTAACTTGTTTTTATTTATCATTTCACGACGACTACTATAGAATTCGCTTCGTGTCTGCTCCTTGTAGCTGCTAAATAAATTTGAATACAAAAAATATGTTATTTTATATGGAGATTGATTCGAATTCAATTAACACAAAAATGTGTAACGGTCTTTTGATTTCCAATTGAATAATGACAACACCAGTGTGTTCCACGAAACCGTACATACATGTGAATTCTTATTTATTGTGGCGAGAGTGTGATATAGGTTGTGATGTTTTCACTTTAGGGTAAGTTTTTTTGTATTTGTATTTTTATTACTACGTGATAGGAATTGACGTTAACTTCATAAAAACAATAAACATATGAACGTAATTTGAAGAATAACATATATTATGTTACAATTAAAGCACAATTAATTTGTATTTGTTCGCACTTTAAAAAATGTAATGCTTTGTTTTAATGCAATGCAATGCAATTTAAAAAATATACACATGTTGCATTAAAATCTATTTTTTTTAATGTAAAAGAAAATTATGTTTTTATAAAAACATATATGAGACTGATTTGAACAAAAATTACCGTGCAACACTTTCTTTGAAAGTCGATAATTTTGCACAGAATTCAAATTGAAATATATTTAAAAATTTAAAACATAAAAATTTTAAGCTTTTTGGTCATTTCAGGCAGTTGGACGGACATATTTCTCAAGAAATTTTGCTGGCGTGATCACCGTAGGGCTTATAAATTTATATAATTTGAAGATTTTTAAGGTTAAATGTAAAATCAGTAACAGAATATCGACAAGAAAAGTGTATACAAATTTTGTGTATCTTAAAATTGCGATTATCAAATCAATTTCTGGTGGAACTTTTTCAACGTCAGAAAAAAACCAATTCAGTTTTTTAACGGATTATATTCACTTATAATAAACTATAATATTACTAATCTTAAGTATAGGTAAACATAAACAAAGACCGTCAATGATGATAAAATATACAATACTTCCCAAAAAGTCGATAATATGTTAATATCCCGTAACATTTTACGTATAGCATTTTCTCAAGTGAATGGGAACCGATTTTTAGTATGGGATCACAGAGGTAAGGTGTCTGCCTTGCAGCCAGAAGGTCTCGGGTTCGAATCGTGGATCGGGAAAAACTTTGTTTCTTTTATAAATAAACAATGTTAAATTTTGTATAAAAATATTTATTGTTTGTACTTCAAATATTTATTTTTTTATGAATTATTAATACTACATAATATCAGTAAAATTGAGCAGTGGTAATTTATTTATTGATAATTTAATTTAATATTAATTTGCGTGTACTCAAAGGAATTTGTCAGTAAAATAAAATTTGCTGTAAGAGCAGATTTTCTGCTGAAATAGCAAACAGCGTTTGCTGTTTTTAGCAATAAAGAAAAAAACGTTTTCTTGAAACTTTTAGCATATGTACAGAACAATATAGCCAGTTAACAATTTTATTAACAACAAACAGCAAACACTTTAGCAGTGTGAATGCTGATGCAAGGTTGCAGAAAAACTGCTGTAATAGCAGAAAATTGTCTGCTGATTGGCAGCAGACTATTGCTGCTGTTAATAACATACTTTTTTCTTTAAGTATAGTTCATGTTAAATAAATATTAAAGTATTCTATTGTCAGTGCTAACGATCGAAATGGTTTGCTTTAGTTATTCACCACTCACAACAGAGAGTAGCTGAGATGGTTAGAGTGCCGTAGTAGCAACCAGAAGGTCCGCTGTTCGGCGGATTTTTTAAAACAGAAATGGAAACTACACCATTTCTAAATGTAATTCAGAAAAGATCAATTGTAATTCAGAATTTCTATTTGAAATTCAGAACACGTCAGTTGATATTCAGAAATTCCATTTGAAATTCAGAACTCATCACTTGATATACAGAAATTTCATTTGAAATTCAGAACTCGTCAATTGATATTCAGAAATTCCATTTGAAATTGAGAACTCATCAATTAAAAATCAGAACTTGTTATTTGAAATTCAGAACTCATCAAATGAATTTCATATGAAATTCAGTAGTTATCAAAATAAATTCGGAAAACATTTATGGAGAAATAACTCGATATTCTCCAAATTCAGTCATGAGTTCTGAATTTCAAATGGAATTTCTGAATATCAAGTGATGAGTTCTGAATTTCAAATGGAATACCTGAATATCAATTGATGAGTTCTGAATTTCGAATGGAATTTCTGAATTTCAATTGACGAGTTCTGAATTACAATTGATCTTTTCTGAATTACACTTGGAAATGGTGTAGTGTTTCCTTTACAAAATTTTAAAATAACTTTTAAGTCTTTCAAAATAAAGAACATCCCTCCTATGACAACTCCACATTAAATTTATTGGTGAATACCCCAATTTGTACTACTTCCGAATCGCAAGATGAACATCTTTTTCAATTCTTTGGGTGCTCTCTTTTCGCTGGGTATAGAGTGATCAAACCCGAAACCGAAAGATGTATTAAAATAGTTTGTAACTCCTCCGTTTTTTTGCATATCTTTGGAATAATTGTTTTGCACATTTTTTACATTTGTTTTTCTTATTTTCCCCATGCTCTCGAATATTTTATATTTGGATGATAAAACTTCTAAATGCAAAGTTGATTTAAAATCGGATCAAATATGAAAACTATACAAATACGAGCTCTAGCTCCGTTAGAGTTAACCAGTAGTTACTGATGTCAAATTCCACACGAACTGATATGGAAGTGGTATATTGTCCCGGTGCAAGACTATTTTACACCTACATATATTTTATAGAATGTAAATTTATTTCAAAATGTTATGGTGGCATTTTTACTTAGCTGCACCTGCCAATATCATGATTTTAATATGAATTAATATTATACTATTTGTGTCAAACCAATTTTGAGTTTACTTGCGAAGAAAAATAAAATAAAATATAAGACATATATTTAAAAAAACTGTAAGAGGCTTGCGCCATCCCCAGAAGAAATATATTGCTACACCCCTGCTTCTATGCTGTTTATTATAAATTCTGTGGTTTTGTTAATCGCCAGGATTTGATCATATAAGATTCCTAATGTGTGTGTTCTCTATTTAGTCTATGTAGATTCCTGACCCGGTGCCCACATCCATTTTAGATCCGTCTGTAAATACAGATATGACATCCAGACATTCGTTTATTGAGGGTGTCGAATCGTAATCACATTCCGGTTGTGCTTGGAAGATGTAGTTGATTTTTCGACGAAAGTATTTGAAGTAAATTTTGAGCGGATAATTATTCTGGAAAATACCCAGTCTACGTTTGGCAAATTCATTTTGGGAATAAATTTGCAAGTTAGGTGGAAAAGAACTACACTAATTATCTAGATTATACGTAATTCGATCAACCGGGAACAATGACTCATTTTATTCCCTGCTCTCAGGATGTTTGTTATTGCGTTTTAATTGTGCATTGTCAGAATAACTTTTCATTTTAATGTGTACATTGTGTACATTATTTTTCCCTTAGTACATATACTAAGGGAAAAATTTGATTAATTTGTAATATTTTATTATAATTTTTTATATCGACGAATTGACATAACTTTACAAGTCGTGAAAAAATAAATTGTATTAATGTTAGGGCTGTTTGTCTCTAAACTGGGATAATAAGCTGCGATAACAAAAACGTTAATAAAAATTAAATTTGTTACTCAAAATCAAACATCATTTTTCTCATTGTCGCCAACTACATTTTAAATATTTGTATAAAAACAAATTTACAGAAAAAAAATGTTTTGACTTTTTTGAACTAAGCCTCGATAACTATAACTTGATAATTATCCAGGCTAAGTTCAATATTTTCATACATTTAACTCCACTAGTGGCATCCTTGGGCTAGTAAGAGCGGTGAGCAGGGCCGTGCGCAGGACGTCCCCTGGGGGGAGGGGGGTTTCATCTACACTCACTAAAATTTAGGAAAATTGTACTTCGTATAGTGCTAAAGTAAAATTTCCTCAAATCAAGTTCAAACTTTTCCTTGAAATTAGTACATGCTTTGAACTTGATTCTTGTTAAATTTTCCTCAAACCAAGTAGATATTTACTCAAACTGAGGGAAATTCCAGTAAGTTTTTCCTCAAACCAAGTACATTTTTACTAAATCTAAGTAAATTTTTCCTAGAACCAAGTAAATTTTTACTTAATTTAAGTACAATTTTCCTAAAACTAAATATATTTTTACTAAATCTTAGTAAAATTTTGCTGAAAGTTTCCTAAAAGAAAGTATTTTTTTTTACTAAAATCAAGTAAATATTTACTTAAACTCAGATCAATTTTGCTGATTTTTTTCTTAAAACGAGTAATTTTTTAATTTACGGCGAAACTTGATACAAGGAAAAAAAGTGAACTTAAAATAAGTTTAATTTAACTAAAAATCAAACAAATGGTTTTGCAAAAGTGATACAAAAATGAAAAATGAATGAAATTAAAATGAAACTTTTCCGAACAATTTGGTGTCCATTAGCGAAATTAGCATTACACAGCCTTTAAATTGGCATAATTCTGTTAGTTTGTTTGTATTTTTCATTTCCTTTGTCCGAAATTCAAGAAAGTGTCCACGATTTTTTATGTAATTTTTTTCATGATTTTACTGCAAAATTACCATTTCAGACGAGTTATTTTAAAAGACCTTAAAAAATTCTATATTTTATATATATAAATAAGTATATGTTTGAAACCTCTCTGGGGGTTTGAACCCCCCTCCTCCTTGCGCACGACCCTGGCGGTGAGAACATATTGTATAAAAAAATTTTTTTGTATGTGAGCCCCACTAACGAGTAGAGATAGGGGTATGGTAGATAGAGTATGTAAGCACTTCCAAGCACGCTTACAAAATGTTGAAAAATAAGTACTTCCACGCACGCTTACAAAAAGTTAATATATGTACTGCTTGGTAAGTAAGTATGTTGGTTGACGTTGTAGTGTGTTGTGGTTGGAGGTTTGAGCAAAGCATTTCTACCAACTTCAAGTTATTTTGTATAATGAACATCGTCATCCAAGGCAAGCGAACGTATACACAAAAAAGTGCAGATTTATTGTCGTGTCAAGGGAACAGAACAATAAGAAGAATGGGAAATGCATATTTTATTCTTCTTAATGTTGTTGTTGTGTTATATTATCACAGTATGTTAGTATTATAATTCTATTTTAACTATAAAATAAAACATTTTATAAATTCCAATATAGCTCTACCAGTTTACTTTATGATTCTGGGAAGAAATAACTCACATTTTGGGTAACATGTGGTAACGAGAAGCAACTAAATTTACTTCATCAATCGAAAATATCATACCGTTTTAATCTTCGGGTGACGGTCGCGGCAACATCGAATGGCTGGAAGACAAAGCTACACACAACTCTATGTGTAGCAAAACATGGTGTGTTGTTACCAATAATTATTATATTATTGGTATTATGTTATAATTATTTCATTATTATTATATTATAATTATTTCATACTTCAAAATAACGCAGGGTGTAATGAACTGTCATTACTAGCTAATGCCAATAATAGTGAGGTGTCATTACCAAGTTTTTGCTGGGTAATTATTTCAATTAGCAATGTTGGATGAGTTTGAAGAAGTCGAAAATAAAGTTGCAGGCCGTCAAAATAGTTGCAAATTGTAACTTTAATTGCACAACTGTAATCGTGGTCCACACAGTTAGTTGTCAACATGAAAAAGTAAGTTCCTTCTCAACATGACAAAAAATCGTTGTCAAAATGTTCCCGGTTCGCTCTGAACATAACCGCAGTTCGTTACCAACATGACGTTCGCTGTCAATATGACCAATGTTCGTTGTCAACATGTCCATGATTAGCTCTCAACATGACCAAAGTTCGTTGTCAACATGTCCATGACTAGCTCTCAATATGACCAAAGTTCGTTGTCGACATGACCAAGGTTCGCTGTCAACATGACCAAAGTTCTTTCCCAACATGTCCATGATTAGCTCTCAACATGACAAAAGCTCGTTGTCAATATGACCAAAGTTCGTTGCCAACATGTCCATGATTACCTCTTAACATTACCAAAGTTCGATTTCGACATGACCAAGGTTCGCTGTCAACATGACCAAAGTTCTTTCCCAACATGTCCATGATTAGCTCTCAACATGACAAAAGCTCGTTGTCAATATGACCAAAGTTCGTTGCCAACATGTCCATGATTACCTCTTAACATTACCAAAGTTCGATTTCGACATGACCAAGGTTCGCTGTCAACATGACCAAAGTTCTTTCCCAACATGTCCATGATTAGCTCTCAACATGACAAAAGCTCGTTGTCAATATGACCAAAGTTCGTTGCCAACATGTCCATGATTACCTCTTAACATTACCAAAGTTCGATTTCGACATGACCAAGGTTCGCTGTCAACATGACCAAAGTTCTTTCCCAACATGTCCATGATTAGCTCTCAACATGACAAAAGCTCGTTGTCAATATGACCAAAGTTCGTTGCCAACATGTCCTTAACATTACCAAAGTTCGTTGTCAAGGTTCGCTATCAACATTCCAAGGTTCGCTATCAACATGACCAAAGTTCTTTCCCAACATGTCCATGATTAGCTCTCAACATGACAAAAGTTCGTTGCCAACATGTCCATGATCACCTCTCAACATGACCAAAGTTCTTTCCCAACATGTCCATGATTAGCTCTCAAGATGACAAAAGTTCGTTGCCAACATGTCCATGATTAGCTCTCAACATGACAAAAGTTCGTTGCCACATGTCCATGATCACCTCTCAACATGACAAAAGTTCGTTGCCAACATGTCCATGATTAGCTCTCAACATGACCAAAGTTCGTTGTCAACATGTCCATGATCACCTCTCAACTTGACAAAAGTTCGTTGCCAACATGTCCATGATTAGCTCTCAACATGACCAAAGTTCGTTGCCAACATGTACATGATTACCTCTCAACATGACCAAAGGTCGTTGTCAATATGACCAAGGTTCGCTGTCAACATGACCAAAGTTCGTTGCCAACATGTCCATGATTAGCTCTCAACATGACCAAAGTTCGTTGCCAACATGTCCATGATTACCTCTCAACATGACCAAAGTTCGTTGTCAATATGACCAAGGTTCGATGTCAACATGACCAAAGTTCTTTCCCAACATGTCCATGATTAGCTCTCAACATGACAAAAGTTCGGACTCTAAACTATTGCTTTATTTTTAGCATTGAAGGTTTTGTCATTTCAGCAATTAAATCTATGTTTGCAGCCATTATTAAAGTATGTATTGCAAAATACACATGTTTCAATCAGTCAATGTATTTATTTGAATGACTTGGCAGAATATGAAAGGAATGATTTATTAATTAACCATGAGCGGTAAGCCATTATCCCCCGATTTTTGTCAATGTTAATATAATATATATTAATATATATATTAAGTTATAAGAGCTGACCACTGATTAAAAGATACAAGGAGTTTTATCTGAGATTTCGAATATAAAATATTGTATCGACTTAGCTTTTACATGCGCTTGCATGACACAATACCTTACATCCCAAAAGTATGCTTTAAACAAATTTTATATGTTAGCGTGCTTTCAACAGACGAACATGGCCAGGTCGTCTTAGAATTTTATAACGATCAAGAATATTTACTTTATAGGGTCTCAGGTTGATATTTCAAGGAGTTACAAACGGAATGACAAAGTTAGTATACCCCATCCTGGTTATAAATTCCACACAAAAATTAAGCTAGTAAGCCCAATCGAACATGCCTACTATTAGTTTCCATGTCGAAAAAATCTGATTGGAACACACAATCAACATATGTATATCGGACATGCATGCGTTGTACGAACTTTTACTCTTTTACAATAACCTACTTTTTTCTTTACAATAACCTACATTTTTTCTACTGAAAACTTCTGCTGAATCGTAACGACCAAAACACAAAAGAATTTCGCATATTAATTGTTTGAATCGTGACATATTGTCTTGAGTTCATTCTAAAATCCTATAGAAAAAGGCTTTTTCAGTTTTTTACAAATGGTCCATCTTTGCGGGTAACTATTCAAAAGTTTTTTCATCTTAAAACCTAGTTCGGACTACTACGAACAGTTTGTAACAAAAATCAGCCAAATCGGTTCCGTCGTTCTAAAGTGATGCGATTACCAATGAACATCATTTCATTTTTATTATATAGAAAGAAGATTACATCTTGTTGAGTAGTTTTTAACTTTGTTAGAAAAGATTTTTATATACGAATTTTGTAATTTACTTTATATCGGCCAATGGGCTTAGAATTACAAGTCATGAAATAAATAAAATGAAATTGCAAGTCCAATCGAACAGGCCTATTGTTATGCCAGACTCTAGAAACCATTCCCAATGTTTACATAGCCATTGTGAATGAAGATTTGTGAACAGCTGTTCGCAGTTGTTGTTGTGTTTGCTGAAAAGCGCGCAATATTGCGCTGCCTTTATGCTCTCTCATTCTTAAATTGCAGATTATTGATTCTTTATGCCCTCTCATTCTTAAATTGCAGATTCTTCCATTCTATACTCCCCTATACTCAACTCTGCGTTCTGCTTCTACTCCTTTTTTTAGCAACTCGCAACTCCTTCTACGTAAAGCACCCAAAGCCCGCGCCCGTTAAATGTGATTGTGATTTTATATTTTATAAATTATAAATTAAATCATAAATTATATTTAATTATGTACAAAAATACAGAAGTGAAAGGCTGCAAAGTTCGACGAGGCGATGGAGTACCTATGTACAGATTCACCTTAGCGAACAAGGTCGTCTGTGGTCGTCATTTCACCCCAGATTGTGTCGACATGAAGACCAAACGACTGCTGCCAGGATCAAAGCCCACTCTCAATCTGGGCCTAGGGGGTATGTTGTCTTTATGATGGCTTGAATGACGTATTCAGCCCTTCTAGCAGTTATAGGTTATAGTTGGGAGGTACTAGAAGGTGCGTGATGGAAAAAAATATTCGAAGAAATATGTAAAATTGTCTACTGAATTCCCGTGGGATTCCCGTACGAAGAATTCATTTCCCAGGATACGAGAAATGCAAAAAGTGGCAAAATTGCCACTTTAGTGCCACAACGGTAACACTGCCCATATCTCGTCTTCATGCACATCGTTCAATTGCACAAAACAATCAGAAAGCACGCCGCAATCTGTCAGTCATAAGTGTGTGTTTGCATTGTGTTTTTTGCATTGTATTGGATTGCGGATTGCGAAAGTGATAAATTGTATTAATTAAGACTGAAAAGGAGGAAATCGATTAATCCAAAATGTCGCTGGCATTTCAAAATGCGGAATCTGTCAAACAGGCCCTATTCGAGGAGCTACAAAGTTTGCTGAGTTCCGAGTCCACGGTCAGACAATCGGCTGAGCAACGCATGAAACAATTGGAATTTACCGAAGGTATAAAGGGACAATATAAATTGTCTGTTCTCTATGTAGTTATTTACCATATTGTTTGCTCTGTCATATTTTTTAGGTTATGGTGTGTACCTATCCGAGTTGATCATGAACCAATCGTTTGATTTGCCCTTACGACAAATTGCTTGCATCATGTTGACTCGTTACGTGGAAAATCATTGGGGTGAGTGCGATGAAGACGGAAATCCCAATGAAGCTGCCGCCGGAGGTGTGGCCACCGACCAAGCCAAGCGTACAATACGGAACATTCTGCCAAATGGGTTGTATGATCCCAATTCGAAGATACGCTCTTCGGTGGCTCATACCATATCAACAATAGCTGCGACAGATTGGCCTGGTGTTTGGACAGAACTATTCGATATAATTATCAAGTGTCTGGGTGGCAATGAAAATTCCATACACGGCGCCATGCAAATTCTGCAAGACTTTTCCTATGATGAGAAACAAATTAAAGAATTGGGACCAGTGGTTATATCGGAAGTATATCGTATCTTCGAATCTGAACAGAATTATTCAATAAAAACTCGCACATCGGCCATACGCATATTGAAGCCGTTGTTTGTGTCAATAAGTATTAATATCATGGATAAACAGGAACAGGCTACTATGACCAATTCGATATTAACCAATATCATGGAAAAGTTAATGCATTACTTGTCTATGAATTGTGGCACAACTTCTAATTTTATGCTTCGCACGGAAATCGTTAAAAGTGAGTACATTTCTTCATTTCCTATAATATTTGATGAATTATAAATTGATACCCTAATATAAAAAAACATAACTCATAAAAACTAATTGAACAGGATTTTCATCCTCCGTGTTAATGCAATTTTTATTCAAAGCTATAGAAGAACTTACATATCGAGGGCTTATATTAAAAAGTGGCTATGAAATTCTCCGATTTTGGATAAATTTGGAGAAGAAATTTGTTTTTTTTTTCAAATTATTCTGATTTGGCTATCTACTCACACATTAGTTTGTGACTGCAAGAGTGGCTTTGAACATAAAAATAATATAAATAAAATAGTTCCAAAAATGGAGCAGCATATAGCAGAAGGGTTGTAAATCGCTACAACGATTTTTTAAAGCGTTTTTCTAGATTTAGAAAATATCGAACTATTAAAATCCATCATCATAGCATTTTGCTTCCCAAGTTAGGCTAAAATAGGATAAATAGTGGATGCAAAGTCAAAAATTTTGAAAAGTATCTTCAGAAAAACCCGCGTAAATGGTGAATATTTGTTTCATGAAAGTTTCAGAATTTCGGAAGGACAAAATAAAATTTTAACCAATTGCAGCCTCGAATTTTGGATTTTTCAACAATTGCAGCGATTTTCGAGACTGACTTCATATATGTTACAAGCGACATTGGTTTTTAAGAAACAACCACAAAGTGTCATGCATAAAAATCATTTTAGCCATATTTCCCGCGAAAA
Organism: Polietes domitor; assembly: GCA_947397865.1. Taxonomy (NCBI): domain Eukaryota; kingdom Metazoa; phylum Arthropoda; class Insecta; order Diptera; family Muscidae; genus Polietes; species Polietes domitor. Next base: position 34,744,546 of record OX377618.1, read on the forward strand.
TGAAAATTTTCCAAAAAAAATCCAATTTGTATTTTTTGTTTACCGTGCCCTACGGCAATATCCACTCTTTGTAAAAAAATGGAAAAAGGGATCCAAATGATACCAATCCGACGGATGAAGCTGGAATGTTTAAATTCGCTGCGTACATTCCACAAAATGCGTTTTCTACACAACATTTCATGAGAAACGTCAGCGAGTTTACAATAAATCTTATTTTTATATTTGGCCATAAATGGCGATGTGCTTATTTCAACATTCAGAATGTTCAATTTTAAACATGCAAAAGTGGCTATGAACCATAAAACCGCGAATACTAGGAAATTTCGAAAACTTTTTAATCGTAGCAATTAGTAATACTCTTTAGATTAAACTGTAGAAGAATGAATAATAATTACTCTTAAAATTAAGGAGAAAATAAGTTTTTTCGCTCTCCTGAAAAATTATGTTTTTTTTTCATAGCCATTTTTGAATATAAGCCCTCGATATACATATATTTTTTAACTTTTCTCGTTTTTAACAGGTTTTATAAGAGCTAGATTTTTCTATATGTATATATCGACGCCTGCAAACAATATTATGCTAAGCCGACTAACTTGAAAACAAGTTCTTTACGTTTTCGTATTCTACGGACTTAAACTTAAATTCTCTCAAATTTTCGTAATGATAATCGTAATGTAACTAAGTTAGTTATATGAAATAAACTTTGAATGCTTCTCCTGCAAAACTCACTCACTATTCTTCGGAGGCATCGACTATCATAAAATATGCAAATCATAAAATTGTATTTAAAAATCCTTTAGCACTCAAACCATTTTTATTTGGAAATAAATTGTACTTTGACTTTGGCTTTTCATACATAAGATTACATAGTTTCAAGAATTTCTGCTGCGGCTAATTTCCAACAGTTCTTAAACAACGACTATGATTCAATCAATATTTTATCAGCTACAATTCAAAGAGCGGAGGGATACAAAAAAAATAAAAACAAAAGCAAGTGTGGTTCAAAGTCGCATTTAGGAGATAAAGTCAGATCTAGGAGATTAAACATTTTTACACTTGGTTTACGTGGTCACTCACTTCGACGGGATCGCCATGTAATGCCTTAAATCCAAACCTATATCGGCAGTCCGTGCGGACAATTTTGATTGCTTGTATTCTTGTGATAGCTATCTAAATCCGCATGGGAATATCTACCACAAGAATACGAATGCATGCAATCAAAATTGTCCGCGCGGATTAAGGTTTTCAATCATTTCTTCAGCAGTGTAATTCTTTATAGAAACTACTAAGTAATAAAAAAACACTCAATTCGATTTTCTTTAGTTCTTACATACCTTGTGACTGAGATGCCTAAATTCGTACAACCCTATATGGACAGCATATTGCCCGTTATTTGGCAGCTGTTAACACAAGTAGCTGAGACTTATGTGAAAGTGACGGTCAACCAAACAGAACCAAGTCCCTTTCCATCAGACGAAGCCGAGGAAGACGATGAATTGAACAATTTCTCAGCCATGATAATACAGATCATTGAATTCATACAGTGTATCATAGGCGCTGGGAAATTCCGTTCAACTATTAAGAATGTTCTGACTGATTTAATTTACATCATGATTGTATATATACAAGTTCCAGTGGAACAAATAGAAGACTGGCATGAAGATCCAGAGAAATTTGTCGAAGATGAAGATGATGGTGGAGTTGAGTTGACCATTCGTGTATCTGGTCAAGATGTTTTAGTGGTATGTTGAAAAGTGTATTATTAAATGTATAAATTATTATAAAAAAATATTTGTATTATTTCAAGGCTCTAAATGAAGAATTAGGCCCGAAAGTTTTAACAGCTCTCCAAGAAGCCTTGGGTCGTCACATGAATGTTGCCGAAGCTGAAAAGTCTTCAGGCAATCCCAATTGGTGGAAAATCCAGGAAGCTTGTATGGTCGCCGTCCATGTATTCCGTGATATGATTCTAGAATCTGAGGATAAATTTGAATTGTTGAATTATTTGACATTGGTACGCAATTGGTTGAATCATCAGGAATGTCCCCATCTAGTCGGTCGGGCGCTATGGACCTTAAGTACATATTCAAAATCGAAATTGTACAATCCACAGATGTTGGAGGAGATTTTGAATGTAACATTGCAAAGTTTACAGGGCGAAAAGTCGATTGTACTGAAAATCAGTGCTGTTAGGTAAGTGAGAATATTTTTACCAACTCACGGAATTTTAATTTGCTGGGCATATGAGATAAAAATACTAACTAGGGAAAATAAGAGAAATTTGGTTTGGTTTAAAGGACCAGAATGCTCCTGCACTCTGAACACTCGGAGACCCAGTCGGGTCCATTGTGCAAATCCTTTCGTTATCTGAAAAATAAGATTGTAGTTTATAGGAGGGGGGTAGGGAGTGATAGGATTAAGGAAGGGGTGATAGATGATATATGGAGTGTGAGGGAAATGAGAGGATTTTGGAAAGGGGATATGGGGGTAGGAGAATATGAAGTTGTGTTATTAGTTTTTTCCAATGATTGACGACTAGGTAAGAAATTTTGTTGAGAGTCATCCGGTATACCTATGGTGGTGGTAAGCCTTTATGGCTCTCTTTCTTTGTTAGTCGCCAACTGTCTATGCGGTTACATCCATGTTCCTTACTAGCCACCCCTAATCCGATTTAGTCCTTTTGAGAATCCCAAAAGGTCATAAACGGTGCGGGTTGCAATATCCTCTATGTTGTTAATAAGAGAAATTAAAAAGGAGAAAAAAAATTACCAACAGAAATGAAAATTTAAATTAAGAAAATTTAGAACTAAACTGTGAGTTTATCTGTTTAACGGCATAATTAAATGTTAAAAAAACTTAATGTTGACATAATGACATTCTCCATGGGTCATAACTACCAAGTATGCGTACCTAAATGATGAACTTCGGAAGCAAATTGACACTGCAGCGCTCATTTTTGTAAACAGGGTTTGCAAATGTTGGCTCTGAAAATCAAACTCTTGTATTGAATAAGTTCATAAAAATGGAGTCAGTGACGATACAGGAAAAACATGATTTTTAGATGTGTTTTCAGGAGCGTTTAACCCACAGAAGGCTTGACCCAACGACGAAATATTTTGCAGATCATTAATAAACAATGCAATCTTCATTTCTTGGGGGTGACCTATCCTAATGTACACATCGTCGCTTGAAATGCACTGTTCGTAAGGAGAAGCAAAAAAACTTAATAAAATAAAAACCATTGTGCTCATAACAGGGAATTTCCAGAATATTTGGGTCAGTGGAAGCACAAGTCATTTTTTTTTTTAATTTTTTCGCAAAATATATATTTTGAAATCGCCAAATAGCATTTTCATTGTCACAGGGACTAAAGTATTTTCATTTATTTAATCCATAAGCCATCCGGTTAGTTAAGTTCTGAATTTACCACTCACGTCATCTTACTACATACATACATCATATTTTATTATTAGAACTCCAGCTTCTGTTGTTGCCCTGATAACAGCTTGTGAATGTAACTAATTGATTTCTTTAATTTCAGAGCGATTTACGGTTTCGTGCAGGCTCACGAAAAATCCGATGGTGAGAAACGAGCTTTGATTCAAGCGAAATTACCTGGCTTTGTGGATGGTATTTTAACCCTTATACCTGGCTGTAAAAGTTCGGTGTTGGGCATGCTTTTAGAAGCTTTAACTACTATAATAACGGTAAATCTAAATGGAAGTTTGTGTTGTCGATATAAGCTACTGACTAATCTGTAATTTTACGTTTTTCAGTTTGATCCTTCATTTGCTGCTCAGGCACAAACAAAGATAATTCCATTGGCTATAGCAGTATTTCTTAAATACCCGGAAGATCCATTCATATTGGAAACTGTTCAGGATGTCATTAAGGTGCTTTGCCAGAATCCCCACTGTTTGCAACCGCTACAAGAGAAATTCATTCCGACCATTGTTAGCATTTTAGCGTTACAAGGCGATCAGGCCAATGTAGCTAAGCAAGATATTGCTCTCGATGTTTTAACTACAATCGTTAAATATTCGCAACCTCCTTTACCCGCTGCTTTGGTAGATACCGCTTTCCCGGCCATGATTCATTGCGTGCTGCGTTCGGACGATCAAGCGGTTATGGTTGCTGGCGGCGAATGCTTAAGAGCATTCATATTTGTTTCTCCCGAGCAGATTTGCACATATAACAATGGAGAAGGTCTAAACTATACAATGCAGCTGACCACCATGTTATTGAATCCCATGAATAACGAAATGACAGCTGGTCAGATAGGTCGGCTCGTTATAACTATCATCACCAAGATGGGCAACATGCTGGGTGAAAATGTTGATCTACTTTTGAAAGCTGTTATCAGCAAAATGCAGCTGGTCGAGTGTCTGAAAGTCATTATGAGTTTAGTGGTGGTATTTGCCCATTTGTTCCTTACTCAAATGGATGCTGTATTGAATTTCCTTTCTACCGTCCCAGGACCCACCGGAGAACCTGCTATGCAATTTGTCTTTAACAATTGGTTGCCCAAACAAACCTCATTCTTTGGCACCTATGAGCGCAAAGTCACCACCATGGCTTTGTGTAAGCTTTTCGAATATGGTGTGACAACACAGGACACAAGACTAACTTCCATTTCTGTGAAAGATTTGATAATTAATGACATGTCGAATGGTACGCCACGCGTCAGAACTCGTTCTCAGGGCAATGCCAACCATCAGTGGGTAACCATTCCCGCCCTCGTTAAAATGTATAAACTACTCATCAACGAACTTTGTCATATCAGAGAAGCTAACTTGGATGATTACGAGACGGATTCAGAAGATGACGAGGATCCCTCGTCAGGAGCTGGTGAAAAACCAGCTGGCAGCTCACCGCCTAAAGCGCGTTTCATCTCAGATCTGTATTTCAACGATGATGACGATGATAATAACGATGATGATCAATTGACACAGGAACTGTTAAAAGATCCCCTGTTCCAAACAAATATGGAAGATAATCTAACGAAATTTTTACAGAACTTTTCGAGTAGTGAGCATTTCCCCATGTTTGCCGGCCATTTATCAGAATCGGAAAAATGTGTTTTGAAATCTATTCAAGTAGAGGTTCCTTAAGTTATAAGTAAATGCAGCAGTTGGTTTTATTTCATTGTGTCCTTATATCAATTGTAATTGAGTTTATACTCGTTCATTCATTCACATTCTTAATCCTTGTTATTTAAAACTATCCCTTTAAAGTAGTTTTATAATTGTTTAATGCTTCGTTTTTCCATCATTATTTTCACTTTAAACTTACATTTTTTTATACACATGTATTTGATAAATAAAAATAATTATTCTATAAAAAATGTGTTTTTGTATAGAATCGTCACTATTCATCAACTTTCAGGTTTATAATTATAGCAGTCTTGCCGAATAACGCTGTCCGACAGTCCATGTTACAGTTGAACTATAAGCAAAATGGAATTAATAAAAAGAGCGAGTTTTTCCCTTCTTGTAATTTGACGGTCTTTGGTTTATTTGTTATTTCTCAAAAATTATAATCATCGATGAACGTGTTCATTACCCAAGGGAATTTTTTTAAAATTGCTTCTTAAATGCGAATATAGTTGTCAGCTAAAGATGTCTTTCAAAAATACATCCAAGAATGTAGTTCAATGTATTGATCTAGACCAAGGCGATAGCACTAGAACAACAACAAATTCGGCAACAACAAAATACAAGTAATTTTTTGAATGGTGAGCCATACTATCAAAGCAAAATATATGGGATTTGACAGTTTCGGTTACTTTTGAATGAAAAAAAATTCAGTAAGCTGGGCTCGTGCTATCACCTTTATAAATACGCCTTGATCTAGACTGTAGGTTCATGTAGTTTCCAGCAAAAAATTTAAGTATTTCCAAACGAATAACACTTTCATTGCTCCAGAGTCATGCAGCATTGATAATCCATTCTAAACAACTTCTCAAATGCGAATGAATAATTGGAAAATGTATTTCTTTTTTTCTATTTTCTTTCATTTCATAGCATCATTTATAGCAAATGTAAAATAATCACATATTGAAACAAATCAAAATTATGTTGCGTTGTATGTTAAATGAGTACTTCCATGGGAAACTGATCAATAATTTCATGTTAGGTGTGTGATTTCGATGAAAATGTGTACGTTTGAGGGTATAAGCAAGATTTAAAAAAGATAGTGATGGTGAAATTAACGACGTGCTATCAACACGATTCTTTTTTGTTCATTTTGAGTTTCAAAAAATTATTTAATCACGTAGTATTTTTAATGGTGTCATTCTATAAAATATTTTTCAGTCAGTTTGACAATTCCTATATTCATTCATTAATTCCGTTCCTCAATTTTGAATCCCAAGTTATTGGCTAAAATACATATGGAATTGGATAGGTGTTGCATAAAACTGTGAATTTTGATTTTTTGCAACAATTGCCCTGACTTTCGCGACTGACAACATACATGGTGCAAGCAACAATGGTTCTTAATACATATTCAAAAAATCAGCCCGATCCGTTTGATAGATCGCGAGAAAATTACAAAACATAAAAGTCATTCACAAAAAACATGTTAGCCATATCTCCCGCGAAAATGAAAATTTTGCAAAATTATACAATTTATATTTTTTGTTTGTCGCGCTCTACTGAAATATTCACTATTAAAAACACATGGACACGTTTCACAAATTTTTACCCTTCTCATCTTTTAATTTGGTATTTTTGTGGTAGGGAGATGTGTACTGTTTGATTTGTAGAATGTTGATTCGTGGCCATCCTGAAACTTATATAATATATAAAAAAATATTTCACAAAAATCGGAGATATATTTTTCTTAAAAATTAAAAAATAATTTTTGTTTTTAAATTAAAGAAAAAATTTTAGGAAGCCTTTTCAGTTTTGAATACTATGACAAAGGAAATTTCCGATTATCTTAACTACAAACAAAGATATGAGATCTTTAAAAAATGCATTGACATTTTTAAAAATGACATAACTTTCACGATTTTGAATTTAAAAAAAAAATTAATCTTGCTTATAATCTCAAACAAAACCTACGTACACATTTTAGTCGAAATCGCACACCTAACATGAAATTATTAATCGGTTTCCCATGGAAGTACTCAAATGTCTCATGGTTTGAGTAATGGATTTTAATAATGTGTCTTATGGACAGAATATTATTTATTTATTTTTTAGATCAGAATGTTGCGATGACATTTATGAACGTATTTGTTTCGCTGTATATACATTCATTCAGACAAGTTATTCATAAGAATTTCCACAATCACTCATATCGCGAATAAAATGTACCTGGGAGTGAATTCACTTCCATAAAATTGCAATATGGATTTCTCTACTAGCTTTTCAAGATTATTCTGCCTTTTTACTTCGAACTGATCACCTTATTTCTGTTACAATTCAAATAAGTGACGCTATTCAGGAGTTCTATTCATTTTACTAACTTACAATAGATAAATTAACGTGATTAAATTCCCTTTTTATTCGCGATAAGGGTGAATGCATCCAAATATAAATGACTTTCATCTGTTGAACCATTATTTAAGCACTTCTCGGTCACGTTTTTTTGCTGGGAAGAGCCGTTACATTTTCAGTCGTTTTCTGACTTCCACGATGGTTTCATCGCTGATTTCTTTAAACAAATTTACACGATCTAAGAATAATTCGATTTAAGACGATACATTTCGAAGTCGAAGTCCAATTTAAAAAATATGAATCCACAAAAAATCATTATTAGTCAGTACAGGGCTGTTTGTTTGATTTTCGTTAACTAAATAGAAAATGTTGGAAACAAAAAATAAAACAAATATAATTTATTTCAAATGTGTGTATTTGTATTTTTAAAAATTGTTACAAATCATTGATGTATTTGTACATTTTACAAAATAGAAGAAAAATTGCGATAACGCTGCAATGAAAAAGAAATGCAATAATAAATGTTGAAATGCATTAACAGAGATAAATTTAGGAATGAAATCTTAGAGATTTGTTTGTTTTTGTGCAAACAACCATAAATATAACCCAGTTATAATAAACTTAACTACAAAAATGATGATATTCCAAAAAAGCATATAAAAATATTAAAAGTAAAGATTTACGTGAGTAAACATTAAATGTAATATGACATCGTACTGTAGGATGACATTGGGCGTCTTTATAATAGATTTGTAGCGCGCCACATTACAATTTCAAAATAGTATTGGCAGCATCAACAACATGGCGTGCAGAAATGCCAAACATGTCCAAAAGAACAGTGGGTGGTCCCGAACGTGGCACACCGGGTACGAACAAATGCTTCACAACAAAATCACGTTTGTCCGCTAAAGCGGAAAGGACAGCTTCACCCAAACCGCCTTGTCTGAAAAGGGGAAAAGAAATATCATGAAAAATTTAATTGTACAACAATGCAAAGCTTTGCATAACTCACTGGTAGTGATCTTCAACTACTACAACACGACCGCCGCAGGCGCTGCCATTCTTGACAATCAAATCGATATCCAAAGGTTTAACAGTGAATGGATCGATAACACGGGCATTGACACCAGCCTTTTCCAATTCAGCGGCAGCATTCAAGCACTCGTACAAAGTGACACCAGCACCAATCAGCAAAACTTTATCGCTATCCGATTGTTTCACCACCTTACCCTTGCCAATGACGAAGGGTTCGTTGTTGTCGTATAAGACGGCAGTGTTGGGACGGGAAGTACGAATGAAGCAGACGCCCTTGGTGTTGGCAGCCAATTCAACAGCACGTTCACAACTGACGGCATCCGAGGGATAGAATACGGTACTGCCTGGGATGGTACGGAACAAGGCAACATCTTCCAAACCCATCTGAGAAGGGCCATCTTCTCCAATACTAACACCACAATGGGAGCCGACAAAGTTGACATTGGTCTGAGAAATAGCACCCATGCGAATTTGGTCATAAGCACGAGTAAAGAAAGTGGCAAATGTGGAGGCAAAGGCGATGGTACGATCACGGCAAGCGGCGCCGATTGCTACACCCACCAAATTTTGTTCAGCAATGAAACATTCAATGTAACGTTCTGGGAACACTTTCTTCAACTTATCCGAGAATGTGGAGTTCTTGGTATCACCATCCAAGGCGATGACACGATCATTACCCTGACCCAACTTTGCCAAGGCAGTACCATATGCCAAACGAGTGGCTACTTGTTCGCCCAACTTATAAGCAGGAGGAGCGGCCAATTTGACGTTGGTAATGTCTACAACTGGAGCTGGTTTGCTCTTGGTAGGTGTTTGTGGTGTCAAAGCTGGTGCTCTGGCAGAAGAGTCGACCATTAGACCCTTCAAATGTTTGATGACTTCGTCGGCCTTATCGCCCAATGGCTTGCCATGCCAATTGTCCAAATCTTCAATGTTGGGGAAATATTTGCCCTTGTAGGTTTTGGCAATAATGGCAGTGGGTTGATTTTTCGTGTTAGCAGCCTCATAGAAAGCTTTGCACAACTCTTCTACATCATGACCATCCACAACGAGAGCATTGAAACCGAAGGCCTCCAAACGTTTGCGGTAAACATCCATTTGATGCTGCAATGAGGTGGGTTCCGATTGACCCAAACGATTGACATCAAAGATTACGCACAAATTGTCCAGTTTGTAGTGACCCGCAAAGTGAAGAGATTCCCAAATGGAACCTTCTGCAGATTCACCATCACCAACCACGACATAGGTTCTGAAACGAAAGTCAATAATGAATAATTATACGGTTTCCAGGAATATTTGCCTGTCTCCAAATTTCACAATTTCCAGGATATAGACCAAAAGTATTGATTTATTTATGTGCAATTCTGATCAGTTTGATTTTTAAATATAAGCGATTATTCATCTCTAACAATCTGCCAAAGCGAATACAAAATACAAATGTGTCACGTTCTTCTATAGATTTTCCATAAATTTCTAATAGTTGTTGACCGCAGTAGTATTTAGTAGTCCGGTGACTAACGACCTCACCAAGTATATAAAAAGGTGAACCGTGAAGCAATTCCAAATAGATTTCGTACTTTCTAAATAATTCCGCATCATATCGATTGCTTAATGCAGAGCTCAATTTATGGTCAATATGGAGTTAAACGGTGTTTTTAGTTTTTCATCATCATCCAATTTCAAAGTTCCAATTTTTCAAAAATTATTTTAAATACTTATTCGCACCCTATGATACTGATATAAGCGCCAAAATAAAGAGGAGAATGTCTGTTTAAAATACTTCAAATTGTATGCCTCTATCTGAATTAGTTCAGCATTAACAACCATTTCAAAATTTCCTTCTTAGAAAGTAAAATATGAATAATCAAAATAAACTAGGCGAAAACTTGAAATTGTTGTTAATGATAAACTAATACCAAGGCGTATTTATACAGGTGATAGCAGGAGCCCAGCTGACTGAAATTTTTTTCAGTCAATAGTAACCGAAACTGTCAAATCCCATATATTTTGCTTTGACAGTATGGCTCACCATTCAAAAAATTACTTGTATTTTGTCGTTGCCGAATTTGTTTTTGCTCTATAATAAATAAATACGCCTTGACTAATACAGATAGAAGCGTGACATTTGAAGTATTCTTTACAGATATTCTTCTCTTTATTTTGACCCCTTTATCAGAATCATAGGGTGCGAATAAATATTCAATATAATTTTTGAAAAATTGTATCCTTTAGTTTGTACTCCTTTTAAGGGGCAACATGATGATGGAAAACTAAAAACAACAGTTAACTCCATTTCAGACGTATATCATTCGGTTCAAGTGTAATATTGACTGTAGGGCAGTGTATGAATGTGTTATGATAAATCTGCATTAAGCCATTGATATCAATTTCTATGTAAACGATTTAATAAGTTCATTGCTTCATTGTGGTCAGTTTAGAAAAGTTTTACAAAACCGATGTTCAATTTAAAATAATAAATTAATACATTATTATTATAAAAATAACCGAATAATACATTTTATCTATTTTCTTGAAATCTTACCTATAGTCAGCTTTATCGAAATTCTTGCCAACATAGGCCATTCCGGCAGCTACAGCAACACCTTGACCCAATGAGCCTGTGCCGACATCAATGAAATTCAAACGTGGCGTGGGGTGACCTTCCAGATCGCTATCGACCTTACGTAAATTTTGTAAATCCTCAACTGGGAAAAGACCAGCTTCAGCCCAGGCAGCATACAAGATGGGAGCAGCATGACCCTTTGACAAAACCAAGCGATCACTGGAAGGATCACGGGGGAATTTCAAATTCAAACGCATGGTATTGAAAAACAATACCGACATTATTTCGGCAATCGAGGCACATGATGTTGGATGGCTGAAAGAGATATAAAAAGAAGATAATAAACACATTGTAACGTCATAATTCTACAAAAAAATACATATGGTTTTTCTCATTTAGTAAAGATTAGAAACCTGCTCTACTTTTACGAGTTATATAAAATACAAACTCCTAGAAGATCAACTAGAAACTCTCACCTTATATTTGTTTCGTTTAACTACGATTTTATGTCAGAGTTTTTCGAATATATAATAAACTGTCAATCTCGCTGAAAACATTTACTTAGGGCCGGGCCTGTTTCTGTAACTTATTTTCTTTATACAAGAAATGTGTATGCCACAAGAGTCTATAATTCGTTGTGTCTATAGAAAGGCACGCAAATATTGCTTATCTACGTTTTATAGAATTCATGTAATAATTGGAATAAGAAACAGGCTATTATTATTCCTGTCATACGTACACGAAAAAACTTTACCAGGTAAATAATTTCTGTTTTTCATCTTACTACTATAATTAGTAGTCTCTTTTGTTAAGTTATTCGTGATATCGTTGAAGAAAAAAACTTTACTGGCGATTTTGTTTATGATTTTGATTATTTTATATTATTCTGTGCAATTCACTTATAGGAGTAGTTTTTTCTTGAGTAGGAATGCCAAAATTAATATAATTAATGCCAAAATTGCAACTATACAAAATATTCACTCTAATATTATAGCTGTCTGCAAAAACGCGTTAACGTTCGAATAAAATTTCTAAGGTGGTCAAAATGTTGGGCGATAGGGAAACATTTATGTTCCGCATATATTGTGATTCCTTTCGCAAGTTTTTTATCTTGGATACGCTGGTTTGCATTTCAGCCAATGATATGGACCCAATCATTAATATACATGTGTGTATGTATGTAAACAATAGAATGGCATACGTCCGCGGCTATAATTAGCGGATCTTTTGTCCAATGAACTTGCGACAGTTGTATTAAGTTAGTACATACGTCAGTATGATAGTTTAGGACACTTTTTAAAAATAGTGTAGACTAAAGTTCCCCCAATGGACATATTCTGAGTGAGATGCTTGCTGCCAGCCAACGTAAAAGTTCGCTTCACACATGTCACTATTTCCGTTGAAAATTTAAACCAAAATCGGTTCAGCGGTTAAGGCGTGATTGGGGAACAAAGAAAAGGAGAGACAAACAGACGAAGGATTTTATTATATTAATAGGCACATACATTCATGTTGTTAAATTATTTTTATATAATCCTATAAATTACACTGTCCAACAAATTATGACTTTTTGATTGGAACAGAACAACGAAAGCGTTGTAAGTAAATGTCTGAGAGAATTCTTGTTATATACATACAGTAGACGCTCGCAAATTAGAACCGCTTTATTTTTGAGGAAATTCTAATTTCTGAATTATTCTAGACGTTTTTAATAAAAAAATTGAGTAAATTTACTTTCAAGAACTAAAATAAAACATTTAGTTTTTTTAGTTCAATTTTATTTGATAAAAACAAGAAAAAAACGTAACAATTCAGTCCAATACATTAATGTATTTTTTTAAATATGTGTTTAAAAAAGTAAATAATAAAGTTAAAAGTTATTGGAGGGATAGGCTGCACAATGGCCAAATTTACAATTAATCTTTGTTTGACATATAATCAGTTATATTTGTTTGTATTTTTGGTTTCATCGAATCTGAAATATCATTACGGAGAGCCAAAAGATTGCTTAGTGGAAAACAATTCACTGTCATTGCAGCATTTTATTAAATTATTTCGCTTCCAATGGCTGTATTATTAGACAACTGGTGAGACCTCAACAATATCGTCTTTGCTGCTCGGAAATTAAAATTTTAAATTGGAATTTCAGAGCATTTAATGTATTACAAACACTGATTCTAATTGCTGGACATTCGAATTACTGAAAGTTCTTATTTGTGAGCGTCTACTGTATATATGTGTTATATATAGGGTTTTTTTTCAACTATTCAACCATTGGACTATTATTTGTGGGGTGCCCGACGCAGCCATTTGAATGAAATTATTTTCCATTATTAACCGGAAGGATTGTACTTTCAAATAAAAAAGAAATTTGAGAAAATATTCAATAGTTTTTTTTATAGCATTTTCAAAAAAAAAGTTATTTGTTGAAATATGTGGTTTCTAGAGCGGTATGGTATGGGAGCTATAAAAGGGTCTGCCATCTAACGTTTTTTTTTTCAACTATTCAACCGTTGGACTATTATTTGTGGGGTGCCCGAGGCAGCCATTTTAATGAAATTATTTTCCATTATTAACCGGAAGGATTGTACTTTCAAATAAAAAAAGAAATTTGAGAAAATATTCAGTAGTTTATTATTCCCTATATTATTCCTCAACGTTGCTCCGGTATTAAGAAACAAAGAGCGATATTTATTGTATATAGAATGTCTTTGAATAAAACCTAATATCTCCGAAAAATAGTAGCGGAGTTCATGATACGATGTGATGGAAAACCATCAAAGAAAACAACTTCCATGGATATTAATGTGGCAGTATTATATTGCTCAAACATAATATAACGAATGCTAGTTTTTGATTTTTGAAACCATTCGACAAAAAACTAAAGCAAACAATCTAGCTTAATTTTTCTGTGTTTTCTACTATGATTGCATTGTTAAAAATATTTGCATAGAATTCGCTACCTCTTTTAATTAAAATCGATGATTTTTATAACAAATATGCACTATTTTAAAGTTTTATTCAGTATTTCCTTCTACTGTAGAGAAATAAAAAACCGAGATACACCCTTTCTATATTAAGCACATTTAAACTATGTTTACAAGCTTAACGCTAACAGAAAATAAATAAAGCAATAGCAAAATATGCAGCGTAATAAGAAAATAAATTAACATAATAAATACACTTGCAAATTGTGTTCTTGGCATTCAACACGACACGACGACTGATTCTGCTTTGCTGTTGCTAAATGTAGAAAATTGACAGACCTCCAACTCCCTTATCAGTACAACGCTGAAAAGGTAATCGAAATATAGAGAAAAAATAGAAATATTTGTTTATATGGAAGCGTGTGGCTTGACATATGATCAGGCGATTTTCGTGTGAGACGATTATATTTTAAAGCAACAATATGAGAGAAGGAATTTCTACGCCACTGGATTATGGTTACTTGTATTAGTATGCCTGTTCGATTGGGCTTAATAACTTAATTTTTGTATGGAATTTACTCGCTTAACAAGAAAGTAGATTATTAATCTCTTCGCGTTGCTACCAGAAGATTTTTCTTATTGATCCATTTAAGATAAACCAATAGCCAACAATGATGCCACCTTATCATGTCTCTTATCATGTCTCTATTCTTAAGTGTATAGTGCTGTTTACAATTTCAGATATATTATTTAGCATTTTTCGATGGAAAATAAGTTTTATCTATAACATAAGAGGCTCAGATTTACTAAATTATACAATTAGGTTTTTCACAAGGTGTCCTAAAATGTCGAATGTTGGTATTCTTAACACAAAAATATATTACGACCTTAAGACAATTTCAGTTTTTTCTGAGTGCTGTGTGAGATTATCATCGCTGAAAGAGATGAGATGAAACTGTATTAAAACTTGGAACGATGTGACCCACTTTCACCATGTATAGGTGAAATATAATATGTGTTGTGCCAAATTTAAAGAAAATTAGATAAAATATGTGGCTCCTAGAACGGAAAAAGTCAAATCGGGTCGGACCCTGACCCGCAAAACTACCTGTACCAATTTTTAATTTTTAAGTACACACCTTAACTTAATTTAAAGGAATAAAAACACATTTGTAAGGAAAAATTTCACAAATTGAATTTTTCCATACAAAAAAATACATAGTTAATTTTCCTTTTCTTATGGAAATGTTAACTGAGTTTAGCTCAGATTTATCCAAGAAAATTTTTCTTTATAACAAGTTCAATTTTACTTAATTTAAGTAGAAATTCCTCAGGCTGAGTACAAATTTACATGGTTTGAAGAAAACATGCTCCTCAGTTTGAGTAAATTTAACTTGCTTTGAGAAAAAAGTGACCAAAAATCAAGTTCAAAAAATATTGCACTTGATAGGAGGAATTATTGCTTTAGCACTATGCGAAGTTTCACTATGAGAATTTTCAGTTTTACTACTTTTGTACTTTATCCATGGCATACTTCTTTCTAAGTACATATATATTTATAATTTTATTACAACAGATTTTTATTTCATCTTTTTAAAAAAATATTTAATTCATAAAAGGGTCAACATAACATAACAAACTTAATTACTGCTTCAGGTGTAATTAATTAGCTACTTTTTTTTTAATTCGAATTTTTAGTACAAATGTCAAATTTGAATTTTTACAAAATTCAACATTTGTAAATCCCCCTTATAGACTTTTCAGTCTCAATCGATTTCAGCTTGAAGTGACATGATCGATTTTCAAATGTAAAATTTGTCATTTAAGCTGCATTTCGCGTGCAGTCTGAAAAGGATATTATGTAATTTCAGCTCAATTTCACATGTAGTCTGAAAGAACTTAAAATACCGTTAAGCAGGAAAATCCGCCAGTGGCAATTAAAATACGCCTAATATAGCAAAAAGTCTGACCTGAGAAACTTCCCACTATCAACGTATTGTATGTGTATTTTGCTTTCACCTTCAACAGATTAAGTTTTGGTGAAATTTGCGGTAAAAAAATTCGCAATAAACAAACGAAAAATGATAACAAAAGTAAAGCTAAAACTTGTTGATGCCGGTATTTTAGTATGGAACGACCAGACAACAACAAAAACTCGTCCAACTTATACAACGTTACCCTATAAATTGTGTATACTAAACACATGATAAATATGAAGTACAAGGGTTGCCATTTTGTATAGTTATGGAACTGTTAATGGATAATTTGTAGTCGCTGAAATACCAAAAATTAATTGTAAATAAAGCTAAAATGTTGCCTGTTCGATTGGGCTTACTAGCCTCATTTTTATATGGAATTTACTCGCTTAGCAAGAAAGTTACCGAGTAAGGTGGTGCCATATTTTTATCTCTGAATTATTTAAATAAAACCACAAAGATAATGGAAATACATAGATAAAATAGTTGTAGTTGACCCCTAGGTGGCGAATGTGTAAAAAGTACATTATATTTCACTCAAAGTACATTCTAATTCTAATTTTACGTCAAATACCATACTTCAGTTTATTTAATTTGCTTTTATTTTCTATTTATTGCAGTTTTTAGAAAAAGGGAAATTTTCTTTCCAAAATGACATTCAGTGCCATCTAAATAATTGTCTTCGTACTACGCATTTCTCTGAGAGTTTTTTTAATCTATAAATTTCCATTATCTTTGAAAACCAATGGATAAAAATGTTGCCACCTTATCAAGTCTCTTAATTGTAAGCTAGTAATCCCAATCGTCGTAGTCCCTATCGACAGATATGTAAAAAAATTGTACCTGTACGTAAACTTGCTTGGCTCATTGTACATGCTATCTGTTTGAAAGTTTGGTTGTATAAGGTTAGTATTGTAACGAAATCGAATTTCAATACCCCATTAGAAATGATTTCCTATGAGGGTAGCAAAATTCATTTTCTTTATAATACTACTAATATAGTGAGTAAAATACATAATTTATAAAGCCATTCGTAGATCCACGCAATTGTTGTTTCATAGACGTAGTCGCTGCGCCAGTAATGTTATCTCACATTTTAAATAAACTTGGGCGTCGCGACAATCGCGTTGTTGATTTAAGGACTTATTTGTGTTAAAAAGTGCAAAATTCGATATAATACGTTTTACCTGAGCAAAACGGTGTTTTGCGCAAATACTTGATTTTATATATTTGAATTGATTTTAATCAGCCTGAAAAGTTTATAAAAGAAGCTGCGATAACAAAAATCTAAATAAAATGTTAAAATTTCAATCTAAATAATTTTTTTTTCAAATTGTCGCCAAAAGCAAAAGTGAAAACAAATTTTGAAAAAATAATTTTGTGTTAAAAATTTTTGACTTAGCCTGTAAGCGATCGATGTATGTATCGAGCCTAAGTCCAATAAAGTCAACACAAAATATTTTTTTTAATTTCTTTTGATACATATATTTATTTTGTAGTTGGCGACAATGTGAAAAAAAATTATTTAGAGCAAAAAATTAAATTTTTATTAACTTTTTTGTTATCGCAGCTTGTTATCCCGCTCCAATAACTAAGCTTCGAAAACAACAACTTAAAAAACGTTAATTTGTCGGTCAATAGAAAAAATAATTGTTCACTTCGTTGCCAACAACAATATAACGGTATATACAAAAACAAACTTAAAAAAATAATTTTATGTTTGAATTTTTGGACTTAGCCTGGAAAATTAACCAGTGTATGATTATCGAAGCTAAGTTCAAAAATGCCCCTATCAAATATATATTTTTTAAATCTGTTTATCGCCAATGTTAAAAAAAAACATTTTTTATTATGTGTGAAACTTTAACACTTTATTTACGTTTTTCTTATCGCCGCGCAGTTATCCCTTCTAGAAAAAACTTTCAACTTTCCCCATTTTCAAGAGCAAATCTCTTGACGGCAACAGCCCTGCAACCGTGTGTTTGAAACAAACACCCAAACAAAAACTTTAGTAGTGTGTGAGAAGTTTAACGAAGTGTTTTTGTATTATTTCTACTAGTATTGCTATCAAGCGTCACCAAGGTCGAAAAAGGTCATAAGTAATGATTATATTGAAAAAGAAGTTTTCAAAAGCCATGTGTTTTGTTAACATTCCACCAAAATTAGAAATTTTCCAACAATTAAACAAAATATGCCCATATTAACAGATACCCATTAAACCACGTGTTTTAGAATGTGGTGTCTGCAGTAACCTTTAGACAAATGCGTATGTCATGCCAGTGCATGTGTATGTATGCATTTATTGTGTGTACTTGCAAAAATTATATTTGCAAAAAACGAGTACAATATGCACTAAATGTTCAAGGGTATGTTAATTGTATTTAGTTTAAGGCTAAACTACTTTTCCCTAGAATTGAATTCATACGGTTTAGTTACGTTGTGCACATTTACATTTGCAAACAATAACCTTTAATAACACAAATTTTGAGTACATAAAACACAAAAAATAAAAGCGTAACGCACATTCTAAAAAACTAAAAACTTACCCGGATTTGGAGGCCTGAGTAGAGGTTATAGAATGAATACGCAAACGTTGTGCGATGTCTTTCAATTCTTGTACGGCTTTAGCTTCGGGTTTGTGGTACGACATTTTGAAACAAACGCTTTTAATAATATTTTATTTAAAAAGAAAAAAACTGTGTATAACACTATTTGCACTTTGTTCTAGAATAAGAAAAACGAAACTTAGGTGGCGTTTCTTTTACTATTCTGTTATCGTCGTTCCTGAGCTGTTTCGTTCCTTAGCGGCCGGCTTTCGAAATCAAACTGACAATTTGATTTAATATTTAATACAACGTACAACGCAAGGCGTATTTATACAGGTGATAGCACTAGAACAACAACAACTTCGGCAACAACAAAATACAAGTAATTTTTTGATTGGTGAGCCATAATGTCAAAGCAAAATATATGGGATTTGACAGTTTCGGTTACTTTTGAATGAAAAAATTTCAGTCAGCTGGGCTCCTGCTATCACCTTTATTAATACGCCTTGATACAACGTTACACAAAGAGAATGGAAATTTATAGATTAAACAAAACTCTCAGAGAAATGCGTAGTACGAAGACAATTATTTAGATGGCACTGAATGTCATTTTGGAGAGAAAATTTCCCTTTTTAAAAGTTACTTCCAATGACTTTTGTGGTTTTACGTCAAATACCACACTTCAGTTTATTTAATTCGCTTTTATTTTCCGCTTATTGCAGTTTTTAGAAAAAAGGGAAATTTTCTCTCCAAAATGACATTCAGTGCCATCTAAATAATTGTCTTCGTACTACGCATTTCTCTGAGAGTTTTGTTTAATCTATAAATTTCCATTCTCTTTGTCATATCTTTGTCATATCCTCAAGATAATGGAAATATATAGATTAAACAAAACTCAGAGAAATGCGTAGTACGAAGACAATTATTTAGATGGCACTGAATGTCATTTTGGAGAGAAAATTTCCTTTTTTTCTAAAAACTGCAATAAATGGAAAATAAAAGCGAATTAAGTAAACTGAAGTGTGGTATTTGACGTAGAGTCATAAAAATCATTGGAAGTAACTTTTACTTCATTCGTTTTCTTTAAATTTTCAGTATTATAAGCGAAAGAGAGAACATAATTGAGTGAATTAGAATGTACTTTGAGTGAAATATAATGTACTTTTTACACATTCGCCACCTAGGGGTCATGGCTGCAACTACAACTATTTTATCTATGTATTTCATTATCTTTGGTCATATCCAGTCGTCAAGGGTTTGCCTGATCGAAAAATTACACAGGATTGCATTTAGGTTTTGGAGAGCAATCCTCTTTGGATAAGTGGAGAAGGTCAGTGAAGTTGTAAGTTAGGGCAAAGTCCAACTTCACTCGACATTACGACATTCAAGATACATTACGACATCAACAAGTTTGGTTCAAATAAATGTTACGTGTTTAATTCATTTCGTTTGAAAGTAAGAGTTTTTAATGTGAAGATTTGAAATGTCATTGGTGAATAAATGAGAAATTTGTATTTATAGGTAGAGCAGTAAGGCGCGAAAGAATTAGAATTATAATAAAAATAGTTTAAACAAAATCTTAAGGTAAGTTTAAATTAGTGAAAAAAAATGGAAAAAAGAAAGATAGCGAATTTAAAACCAAAAATGTAAATACTATGTTTACGTCATCCACCGGTTTACGCCACAACCGCAGGAATTCCCGGCACATTTGTTGGGAATTTCTTGTGGGCTTCGGATTGGAAGGCGTAATATTCAACTTACCCACAAATCCGCCTACACACATACAAACTCCAATGAAATCAACCCCAATAAGTATCAAAAAGGTATCTTACAGATTAAGTAAGAGTGTTAAGGCCAAAACACAATGGGAAAAATATACGTATATTTTTAAGCATGCATGTCTCGGGTAATTTTGAAATGTATGTAAACATATGAAGAAGCGTACAATAAAAGCGTGCATCCCAAAAGAGTGTATCAAGCAGACAAAAACTTGCTGAACTTTTAACTTTTTTGTGTGCTTCGTGAAGCAAAAGCGTTTAGTTAGAAAAAATCTGACCTTATCGAAAAAGAAAATTAAAAGGAAAATGTTTGAGAAAGTTTTAATAAATGATGTGCAAAAATACCAATGTATATATAATAAATCGCGCAAATCATTTAGAAATAAATTAATTAAAGCGGCAGCCGGGAAAGCAATATCCAGCTGTGGATTTGCCAGGTAAGTACATTCGGACGAAAAATAAATTCTCATTTTATATCTCGGCAATTGATTAACCTTTTTGTTATATATTTTCGTAAATATATTTGTAATATGTGAAGTTGGGATCGTTTTGTCAGATAAAATTCAAGAATGTCATCTGGAAGCGTGGCGCCGGTGGAAACAACATAATGGAAATTTACGTCTTTTATGAAAGACTAAAACCGTGAGTAATGTATTTAAATAAAGAATTAATATAGAGAATAGGCGTAGTGACACTTCTTGCAACAGTTTGCAGTCCGGACATTTGTTTGTTCTCGTTCATCGTGCTGCTGCGTATGAGTACACAACACTAATTACTTTTAACATGAGATTTAATATTCATATTTCATGTATTCCATCAAATTGTGTCTTGTATTTATCTTCTTAAAACGTTAAACTTTAAGTTGGACTGGAACCTAAAATACAAATGAATTGTGGTATTTTTAAAATATGTGCCTTGGTGCATATGTAATAAGTAATTAATAACACGAATTTTGTATAACTACCAAAAATGTATTATATTTATTTTTCGGAAATTAAGGTTAGGACATGGATCCAGGTGGAGTTGTCTTATGGAATCCCACTTTTTCAAATAAAATAACTCCAAAAGTATTCGGAACAAAACTTCAAAAAACTCCTCCTCCAACCTCTTTCCTTCAAAGTCCTTCAACAGTAATTTCTCCATTATCACTGTCTGTAAATTCGGCAAGGAGACGTTTACCAAACATTGAGTGGCGTAATACTCCTCCGTCGCTTTGAGACCCATATGCGCCTATGTCTACTGCTGTGAAGATACAGTCACAAACTGCCAGCAATACAATCGAAAATGAGTCTGTAATGGAAAAAGTGAATAAAGTGTGACAAATCTTATGCATTTCAAGGGATTACGTTTTTAATTGTAGTATGCTGATCCAGAGCTCGGGGGACACGTTATAGTTACGTGCTTTCCATCGATGGCGCCAACACAGTGTGGGGAATTCCATAGGATTTCAAAATCATTTGTCATTCGTGCCGGGTTGGAATTGCGAGGTAGCTTGAAAAGAGGTTAGCCCAAATTACTTCACTTGTCTCTCGTATTATTTTTCGCTCTGTTGATGCATTTTAAATGTTAGAGAAAGATATTGCGTGCTATCCCCATGTGCTGTATAAAAAAGACTTTATAAATCCCTTTGTATATACATACATACATAATCTTTTTCAATTTACTTACACTAGGGCCAGCTGATATAGGGCCGGTTGCTGCGCATTGTCGAGTCTTCCTCCATAATGGAAAATAGTTGGTCGGAGACCTGTGGTGTCGTCCTTACCATTTTATGGAATTGTTAGTGGTCATTGTTGTGTAAATGTTCAAAGCTAACGCAAACAGCCCCATCAACATTTCTATTTTGGTATGATGACCTTACCCAAAGTCTACGCCGACCAATTTTTTAAAAAGTTGTACATAATTGTAATACGCACGACAACCAAAGCTATTTCATTTATTTCCATTTTTAATTATGTCGCACATTTGTTATTGTTTACATTCAAACAATAAGCACAGAAGAAGAAGAAAAACAAGAACATATGTTTTCATGCGTACATGCATAATTTCTATGTGTCTTGCAAACAGCAACAATACGTATAATGCACGCATGCTCGATAAGCGTACTTTGATTGTGTTTTGGCCTTTACTTACACATAGTTAAAAGATTAGCCTCGAGCAAAAACGTCAGAAAATTATAACCTGAAATGAAAGAGAGATTGTATAATTACCTCGTGCGTGTTGTATGTCTTGTGTTGTCTCGTATCCGTGTTTGTGTCTCTAAAATTTAGAAGAATCAGAATAAGCAAATTGTTAAAATTAAAAACGAACCTAAAAAAATTAAAGAAAAACCTGAAATAAAATAGAAAATTTTTATAATTAAAGAAAAATCTGAAATAAAATAGAAAATTGTTAAAATTAAATAAGAAAACCTGAATAGAAATTAAATAAGAAAACCTGAAAAGAAAAAATAAGAAAATCTGAAAAGAAAAAAATATAAAAAAACTGAAAGTAAATCGTTGAGAAAAAGAAGAATAAAGTAAAACATTTAATATTAATATTATTACTTAAGCTTAAATAAATTGTAAAAAATATATATTTTCAAATTTCAAGAAATTTTGAGAACTTAAGAAAATAATAAGAGATTATTTAATCATAAAGATTTTTTAAATAAATTAAAAATATTATTTATTTAATTTAATTTGAATTATTAATTTAATTAAATTACGAAATTGAACTAATAATTAAATATATAAATACATTTAAATAACTAAAATCTTTGAATGTAATAATTTCTCTTTTAATAACTTAAATACATTTAAGTGTAAATATTAAAATTAAACAATTTAGTATTATTACAAAAATTTGTAATTATTAATATAAATAAAAAATGTGAATTTTGCATATAGAATCCTATAATGTAAATTTTGCTAAAGAACAGGTTGAAAATGGTGTAGTAACTATAGTTTAAACAAGACGTGCGGTAGTGTTTGGGGCATTTTCGTACACCCGAGCCAAGAAAATGCCATGGAAGGCTGATAAAGTACTTATGGGGAGGGCAGCTCAGCAGAACAACGACATCTCAGTTCTGCACAATAAGAGAATGTGTTGGAAGATGTCATCTTGTTGCTTCTCGTTGAAGGCATTCCTTCCTTTTCCTATCTTTTTCCTATATTCCTTTTAATTTTCTTTTTTTCTTCCTCATCTTATTAGTATGTCATTTCCTATTCCCTAACCCATATGTTTTTCCTTTAGTATTAGCGATAATTGTTGCTTTATAAAAAAATATATGTATTCACGGCACGGAAGATTAAAATTGGATAACCCCATCCGATGAGCTCTAGCCCGGTAAAGACCAGCGTACCATTTCCGTTCCATCACCACAGGTTATCACACAAAGGCAGTGAATAGTCTGCCCAATGGACTCACGTTGCTATCATTCTGAAGTATTATGTTTTTTACTTCTACGACAGCTACACCTTCATTGCAAAACGAGACTGGCATTCATGACAGGCTCTTTCGAATGGGCTTACCAGCTTAATATTTGTATGGAATTTACTCACTTAACTAGAAAGTAGCTTACAACTCTCTAAGTTATCGAATAAGGTAATACCAGATTTTTATCTCTGATTTATTTAAATAAATCCAATGGCTAATAATGTTGCCACCTTATCAAGTCTCTTAATTTTAAGCTAGTAAGCCCAATCGAACACGGCTAATATAAATGTTAATGTTAAAACATTGGGAATCAAAAATTGAGTTCGACTCAAGTCGAAATGTTGTGGCTGTTTTTCTTTAAGACTGGATAACTAATCTGTGATAACAAAAATCAAAATAAAATGTTAAAATTTCACTCAAAATTAAAAAAGTTTCAAGTTGGTGGTAACCAGCTGTTCGAGTTTTTCAATTCGATAAACGTCTAATCGCCCGACGAGTTCCGGTTACCGTTACCAGATATTGAGAAAATGAAATTGTGCTAACCGGGAGTATATCGTTACGATAAATTCTAACTGGACTATGAGAAAATGGCCCTTACACTTGCTAATTATCCAGGGTAGGTCCAAATTTTTAACATAAATTTGTTTTTATAAACACAGAATTTTTTATTTTGAGTGGAATTTTAACTTTTTATTTAGGATGTTGTTATACATTTTAACATTCAATTTAACTCGCATGTCATGTAAACTCAGATCCCTAAAGTATGATAAACACATTTTCCAAAATACAGTAACAATGAAAAGTAATTTTGAGATGTTTTTGCTGGGAGGTCTTATTTACAACTTCTGTAATTAAATCGACATTTGCAGCTATAAAAATAGTTTTATTTATAAAATGGTTAAATATTGGTTAAATATATGGTTAAATTAAAGACATCGGTCAGCCTCGTGATTATATTAGTTTATAGTGGTGAAAATGAAGCAAACTGCATTCTGACAACTTCCAGTTAAACAACATTTTGGAAAGGAAAACGATTCAAAATTGTTGCAAAATAATACTTCCATGAACTAAATTACGATGCAAATTCCAATAAAATTATGAATTTGCCAACTATTTATACACTCCACGAGAGTATTATGTCTTTGTGCATTTGTTTGTAACACCCAAAAGGAAGAGAGATAGACCTATTGTTATTTATACCGATCGACTTAGAATCACTTTCTGAATCGATTTAGCAATGTCCGTCTGTCTGTCTGTCCGTCCGTCCGTCCGTCCATCTATTCTTGTAATCACGATACAGGTCGCAATTGTAGACAAAACCAAATGAAACTTTGCACAACGAAGTTTTTCGAGATAAGAACGAACGCTATTTAATTTGAAGAAAATCGGTTCAGATTTAGATATAGCCCCCATACGAATTTCACTCCCGATTTGACACTTTTTACTCTAGATACCACATATTACAACAGATTTTCTTCAAAATTGGCAAAACATCTTATATTCCAACTAGAAACACCTGTGGTAAAAAATGGGTCACATCGGTTCAGATTTATATATAGCTCCCATACAAATTTCGCTCCCGATTTGACTTTTTCCGCTCTAGAAACCACATATTGTATCAGATTGTCTTCAGATTTGGCAAAACATCTTATATTTCAACTAGAAACACCTGTAGTAAAAATGGGTCAGATCGGTTCAGATTTATATATAGCTCCCATACAAATTTCGCTACCGATTTGACTTTTTCCGCTCTAGAAACCACATATTGTATCAGATTGTCTTCAGATTTGGCAAAACATCTTATATTTCAACTAGAAACACCTGTAGTAAAAATGGGTCAGATCGGTTCAGATTTATATATAGCTCCCATACAAATTTCGCTCCCTATTTGACTTTTTCCGCTCTATAAACCACATATTTTAACAGATCATCTTCAAATTAGGCGAAATATATTATATTTGTCCTAGAAACACCCATAGTGAAAATGGGTCAGATCGGTTCAGATTTACATATAGCTCACATACGAATTTTACTCCCGATTTTAATCTTTTCACTCTAGATACCATATATTACAAGAGATTTTCTTCAAAATTGGCAAAACATATTATATTTCAACTAGAAACACTTGTGGTAAAAATGTGTTAGATCGGTTCAGATTTATATATAGCTTCCATACAAATTTCGCTCCCGATTTAACTTTTTCCGCCCCAGAAACCACCAATTTTCACCGAATTTCTTCAAAGTGAGCATAACACCTTATATTTGAACTGGACGAATTTATTGTGAAAGTTAGTCACATTTTTCCATGTTTCGATATAGCCCCGATACAAATATTCTTATCGATTTGACAAATCGTACCAGGTTGTATTAGCCTGGTACGATATTAGGAAACATACAAAAATTCTTCCCGTTTTCACTTTTTTACCGAGTTGGACTGTATTCGGTTGGAAAGTGGAGTGTATCATATAGTCGGCCCCGCCCGACTTTAGTCTTTCCTTACTTGTTTAACATTAGATCTGTTCAATTGGCCTTGCTATGTTACAATTAAGAGACTTGATAAGGTGGCACCATTGTTACCCATTGGTTATCAAAGATAATAGGGCTGTTTTTCTTTATGCCGATAACAAAAACGTTAATAAAAATTATTTTTTTGCTCAAAATAAAAAAATATTTTTTCACTTTGTCGCCAACTACAATATAAATATATGTATCAAAAGAAAGTTTCAAAAAATATTTTGTGTTGACTTTATTGGACTTAGCCTCGATATTCATATTTGTAACACAAAATTATTTTTTCAAAATTTGTTTTCATACACACATTGATATTGCTTTTGGAGACAACTTTAAAAAAGAATTTTTTTATTTCGAGTGAAATTTTAACATTTTATTTCGATTTTTGTTATCGCAGCTTAGTTATCAAGTCTTAAAGAAAAACAGTCGTAATGGAAACCTAGGTGGCGAATGTGTAAAAAGTTCATTATATTTCACTCAAAGTACATTCTAATTCACTCAATTTTGTTTTCTCTTCCGCTTATAATACTAAAAATTAAAAGAAAACGAATGAAGTACAAGTTAATTCCAATGTCTTTGCTTAATACAAAGATAATGGAAATCCATAGATAAAATAGTTGTAGTTCTAGCCAAGGCCTAACCGGGGGACGAGTGCCGGTTAGCATTTAACGATCGTATAACCACTAAGTAGATGTTGAGAAAATG
Source organism: Polietes domitor (assembly GCA_947397865.1). Classification (NCBI taxonomy): domain Eukaryota; kingdom Metazoa; phylum Arthropoda; class Insecta; order Diptera; family Muscidae; genus Polietes; species Polietes domitor. The sequence continues at coordinate 34,771,449 of OX377618.1, forward strand.
AAATTGTAGTAACCGGGAGTATATCGTTACGACAAATTATAACCGGACTATGAGAAAAAGGCCCTAAGTGTACGTTTTGTGACTTTTTTAAGATTTCTCTATATATGCTGAACACAAAACTTCCAATAAGCAATATGGCCCAATTTCAGGCCTTATAACTTCTCTAGTATTTTTTTGGTACGATATCGATTAAAAATTGTCACTTAAAAATTTGTTGCTAACCTACAAAAGTCCTGCTAAATCATTTAATTAATTTCCCTTATTCATAATTTTGGCTGTAGTTTTAAGGGAACATTTAAGATTATTAATAGTAATTGAATCTATAAATTGATAAAATGTAATTTAATGTTGTGTTGTTTAATTAATTAATTTAAAACATATATTTATATAGCATGTCAAAAAATGTATGAAAGGAAACCATAATGATATAAAAATCACTTTCAATAATATAGTCGTTTGTTTGACAGGTTCACGAGCTCTGTAGAACGTTTTTTCTACTATTAACAAAATATCATGGTAGTCTAGCTTATTAGCCAAATTATGTGTAGACTTCTTTACATTTCACTATGAAAAAATAATAAAAAAGAAACTTTAAACTAAAAGGACGTTAAGTTCAGCCACACATAATCGTATATACCCTCCACCATGAAGTGAATTTCTCAGTATTACCGATTTTAGGCTGTCGACTTATGTTTACTGTTTTAAATAAATTGTGATGTTTCATTGGTGAAATATTGGAAAATTTTAAATAATTTTAATGAACACTTCCACAGCAATCTTCAAAAAATGTGCTTAAATACCCAAAATATTGTTTCTTTATTTAGTTATTTCAGACTTGTTAGGGAAAAACTTGATACCTCTCGACCCTTTTAACTATTTACAATACTAAAAGTTCTCACAAGCGGGCTAGCATGAAGCTCATGATTCATTATAGAGTAGTTTGATTAATTTCATCTACCCATTGTGACCCTAAAAGAACGAATTTGGATTTTTTACTTTGAACACCCGCAAATTCAGCCAGTCATAAATATTCTAAACACAATAATTTTAATTTATGATACATTATATAGCTAGTTTTTTATATTTACGTTTTTTAGGTTATATTTTGACGATCCCGCTTTTTGAATTCATAAATCCCGCTTTTTGTCCGATAAGAGATGGTCTAAATGGTTCTAAAATATTGGAGTCGTCCACGGTGAGTATTGATCAAGTGTGAAGAACATTTGAGCAATTGAAATGTAAATATTAATGTGGTTCCATAAAATGAAAAATCATTCAATTTCATTTATTTCTTTGTAATTCCAAGCCAAGTGGCCAATTATAATTGAATTACAATGTTCTTCATGAAATTACATTTATGTCTTAAACTATTTAAACAATTAACTACAAGTAATCATGATCCAAACTACAAAAAGATAGTATTTAAAAAAATAATAAAAAATTAAATATGATTTTAAACTGAACATTTTCATAAATAAATTAAAATAAACAACTAAATAAAAATAAGTAATTAAACAAAAATAAATAATTAAAAAAAATAATAATAAAAGAGCATACAAATAAAATGTCTAAGTTCCCAATTAATCGCAGGACAATAATAATAAAAATAAAAATAGACGAAGGTCTTTAAAGAAATGCTGCATTGGACATATTTCGAAAATAATAATAATAGAAGATGTTGTTTTAAGAATGACTACTCAAATTATATATTATTAAATTTTAAAGTAAAAAGAGACAAAAACACTGCACCTGTATTAAGAACATGTATACAATAGTATATTACAATATCATTACAATATTTCTATTACTACTCCTAATAAAATCTGTGTAGTTAACTGTAAGTGTTGAACAGGTCGCACATGACATAATAAAAGTCCTTAAATTAACAGTTAGTTTGTTAAACACACGGGCTACTCTAACTTGGAATGACTTTTCTAGATAATGGTCTAGCATAGGGATAATTAGCTGGTTAGATATAGTGGAGCGCGTTAAAGTAAATGATCTAGCCAGAAATTTTGGACAATGATTTTTGTAAACCTTATGGAACATAATTAGAGAACGTAGATTAATAAATTTGTCAAAAGAACAACCCAAAAATGTTTCTACTACACCCAAACATTTAATACTACCGACAAAACCAATGCACACGTTATTGTACTGCAGACATATATCAACAGGATGCGTTGAGCAGGGCCGTGTGCAGGGGGGGGGTGGTTTGGGGGTTCAAACCCCCCCAGAGAGGTTTTGAACATATACTTTTTAAAACTTTCTAGACTTTCTGAAGCAATAAAATATAGAATTTTTAAGGTCTTTTTAAAATAACTCGTCTGAAATGGAAATTTTGCAGTAAAATCATGAAAACATGATTACATGAAGATAAAAAATCGTGGACACTTTCTTGAATTTCGGACAAAGACTATGAAAACTACAAACAAACTAAACGAATTGTGCCAATTTTAAGATTGTGTAGGGCTAATTTCGCTAATGGACACCAAATTGTTCGGAAAATTTTCATTTTTATTAACCGATACCACTTCTTGACATTCGACTAGAGCTATATCTTATGAACTTTTAATTGTGTACTGCAATAAAAGTTTAGAAATTTTATAACAAAATCGTTTAGTAATTTTATAAAAGTGTAGATAAGAATCACCATGATATCATAATGAAATCTAAAAGCATTCTTAATAAAAGCAAATAATTTGCTTGATGGTAACCAGTAGCTTAACTATGAGTGCCAAACTTTGGACAAATTTGTAGTATATCTAATTGGAATCTAAATTAATAATTATGTAAAAATCTATTGGCGAGACGAAATTCTTCCTTTCTGCGAAAAAGTATTGGAGTAACCTAAGAATTTTTTATGGAGAAATTTTTTACTTATACAAAAGAAAGTATACTTTAATTTTTAAATAAAATACAATTTGCATTTTTAAATGTCTGAGTATAGAAATCGGGTGGGACATTTGTATAAGGGCTATATCAAAACATTGACCCACATATTCCACTTCCACAACAGATGTTCTTAGGTCAAATATAATATGGTGTGGCTATTCGTATATTCCGTTTGCAATGAGTGGTTTCTAACATTTGCGATGCGACATTTGTATGGAGTTGTATCTAAATCTGCACCGATGTGACCTATTTTCATCATAGATGCAATAACAACAGTTTCGTTACTTCCAATGTTTTGGGAGTTTGCAATTATAATACAAATCCATTTCGATAAACGAAGAAAACTGTTATATACATACTTAATTCTCTTTGTTCATTTACAACAACTGATGACATGTTTACCACAAACAAACTAATTTTCCCACAAAATAAACTCAAAAACGATGTTCACGTGTTTAAAATTTCGTTTCTACGAAATGCATTTTTTCTCTGCGTGAAGATCTCTATTTTAAAATCTACTTTAAAGTTGCGAGACAATAAGAAATGAGTTTCAAATTACTAAATTTTTTGTTATATTTATCATTTATGTCAAATTTTTTTCAAAGTTAGTATTTTTTTGTACATATGTAACAAGTATTATTCAAAAGAGAAACAACAAATTCAGTAACTTGGATCTACGTAGGAAAACGAAACTCTAAAATAACAATTATTTGTTTTTTTTTTTTAATTAAAATTTCTAGTTGTTTCTGTACTGTATTTGTTATTCGAATTTATACATATATAAGATTATAAAAATGAAGAAACATTTACAAATATTTTTTATTTAAACGGAATATGCGTATAAAGATTTTGAGTAAACATCCTGTTACTCATGTCCTATATAAATTAAAAACCCAAAACTCTTTAGTCATCCTATTTAGACCCATACTTTGTCAAAAAGCATATTCAATTTTCTGCATTTATCATAGAAAAAATGCGGGACTGAAGGGTTTATCGCCGAGGAATTTGGTCGTTTTTTGTTTAATATTTCTTCAAAATATATTTTGAGTGCTTATATTCATAAGTGGCTATGAACCATTTTCTCGAAAATGAGTTTTTGATGCCAAACTATTCTCAGATTTGGATGTCATCTGTCGTATAAATATGGAAAAGATTTTTCTCTAAAGCCATTTTTTTAATTTTCTGATTTGACTATCCCCTCGCACGTTAGTTTGTGACTGCATAAGTGGCTATGAACATAAAAATAATAGAAGTAAAATAGTTCAACAATGGAGCAGCATAAAACCGAAGGTTATAATTCGCTACAACGATTTTGTTTAAAACATTTTTCTAGATTTAGGGCATATCGTACTATCAAATTCCATCATTTCGCGTTAATAGAATTTTGATTCCCCAGTTATCAGGCTAAAATAGGAAAAATGGTGGCTGTAAAGTCAAAAATTGTGAAAAGTATCTTTAGAAAAAACCGGCGTAACTTTTTATTATATTGAGAATACCAAAATATTTCTTTGCCATGTGATTGCTGACATCATGGGTAATATTTGTGTATGAAAAGGTTCAGAAATATGAATGAAGAAAGTTAAAATATAAGGAATTGCAAAGACGAATTTTGGATTTTTCATCAATTGCAGCGATTTTCGCGACTGGCGACATATATGTTACAATCGACCAATCTGACGGATGAATAAACAATAATCTTATTCTTATTTCAACATTCATAGTGCTCAATTTTAAACATACAAAAGTGGCTATGTACCATTAAACCGCGAATAATAGGAAATTTCGAAAACTTTTTAATCGTAGCAATTAGTAATCCTTTTTAGATTAAACTGTAGAAGAACGATTAATAATTTTTCTTCAAATTAAGGAGAAAATCAGCTCTCCTGAAAAGTTATGTTTTTGTTCATAGCCACTTATGAATATAAGCCCTCGATATGTATGTATGTAATTTCAAGCAACTATTTAACAAAGTTCTACACTTAGAGAACAAGTCTGTAAATAAAAGCACCGATTGTCTGCTGCCAGACACTTTTCTGCTATTACAGCTTTGGCATAACAGCAGTTTTTTGCAATCTTACATCAGCATTCACACTGCTAAAGAGTTTGCAGTCTGCTAAAATTGGCTGTTGTTAATTAAAATATAAAAATAGATAAGCGTTCATAAGCGAGTTTAGCTCGAATTTTCTTTTATATTAGCTTGGGACAATATGCTGTCTCTTTTTTAACTGTCTTTTTTATGCTGTCCCTTTTTGTACTGACATATTCCTTTGAGTGTACTGATAGATGGATTACTGAAATGCAACTTTGCAGACAATGTCTGTCGGACGAATGTATCAAAATATTTCTTGAAGATCCTGGCAATAAAATATGAGTGGTTTCCAAACGCTCCAATAAAAATTTCCTAAAAAGTTGGAAAATTAAGTATGTATGAGTAAAGTTTCTTTCTTTCAAAGCCATAGTAAATAGTTCATTTACTAGAAAAAGGTAGTAGATTTACTTAAAAACATTTCTTTGGATCTAATGAAAATTCTTACAATGGAGTAAATTCAAACTTATGTGGAAGAATATTTTCAAGGTTTAAAGTGCTGAAATTTTTTGTATGGAAAAAATCCATTTAGGAAATTTTAACCAAAAAATGTGTTTTTTCCTAAAATGAAGTTAAAATGTTTGCTGAAATGTATGCCGAGTTCTTCATATATATAAGTATTATTGAACTTATAAAAAACATTTGAAATTATTTAAAAAATTCTTGAATATTAATCTAAGAAGCAATTCTCGTTCGTTTGCACAGACTTATTTCTTAAATACTTTATGAATTATTCTAAACAACCACTGCGAAGGCGCCTTCGCAACAATCACGAAGTAATAGCTCAACTCCTTATGTCAGAGGTATCATGAAACTTTTGAGAAATATTTCATGTTGTCTTTTTTTGCATCAGTTTTGCATACTCTGAAGCAAAACTATTTGTTTGATTTTTTTAGTTAAATTGAAATTATTTTAATTTCATCTTTTTTCCTTGTATAAAATAAAATTTTCCTCCGTTAAAGTAAAAATTTACTCGTTTTGAGGAAAAAATCAGCAAAATTGTCCTCAGTTTGAGTAAATATTTACTTGATTTGCGTAAACATTTACTTAGTTTTAGGAAATTTTCAGCAAAATTTTACTAAGATTTAGTAAAAATGTACTTGTGTTTTAGTTAATTTTAACTCATTATAGGATTAACTTTTTTTATGGATGTAGATGAAAACTACCCCAGGGGAAAATCCTGTGCACGGGCCTGGCGTTGAGTACATACTGCTTTCTGCAGGTAAGATATGAGAAAATTAATCGACATGCGCTGGTCTGCAGCCCATATAACCTAAATATTTTTTCTATTAATAATGCATGCAATAAGCCTGTTCGATTGGGTTTTACTTGTATGATTTCTGTCAACTAAAAAAGAATTACGGAGTTGAATTCGGTTTTCTTTGGAGTGTGTTTTTTTGCAATATTTTTTTTATGAATTGGTTTCGTAAAGGAAAAGGCCTATTGTATTTCTCGTTGATACAGTCTGGCAACATCCATGAAAAATATCAGCTGCTTTTGACACTAGTGTTTTTATTTTCAGTCAATCGTGTCCCCCAAAACACCTCGTCTTTCCTTTTGTTATTGTAGGTTTCATTCTTGTTGTATCGGCGTTATTACTGCACCCAATCCATAATCGGACGTAAATAAATCTGTACAAATCTTCGCGTATTTTTGTTCATCCCTATTTGGGAATGTGTTTATTATTTTATCTTGCAGTTAAGAGTTTTGTGTGTTTGCCATAAACAAAAGTTTTAAATAAATAAATAAAGTGTGAGACAAAAATAATAATTATGAATTCGTTTCAATCATTCGGTGAATGGAATATTATTCGAGCTCTCGGCGAGGGGGGATTTGGTGAGGTCCATCAGTGGAAACATATAATTACTGGCCAGGAAATAGGTAAGTTCCAACTCTTCACAAATACATAATACACTTGACTAGTTTTAGCTGTATGCTGAGCCATAACAAACGATCGTAAAATCGAGGTGGACGCATGTGATTCATATGTATATATACAATATTCAATTCCAAGAATTGCATCGCCGTCTGTTTTGCTGTTGTAAAGCATTTCATATACTTAGATTGCCACTCCGTTTGTAACAATGGTTGATGGTCGTTATTAGACCGTATAAAGTACACCTAAAGCTGTTTGGGTTTTCAGGAATAGTCGATTATCGAGAAATTACCCGATCTTGAGATTTTTAATTTAGTTAGGTGTTTTGTGCGAATTACAAAAATCTAATTAGTGTGAAATGTTAGCGAAAGAGATACACTTTTTGTTCCCCAGATCATATTGATTTTTCGAAAATAACCGAATGTTTTTTACGAATAGAGATTTTTATGATATAGTGTAATATACAAGAAATAAAGCAAGATATTTTGCTGAAAGATCACTTTTAAGAATTTCAAACTACTCTAGTTTTGTTTAAAATGAGCTGTTGTATTCCAATCGAACCTGTGGAGCGCACAAGATTCGATCATGCCGAATTGTTCGCACTTTTTATACCCTCCACCTCCAGGATGGGGGTATACTAACTTTGTCATTCCGTTTGTAACACCTTGAAATATCGACCTAAAGTATATATATTCTTGATCGTCATAAAATTCTAAGACAATCTAGCCATGTCCGTCCGTCCGTCTGTCCGACTGTTGAAAGCACGCTAGCATCTAAACTAAAGGAGCTAGAACGTTCAAATTTTCCATAAATGCGTCTTATAGTCGTAGATCGGTTGGGATTGAAACGGGGCGAAATCGGCCCAAAGGGAAAAATTTTTCCCTCACAAGGACTAAAAATACCCATAATAATCCCTAATATTTTAGCGTATTTAAGCATGTTTTTTGAATATGTCTGTTTATATTTGCTTGATATTTGGTACGCGCATTCCCCTTATAGCAAAAACGTGCACCATAAAGTGATTCTTATTTGTAGGGGGTGAAATGGGGCAAAAAAGGGATAAAAATGGTACATATTAAACGACAACAGCTAGAAACATGAAATTCGGTTTGTACATTCCTCTAGTTGAGTAGATACATAATATAAAAGTATTTTTTCCAAATTCGTACTTTTAAGGGGTAACATAGGAATAGAGGGATAAAAATGGTACCAACCAAACGGCTGTACCTAAAATAATGAAATTCGGTGTATACATTCCTCAGATTGCGTAGACACGGAAAATAAACTGATTTTTCGAAATTCGTACTGGTACCAACTAAACGACTACAGCTAGAATGATGAAATTCAAGGGGTAAAAATGGTTCCAACCAAATGGGAGCAGCTTGAATCATGGAATTCGGTGTATACATTCCTCTGACTGCATAGACACGCAAAATAAAAAGTTTTTTCTAAATTCGTAATTTTTCTTTTACGGCAAAATTTGGTTGAATCATGAAGTTAGGTTATTTTGCACTATGTACGTCTGATAATGGATTTTCAAAATGTGTTCTTTTGGAATTAAAATAGAATGGAAATACAACCAACTGTTGCGCCCACTATCAACCGATATTTATGGTATTTAATCTTTTTGAAAATATAAAATAAGAATATTAATTTTTTGATTTGAAATAAATAATGGTTTGAAATAATTAAAATATTATATTTATTTATAAAATTATTTCTTTAATATTTCTATTTTTTTTGGTTTGGCTATATTAAAAAAATTATATCTTCCTGTAATATTACTACACTTATACGTAAACCGACAACCTCTGTGGAATGCAATCCATGGTGGAGGGTATATAAAGTTCGGCCCGGCCGAACTTAACACCGTTTTTACTTGTTTTCACTTATTTTGCTGACTTTGTTTATTTGATAAGAACTGAAGAGTCGGTTTGATAGGGCACACATTGTGAAGTCGTCGTTTAATTTTTTAAAAATTTTGCTTTATTTGCAGGAAGTGGTTCTTATAGTTGGAAAATGTATTTTTTGCATATCACAAGATTGTATTCTAGTCATCGCATATTTACAACTTTTTCTGCCTACATAACCTGATACAAACATGTTTTCTGACTGAGAGTGGTCGAACTACTGAAGTCTATAATTTTATCAAATTAGTTATTTGAACAGTCAGAATAAAAATGCATATCAGCAGTATCTTTTTCAGTCTGATCATTAGGCTTCTAGCAATTTGGCATATTATTCAGTCATTAGCAAAATATGAATGGAGATTGTATGGCCAAAATGATAAATTCGTTTGTAATATCCTTTTACACTGACGACGAAGTCAGAACGAAAAAATGTAAAACAAAGTTGAGAAATGGCAACGGACAACATCTATCCTGGTCAGATGGTACTTTGTATGGTACGGATTTATTGCCCGGGAGCCGAAATTAGGGTCGAATTTTGACTTTTCTATGTCACTGGTGGCTTAATATAGAAAGAGCGTATCTTGATTTTGGTAAATGTCAGTTTTTTTTACATACAACAGCTGTCAAAAAATAGCAGCGACGAGATAAAAAATGTCAACAAAGAAAATATTAGTTTTACTTCGAAAACCTTAAAAGTTTTTTAAGGCTATTAAAAGGTGGTATTGAGCTATTTTTAATTTGGCTTTAAATAAAAGTTAAATTTATTGTATTTTTGAGATTTTGTAATTTTGAGTTCTAAACATTTATCATTTATATCAAAAATGAGATCAAAAACATAACAGTACTATGAAAAACTAAAAATATATATTTTTTAATTCACTTTATTTCGACTTTTTTGAATAAGAGCTTAAATAACGATATTTCCTTGAATTTAATGCTTAGTTGTACGCCTTTATTGCTTATCGTTTCATGGAGACTACTAGTCGTTCGCACCTTTTATCCGGTATTTTTGCCCATGTCTCTATAATTAATTGACAAAGTTCGAACTTGTTTTCGGTTTTGGTAGTGATTTTAGTGGTAGTGATTTTAGACATCACACTTGAAATTTTTGATTTGATTGAGATGGTCTTCGCAAACTATAACATCGATGTTATTTACTTTAAACCTCCTTTTTGCGAAACGGCTGGTGTGTTTGGAATAATTCAGCATACTTACGCATAATATTATGCATTATGTCGATGTACTGGGCAGTGCCCATGGTAGTTCTATGTCAATGTATTGACCAAACTGCATAATATGAAAAATACGCCCAACCTCCATGTTTGACAGTGTTGGTAGTATACTGGGGGACGTATCCTGTCGTCTGACGTCTTGCGATCTGTAGAGACACGTTTCCACAATACTAAACCAATTTTTTGATTCATCTGACCATAAAATATGAGCCCACTTTTCGGTTGGCCGTGCTTTTTTGCGTATTGAAATCTTTTTGTGATATGTATGTTTTTACCAGTGGGACTTTTCTTCTGACATACATATTATGTTTACGTAAAGTTTTATGAACATGGTTTAAGTACTATACATTATTATTCTGCGAATGGTTTCAGGTGAAATATACGTTTTTCTGTCACGTGTTTTAGATTTTTCTTCATATAATATTGAATTTCTGATCATTTTAACAGCACCAGAAATAAAATTTGAACTTCAATATATGGTTTATCCTAAGATGTCGACCATACTATTTATTATAAAGAAAAATAATTAATTTAAAAAATTAATAATTAATTAAAAGAAAAATAAGTTTTTTGTTTAGTGTTTTTATCCCTGATAATGGTTGATGAAGGCAACCGAAATATTGGGAAACATTAAAGAAAACTAGCAGCACCAGTTTTTTTATGGCTTCAAGCCGGACAAATACAAAAGAGAATTAGAAAAATAAAACAATAATACTTCAGAAGTACATATAATCATAATCAGAAGTACATATAATCATAATCATAATCATCATAATATCTTACTTCAGATCGAATAGAAAAATTGAAAAAATCTAATGTTCTTGATTTTTTGAAAATTACTATTATTTTATCCATACTACCGCGCAATACCCATAGAAGAATGTACACACACAGCTTCGATTATAAATGTTACAGTTTCTCATTATGTATGTATATTTTCTTAATATGAATTTATATTTTCTAATTAGCAATAGGGATTTTCTGATTTTGAATTCATATTTCTCATTATGAATTTGTATGTTCCTATTAAGAATTTATATATCTCAGTATGAATTTACAGTGCTGATTACATTTCTCAAATTGAATTTATATGTTCATATTCTGGTTATAAATTATATTTTCTAATTATAATCTGGAAAAGGTGTAAAATGTACGAATAAGAATTAATTTGCATCTATATGATGAAAATTATAAGCGAAATAATATTGTCATCTTTTCGAAAAAAAAAAACGTTTAAATTGGGACCCGTTTTGGATGTTTTGTTTTTAGAAGTGTACAACTGCTGATTGACGTAACAAATTTGCACCAGTCTTTGAACTAGTTCACTTAAAATTTTATAAGCAATCCAACAATGAAAAATTATATTTGGTCAAATAACACTGTCCAACAGCATTTTTGGAACAGAGTAGCGAACCCGAAAATTTGGGCAAATAACACTGCTCAACAGCATTTTTAGAACAGAGTAGTGCACCTATAATTCTGAAAAGGCGTGTTTGACATGTTTTTGTAGAATAAACTTATAGTCCAACTGGTCTGAGTTTCTTTTTATAGCTTTATAAATTGTGAAAAGTGCCTTTAGAAATACCCGCGTAACTTTCTATCATAAAGAGAACATCAAAATATTTTTGCGCAAATGATTGCTGATTAAATAGGAAATATTTGTGACAGAATTGTTTCAGAAACCCAGATAGAGAAAGTTGAAATAAATGCAAATGCAACCGCGAATTTTGTATTTTTACAACAATTGCAACTTTTTTGCGACTTACTACATGTATGTTACAAGCGACACAAGTTAATAAAGGGTGATTTTTTAGCTATTATCTTTTTGGCAACACTGGTTTAAACAGCTGACGCACGTTTCGTGTTTTGTTTCACTGTCAAACATCTTCAGTTTGGTCTATAATTTAACCATGAACCGTCTTACAAACGAACAACGCTTGCAAATTATTGAATTTTATTATCAAAATGTGTGCTCTGTTAAGAAAGTTCATTGCGCGCTTCCATTTTATGGTCAGTTTAATAGACCCACTGAAGCGGTTATTCGGGCTATTGTGACTAAATTTCGCACCAAATTTACATTGTTGGACATTAAACCACCAGCACGTTTACGTAGAGTGCGAACTGAAGAAAATATCGCAGCTGTATCGGCCAGTGTTAATGATGACCATCAATTATCGATTCGTCGCCGTTCGCATCAATTGGGCCTCTGTTACTCAAAAACGTGGAAATGCCAAAATTGGACTAAACGGATGGACCATTTGAGGCACAGTCAAGGTCAACATTTGCATGAAATAATCTTCAAACATTAAATTATATGGACAGAGTACTATCGATTCAAATAAAGATTTCATGCGTTTTTCTGAATTTTATGCGTTTTTTTAACTTTCCTATAGCTTTTAAAAATCACCCTTTACACATACAAATTATTTTAGTCATATTTCCCGCGAAAATGAAAATATTGCAAAAATATTCGATTTGTATCTTTTGTTTACCGTGCTCTACCAAAATACCCTAATTTTTGTCGAAAAAGGCCGATATTCCAAAAAATGTCTGGGGTTAAAATGGGTTCATCAATTTAACCCCAGTTTTTCTCGAAAAATGGTCAAATTGGACCATTAAGAGAGGAGCTAGTGTGTTAAGATATTCCACAAAAATAATCCTCATAAAATTCCACAATAAGAACTATCCCAGACATTAACTTACCATACCTTTTACGCTATAATAAAAATGCGATATAATGAAAAAAAAAATACGAATCCAATCTCGCCAAGAAATATACACACACATAAGCACTTTTTGTAGTTATTTTTGAGCACTAAGACTGTGCAAAATAACTTTGCAATTGGTTCATAATTGTAGTTTTGGCAACAATTTCCAAATTTGACATGACCGAGGTTTGAAGAGTCGCTTATTAGCAGACATACCCTCTAGAGACCAAAAACTTTCCCAATCATCTGGAAAACGCCTCTGCTATATGCATGTGAATCTTGATATCTTTTCCGTTCAAAAGCGACAGAATTAATTAAATAAAAATATTAGTATTAAAAAAATTTTGTTTACAATTATTTTTTAGTTACATTTTGGCTTAAGTGTTAATAAATTTAATTTTTAAAAACTGAGACAGTCAAGAAAAAATATTTTTGAATTAATTCATTTTTATAAATCCATAAGAAAATGCCTTTCAAACGCATTTTAGCCGGTCAAAATATCGTAACGGAAACGGCGCATGAGGTCCACCTAAATTTCTACACAGTATTTCGTACTAACATAAACTTCTAAATTGTGTAAAAATCCGGAGATTTTTTTTTAATTTTTGATCCGTTTTGCAGATAATCACTCATATGCATACATGCACATTGCTATTTTACTTGAAGGCTGTCATAATACGAAATAAGCTGACTTGATTACGACAAAACGCTTTTTAAATAGGATCTTCAGTTAAGTGTAATATGTGTAACATAATCCAACTCTAAAACCTTATACAATGTAGTCGCAATTCAACGATGTGTGTGTATCCATATATAATTATACTTTGCATGCATCTTCTAGTTGATACATGGTTTGCTTCCGAAGAGCGCTAAGTATAATTTGTATTGCATTTATTGCGCTATACATTTAAGCAAATGAATCATCAGCAGCAACAATGTATTCTCGCACACGACTCTCCCAAGTTTAGTAATATTTAGATTTTAACTTCATCATTTAAGCGCGAACTGTGTTAGTAAAATCCGCTTTTCACCGTAGATAGTATTGTAGTAATTAAAATAAGTTTGGAAATTTTGAAAAAATAGTGACATTGCGTATATTGGTTGCATGGGATTCCCTTTAGGTTTTTTATCTGCTATTTTTAGAAAATGTTTTCTGTATAGTATCGGAAAAGCGAAGTGTGACACGCAACTTGTGCAGAAAATAAATATGTATATATTTTCCTTTGTTGTTGGCATTAATCCAATGTTTTCGAAAATAAGTCGGGAAATAAACGAACGCATACACACTTTTCGCACTGAATGTTTGGTACGATAATTTTGTGGGGGGGGGGGTTGGGTTAATTTTGTTTAATTCAATCAAACAAAACAAAAATAATCTAACCGCTAATGTGGTCCAGTAATGTTGTGATTGTCTCAAATGTTTTTGACACGTGAATTGATAACAACATTGTATGTTTAATTCAGAGGGGCTATATTATTGAGTGTTGGGAATTTATTGTTAACATGATCGTTTTGTAGCAACATCAGTATAAAAGCTGTGTTAAGTGAAATATTTAATTTATTAAAATATTTAAATAAAAAAATTTTAAAAGAAGAACGTAGGTGATAATTTCGATTGTAGTAAATTAAAACGGAATATTTAAATGGTGAAAAATAAACAACGTTCCCATCTTTAAGCACGCTCCATTTATTAACAGAGTCAGGGAGGGATTTCATCTGTGAAGTACAATTCAAAAATTGCCAAAATTTATAATCTGCTGAGACACAACCTATTTTTGTAGTGGAACATATTTAATAAATTATTTTCATAAAAAAACATAAAAATGATGTATGCATTTATTCTTTAACCATATTTTGTAGTAGTGTAGTGATGATATTGAAGAGTCGTATTTACCTTACGATTTATCTCCACACCCTTGGGATTGAGAATGGGCAAAATCGGACCAAAGTGAAAAAATCACTAAATGGGGAAAATAAACCACTCAATAGCTGCTTTGGTTATATCAGCGTCGGAGTGCATGGCCATTTTTAGATCTTGGTCATTCTGTCGAGGTAGCAAAATTGATGTTGAGAGCGAAATTTATCCACTTAGCATTGGTTTTGGTGCGCACAATATAACGAAATATTTAGAAATTTTTTACTTTTAATTGATTTAGTTTTATTACTTAATGTTGAGAGCGACACATGTCCACCTAACATTGGTTTTGATGCGCACTATATAAAGAGATTTTGTACTTTTATTTGATGTTTTATTTTTAATTGATATTGAGAGTGACATTTATCTATCTAACATTAGGGAATATCTCGAAATTTTTACTTTTATTGGCAAAATAATAATTTCACACCATCCTAATATACGTAAACTGATTACTAACATAAAAACTTAACACAGCTTTACAAACCATTTTTATGCAAAGTTTGTTAATATAATATTCACAAACGATTATTGGCTTAACATTCCTTTCGCAAACCATTATTAAATGTGTGACTTATAATATTGGCTCGACCCTACTTTAAACGTTTATTACTTAAATTTGTTTTTTGCTTGTTTAAATTTTCAAAACGTTTTTGTGAAATTTTTCAATGGGTTTTCACTAAAAAAACCGTTTGCAAATCGTTGAGTTTTATTAAAAAATCTTTATCTGTGAAAAAATTGTATTCAGACATCACACTCAGAAAAAAGTGAAACCTATAATGAATTAAAATGAACTAAAATTTAGGAAAAATTGAACTTCGTATAGCGCTAAAGAAATATTTCCTCATATCAAGTTCAAACTTTCTTTGAAAGTAGTACATGCTTTGAACTTGGTTCTAAAGGATGGTTAAATTTTAAGGCCCCCCATAGAGGTTACGAACATGTACTTTTTAAAACCTTCTAGACTTTCTGAAGCAATAAAATATAGAATTTTTAAGGTTTTTTTAAAATAACTCGTCTGAAATGGTAATTTTGCAGTAAAATCTGAAAACACGAAAATTACATAAAAATCGTGGACACTTTCTTGAATTTCGGACAAAGGTTATAAAAAAAGGTTATAAAAGGTTTAAAATCTACTTTAAAGTTGCGAAACAATAAGAAATGAGTTTTAACTTACACAACTTTTTGTTACATTTCTCACTTGTGTCAAATATTTTCAGAGTTAGTATTCTTTTGTAAATATGTAACAAGTATTATTCAAAAGAGAAACAACAAATTCAGTAACTTGGATCTACGTAGGAAGACGAAACTCTAAAATATCAATTATTTGTTTTTTGGAATTTAATCGGAATATGGGCATTTCCATGATGTCGAACGTGACCGTCGTACACATTTAAAGTGATGAAAAAGTCAAAATATAACGGTTTTTTATTTTGACCATATGCTTAAGTTATAGCTCTTAATTAACTGTATAATTGGTGCTAATGTGGATTTTGGGCAATTTTTCGTTTTCAATGTAATTTAAAAAAACTAAGGCATTCGCACGTGACCAAAACAGAAGTCGTTTTCGCGAACAACAATTCAAACGCCGATTTCAGCGAAACCTGTGGCAATATTTCAATGTGACCAATTTTAAAACTTTGTGTACCGATGTCTCTTAAAAATGGCTTTGATTTTATCCGAAAATTATTAATACTTTTTTTGTAATTTAATTTTAAGCCCGGTCGAACGTGACACGTCGCACGTGACATTTTTTTCCATCATGGTATTTATGTTGTTTCAGTTGCAATTTTTACGAAATTATAGATAATATATATTTTTTGTAATCCACAGAAGTATTCAATGTACTCATTCATAATTCATTCATTCATTCATAATAACAGCAAAAAACATTTTTTTTCAATTTATTTTAGCTGATCTTTCTCTCTTTATAGTTTAGTTCTCTTTATTTTTTTCGCCTCCGTTGTTGCTAATAAATAACTTAAAAATTATTTTTTTACAAAAATAAATTATTGAAGTAAGAATTGTTTTAAAATTTTTAATTTCCACACATAAGATGTCGCACGTGAC
Source organism: Polietes domitor (assembly GCA_947397865.1). Lineage (NCBI taxonomy): Eukaryota > Metazoa > Arthropoda > Insecta > Diptera > Muscidae > Polietes > Polietes domitor. The sequence continues at coordinate 34,788,141 of OX377618.1, forward strand.
CAACTTTAATGAAGTACCAAGGTCACAGATTTTCTTATTTTCCAGTAATGTTATTTTTTATTTAAATTGCATAAAAATCTCTGTTTGTACTCAAAATTTTATGATCTTTCGGCATGAACTTTGGATACAGTAGCAACAAATGTTGTTTTTCCATGTCGAACGTGACAGCGAAATATGTGATAATGCAAAGCAAAAAGATACAGTTAATAGCAGTCGTATAACCCCGTATCCTTTCTTTTTAGACTCATTGTACTCCCTGACAGATTTTAGAGACCAAAAGTCAATGCGTAATGTCTCTCTTTTTATCAAACCAAAACATGCGAAAGTAATATTCAGACGAGTAAAGTTGTACTTGCTCAAGTTTGCATTTGAATATCTCAAGATAGGAAATGAATTAATGTAATTTTTTTACATTAGTTAAATTTGATTATTTCTCTATGAAAATGTGATAAAACAAAGTGTTTACAAGAACTTTTAATTTTTTGGTCGTGGTGGACCTTTCTGTGGAAATGCCCATATGCGTATAAAGATTTTGAGTAAACATCCTGTTACTCATGTCCTATATAATTTAAAAACCCCAAAACTCATTAGACATCCTATTAAGACCCATACTTTGTCAAAAAGCATATCCAATTTTCTGCATTTATCATAGAAAAAATGAGGGTCTGAAGGATTAAGCGCCGAGGAATTTGATCGTTTTTTGTGTAATATTTCTTCAAAATATATATCGAGGGCTCATATTCAAAAGTGGCTATGAGCCATTTTCACAAAATGAGTTTTTGATGCCAAACTATTCTCAGATTTGGATGTCATCTATCATAATTTGGAAAAGAATTTTTTTCTAAAGCCATTTTTTTAATTTTCTGATTTGGCTATCCACTCACACGTTAGTTTGTGACTGCATGAGTGGCTATGAACATAAGAATAATAGAAATAAAATAGTTCAACAAAGGAGCAGCATAAAACCGAAGGTTATAATTCTCTACAACGATTTTGTTTAAAGCATATCGTACTATCAAATTCCATCACTTCGCGTTAATAGCATTCTGATTCCACATATTTCCCGCGAAAATGAAAATTTTCCAAAAAAGTATCCAATTTGTATTTCATGTTTACTGTGCCCTACCGCAATATACGCTTTTTGTAAACAATTTGGAAAAAGGGATAAAAATAAAGGGTGTTTTTTATTGAGGTATAGAACTTCGAATTGAAATAAAACACAAGAAAATCGTTTTAATGTCCATCAATTTGGCTTTATTGGAAGGATAATTTTATGCCATTAATGTTTAAATATGATTTCGGGCATGTGGCCGCCGCGGCTGGCTCGAATATAACCAATTCTACAGGTCCAATTTTCAAATTTTCCATAAAGTTGATGGACAAAGCTCCAATTGCTGTGCACGGTGGCGAATCGATTCATTCGGGTCCTCTTCAACACTTTGCTCTACAGCGGCAATTGTTTCTTCGGTGCGCACTGTTCGACGTCTCTGCGGATGCGTATTATCACATAGAGTAAACGTAGTGCGAAAACGATCCATGGTTAACCGAATTAATTGCTCTGATGGACGATTATGTCGACCATAAAATGGACGGAGCTTGCGGTGAACTTCGCGAACTGAACCATTACTTTCGAAATAAATTTGCACGATTTGCAAGCGTTGTTCTTTTGTCAACCTGTTCATGATGAAATGGCAAACCAAACTAAATATTAATCACTTGACAGCTGACAAAATGGCCGCCAGTTAAAAAAGTGATGCCAACTTAAAGTTCTATACCCCAATAAAAAACACCCTTTAGTACCAATCTGACGGATGAAGCTGGAATCTTTAAATTGCTGTGTACATCACGGAAAATGCATTACCAAGATTTCATGAAAAACGTTATGGAGTTTACAACAAATCTTATTTATAGATTTGGACATAAATGGCTATGTGCTTTTTTGAACATTCATAGTGCTCAATTTTAAACATACAAAAGTGCTTATGATCCATAAAACTTTTTAATCGTAGCAATTAGTAATCCTTTTTAGATTAAACTGTATAAGAATGATTAATAATAAATCAGTTTTTTCGCTCTCCTGAAAAGTTATGTTTTTGTTCATAGCCACTTATGAATATAAGCCCTCGATATGTATGTAATTTAAAGCAACTATTTAAAAAAAAGAAGTTCTACACTTAGAGAACAAGTCTGTTAATAAAAGCAGCGATTGTCAGCTATCTATCAGCAGACACTTTTCTGCTGTTACAGCAGTTTTTTTTTGGCATGAAAGCAGTTTTTCTGCAATCTTACATCACCATTCACAAAAGAGTTTGCAGTCGGCTAAAAGTGGCTGCTGTTAATAAAAATAGATAAGCGTTCATAAGCGAGTTTAGCTCGAATTTCCTTTTATATTAGCTTGGGACAATATGCGTATCAATAAAAAGACAATCGCAATATCATTCCGTGACAATAAATTGCTTTATAATAACTTCTATTCAAAAAAGTGTTGTTAACATGTATATCTAAGTGTTCATACTGTTCTGAACATATGCTTTAAGTTTTTTTCTATATTGCTAAAAACAGCAAACAGCTGTTTACCATCTCAGCAGATACAATTCTGCTGTCTTTTTTTCAGCAGTAGAAAATCTGCTCTTTCAGTAGACTATCTGCTTTCTTTTACTGAAATTCAATTTTGCCGACGATGTCTGTCAGACGAATGTATCAAAATATTTCTCGAAGATCCTGTTAATAAAATATGAATGGTTTCCAAACGCTCACATAATAAAATTAACGTCATTTATCATTGCGCCATAGTCTGACTAGACTTCACGAGTAAAATTGAACATTGATTGAAAATTGACAAAATAATTAACAGAATTTTCACCTGCTTTATTTTTTGTAAGACTACACTTAGAAAAACAGCATTCCTAATTCTGAGTAATATTCATACTACAATTTAGTTACAACAGTTCAGTAAAGATTTCCTAAAAAGTTAAAAAAATTACTAAGTATGAGTAAAGTTACCTTCTTTCAAAGCCATAGTAAATAGTTCATTTAGAAATAGTGTAGTAGATTTACTTAAAAAATTTTTTTTGGATCTAACAAAAAATTCTTACAATTGATTAAATTCATACTTATGTGGAAGAATATTTCCAAGATTTTATGTGAGAAGAAACATCTGAAATTTTTTGTATGGAAAAAATTCCATTTAGGAAATTTTAACTTAAAAATATGTTTTTTCCTAAAATGAAGTTAAAATGTTTACTGAAATTTATGCCGAGTTATTCATACATTTAAGTATTAAATATAAATAAATAACTGAACTTATAAAAAACATTTGAAATTGTTTAAAAAATTCTTGAATATTCATCTAAGATACAATTCTCGTTCGTTTGCAGAAACTTATTTCTTAGATACTTAAAGAATTATTCTAAACAACCACTGCGAAGGCGCCTATCTTGCCTGTGTGTAAGACCGAAAAAAATCACGAAGTGCACGATATGCATTTTGATTTGAACGCCCATTTTCATAATAAGCCTGAATAACTTTAACGCGTTGATCGATTGTGTATATTTCCATGGTTCAAATTGAGTTAGTCTGAAATTGAGAAATGTCAAATGAAATGCAGAAAGAAACTTTAAGTTTAGGTGTGGTTCACATTCAACATCGGCCCTTACCACCCTTTAGTTCAATTTTCCTCAAACCAAGTAAATATTTACTCAAACTGAGCAAAAATACAGTAAGTTTTTACTCAAACCATGTACATTTTTACTAAATTAAATAAAATTTTGCAGAAATTTTCCTAATTATACCCTCCACCTCCAGGATGGGGGTATACTAACTTTGTCATTCCGTTTGTAACACCTTGAAATATCGACCTGAGACCCTATAAAGTATATATATTCTTGATCGTCATAAAATTCTAAGACGATCTAGCCATGTCCGTCCGTCCGTCTGTCCGTCTGTTGAAAGCACGCTAGCATCTAAACGAAAGGAGCTAGGACGTCCAAATTTACCATAAATGCGTCTTATAGTCGTAGATCGGTTGGGATTGAAAGTGGGCGAAATCGGCCCAAAGGGAAACATTTTTCCCTCACAAGGACTAAAAATACCCATAAAAATCCCTAATATTTTAGAGTATTTAGGCATGTTTTTCAATATGTCTCATTGTACTTACTTGATATTGGGTAATGGTACCAACCAAACGGCTGCCTCTAGAATAATAAAATTCGGTGTATACATTCCTCTGATTGCATAGACACGTAATATACACGGATTTTTCAAAATTCGTACTTTTTGGGGTTAGAATGAAAAAGGGGATAAAAATAGTACCAATCAAATGACCGCAGCTAGAGTCATGAAATTTGGAGTATACATTCCTCTGACTGTATAGACACGGAAAATAAACGGATTTTTTGAAATTCGTACTTTTTGGGGTCAAAATGGAAAAAGGGGATAAAAATAGTACCAACTAAATGACCGCAGCTAGAGTCATGAAATTCGGAGTATACAATCCTTTGACTACGTAGACATGGAAAATAAAAGGTTTTTTTCCAAATTCGTACTTTCAAGGGATACAATGCGTATAGAGGGATAAAAATGGCACCAACCAAACGGCTACACCTAGAATAATGAAATTCGGTGAATACATTCCTCTGATTGCGTAGACACGTAAAATAAACGGATTTTTCGATATTCGTACTTCTTGGGGTTAAAATGAAAAAGGGGGTACAAATAGTACCAACAAATTGACCGCAGTTAGAGTCATGAAATTCTGAGTATATACTTTACATTTATGTGTTGTGAGTGTGTGTGTTTATTTTTTTGCATAAACTCGAAAATGTCCAATAAGTGTTCTGTCCACATAATAAAATTTCAAATTTATTCACTGATTAATGCAAACATTCCTCTGGCTGCGTAGACACAGAAAATAAACGGATTTTTCGAAATTCGTACTTTCAAGGGAAGCAATGGTACAGAGGGATAAAAATAGTACTAACTAAACGACTACAGCCAGAATGATGAAATTATAATTGGGTGGAAACGTCAAATAAAGAGATTTTAGATAGTCGTACTCTTGAGGGGGTAAAAATGGTACCAACCAAATGGAATTCGGTGTATACATTCCTCTGACTGCATAGACACGCAAAATAAAAAGTTTTTTCCAAATTCGTACTTTTTCTTTTACGGCAAAAATTGGTTGAATCATGAAGTTAGGTTATTTTGCACTATGTACGTCTGATAATGGATTTTCAAAATTTGTACTTTTGGAATTAAAATAGAATGGAAATACAACCAACTGTAGCACCCACTATCTACCAATATTTATGGTATTTAAGCTTTTTGAAAATATAAATAGAAGAATATTTATTTTTTGAATTAATGATTTGGTAGCCTTTTCTTATTATAATTAAAATATTATTTTTATTTATAAAATTAATTTTTTAATATTTGTATTTGTTTTCATTTGGCTATAAAAAAATTATATTTTCCTGCAATATTACTGCACTTCTATGAAAATCGACATTCTCCGTGGAATGCAATCAATGGTGGAGGGTATATAAAGTTCGGCCCGGCCGAACTTAAAGCCTTTTTTACTTGTTTTTACTAAATTTAAGTAAAATTTTGCCGAAATTTTCCTAAAACTTAGTTAATTTTTACTCAAGTCAAGTAAATTAAATGTTTTTAAGTAAATTTACTACCCTATTTCTAGTAAATGAACTATTTGCTATGACTTTGGAATGAGGAAACTTTACTCATACTTAGTTAATTTTCCTACTTCCTACAGATTTTTGCTAAACTGGAGTAAAATTGTTGAACTAAATTGCAGTATGGATTTTACTCAAATTTAGGAATGCCAGTTTTCTGAGTGCATCATCGACTACGGGCAATGAAGCAAAGTATCGTTCGATGATCACGGGCTTTTTTGTCCAAATGTGATTTGACCCCACTAGATTATTTTTTGTGGGGGCAGGTGCTGTATTGGAAGACAACATTACTGATATTATTAATGAGATACCGACAGAAATTTTGCAAAATTAGTGCCAAAATTTATTATTTACCTTCCAGGGTCTAACATTAACTCTAAACATATAATGTACGCACAAGACGTGAAAATAGTTTTTCTTTTCATTGGCCAGTTCTGGTGCGACATTAATTGCGTGGAACTTAACATAGGGAAATGCAAGCATATGCGTATCTTTAGATTGAGTCCAGGTTTTTCAAGTATAATCATAGTGGGACTGAGTTGAAGTTGGATTCCAAGCTGAATTTCAGCAATCATATTATGAATAGCTTTCTGTATAACGCATTAAATTATTCGGATTTTACTATTAATCGCAAATTAGGAAACAATGAAATTAGTTTGTTCTCCAATTTATAATTTTTATTTTAAGGTCATAGCGCGCATAGTGCAAATATAAGAATAATCCGATTAATTATATTATATATTCCTTTACGGATAGTTGATCAGCGTATTTACGGATGTTATTACTGTACTGAAATCAAACGACAAAATGAAAAATTAATTGAAAATATAGAAAATGTTAAGTGTGTACCTTGCAATAATTTGTATTCTAAACTTCGTCTTCGTCTAGTGCTCAGCAACTGAGAGGACTAGCTCAAGTTTTGATTCTGAAAGATAATTTTGAACAATAAGCTCTTAAATAGTGAACCACAGTGAATATATTTTTTACAGACCACGCATCTCCTGTATATCCTACATATTTATGCATCAAACTCCAACAATGTATTTCTTACCTTTAAACGTGTTTCCTATATCTTGAGGACCTCCACTGTAAACTTATTTTGTTGGCATATCGGATCAACTGTGCAGTACTAAAATGTAAACAACAATGATGAAATTAGGTATAACAGGATTTTGCAAGAAAATGTAAATTGTACCGTATTATGATTATTGAGCAAACATAGTATGATCAACAAGCAGTTGTAAATTTGATCATAACATGATTATTAAGCAAACACGGGATATTGCAAAAAAATTGCTGGAATATTAATGTTTGCCACATGTTTAAATAAGTTTTCAAGATGTCTGCATCGTGAAGAGTTGCCGATAAACTAACTTCTCCCGTACTTAGAACTGAACATAGAGAAATGTACAAATTACTCATCAAACCTAATAATTGTATGATTGTAGCTAACTTTATAATTGTATGACTGATCTGTATATAGAATTGTTGTGCAATTATGATATTTCGATCATAACAATATTCGCAATTATAAAAATGTTGCAAATAATCAAGTTTTTTTTTTTATCATTGTTGAAATAAAACTATAATAACACAGTGCAACACGAAAAAAAATAACCATATACGGACACCGCTACATGATAAAAGACCAAAAAAAAAAAAGACCCGTGTTTTTTTTCCCCCCCAAAGTCATGCACTTTTTTTTATGGGCCCCCAGAGATTTGAGGCCTCGGTGTAATTTTTGGAAAAAAGATATCATATTCTCAGGCTCATATCTTGCAAACCGTTCGGACGACATTTACGATTTTGACCTTGAAGATGAAGTTTTTTGATTTTATACGTTCACAATTTTTGTTCTTCATGACAAGAGCTACAACTTTGCCTCAGAGAGTAAATCAAAATTCCGAACGGTTTGCAAGATATGAGCCTGAGAATATGATCACTTTTTTCCAAAAATTACACCGAGGCCTCAAATCTCTGGGGGCCCATAAAAAAAAGTGCATGACTTTGGGGGAAAAAAAACACGGGTCTTTTTTTTTGGTCTTTTATCATGTAGCGGTGTCCGTATATGGTTATTTTTTTTCGTGTTGCACTGTGTAATAGTTGCCGTGATCATGTCCAACCATATTTTTTTGCGTGCAGTATTGCATCAAAAATTAAATTTTTGTGTTAGAAAATAATTTTTATAATAATTTAAATTTGTTTTGCGTGTTTTGTATGGGGACACCCAAAATGGTGGGAGGTAAGATATTTTCACAAGAAATGAGTCCTCCAGGGGCCACTTCTGGTACTAGGGGTTGTTCTTTTTGCATGGGATGTGTTCAGATCTATATATAAATCTGAACCGATGAAGAAAATCGGTAACAATATGTGTTTTAAAGAACAAAAAATATGTATATATGAGAGCTATATCTATATCTAAATCTACGCCGATTGACGATATAACTTTGAGTGGGCGTTAGGTCTTAACCCCCAAGATCATAATGCCTGAATAAAAAATCTCATAAAGACCATAAACCATTGATTTTGTTGTATCGAATTCTTGGGCGGTATGTAAATACGTTTGTGGCGTTATTTTATGAAAAATGTCAAAATCTGTAATACCCTAAGTCATAATATTCAATCAATGTACCGTCATAGAGCCCAATCTTGTCGACATTTGGCCAAAAACCTCAAAATATATCACAATGAAATTACCACATAAAAAAGTTATTTATATTGGTATAGCTCGGCATTCGGCCGGGATTAAAGACTTTCTCATCAGAGGTATAAGCAAGTTGTGCATACAAAACAAGGGTGAACTTTTTAAAAATATCTGACGTTTCTCACGAGTGCCACTTATTCCGTATTAATTTTTAACCAATTACTTAACCCATTTTGACCCAGTAAGTTATCTGAACAATTTCTACTTAAGATTTCTGCAAACAAAGTTTTGGTTTACACATTTCCATTTTTTCTTCCATTCTTTTTTTTGATTGTAGCAACAAAATCATTAAAACCGAACGCAAAACTGAGACCCGATGAAATTGCGATATTTAAAAAACGCTGGATTCAAGAATTCAACTGGATGCAATCTCTAAAGACTCCTTATATTGTGGGTGCTATTTATTTGGCCGATAACGCTTTCTTGGCTTATCTTCAGGAACGAAATTATTGGCAGACGTTACCCGTTATCGTAATGGAATATTGTAATGGAGGTGATTTACGCAGTCGTTTGCAGCTGACCGAACATATTAATGGTTTGCATGAACACGAAGTTCGAAATATTTTGCGTACATTAAGACATGCAGTTGAATATTTACACGTGGAGTGCAATATAGAGCATAGAGATATTAAGCCGGAAAATATTGTTATTCATCGCTGTGGAGGTAAAAGTATGTATAAGGTAAGTTGAGTCATGGAATAATATATAAATAGAGAATAATTTTGAGGTGGAGGTACATATATGTATGAACTTCATAAAAATGAATGGAGAAAGTTAGAAAATATAAAAAAAACAGTAAGGAAAGGCTACAGTTGGACCGAGTAAATTATATGGAGTTTTAGTTATCTGTACTACATTATAAGATTTTGAATACCAAATCAGTTTATGTCGGTAGTCCTATTTTGTGTGCCACATATCAGAACGAGGTCGTCATACATGATCCAGATTAGTTTTGAATGTCATTGTCATATTTGGTATTATTGGAAAGACAATTGCATTTAGTTTACTGAATAATAGTGAATAATAATTTTGTGAAAACCTCTATATGGATATGATAATCTGTATTTCCATGAAAATATTAAAAAACTCAATATTCAAAAAATAAACTAGAAACTGCAATGCAATTTAGCATTTGACACTGGAAATCGAATAATGAGTAAATTAGATTTTTTGAAAACAATTACACAATTTCTAAAATACATAGTCAAATGTTAAGTCGTCGAAGTAGAAATTGTTAAACAGATTTGCTTGTGAAATTTAATAGTGGTTATTTAAAGTAGTGTTAATATAGAAAAGAAAGTGGATGGATAGTTTATAAATTGTATAAAACTAGAAACATATACAATAGATACCATAAAAAATAAAATATACTTTTCAAGAAGCCGTTTTAAATCCTAGAATTTATTTTTTAAGTTTCACTAAGCTTTAAACTTTTTGTCTACAATTCGACGCCTCCAAACAATAGTATGCTAAGTCGACTTAATATGTTCTCACATTCTTTACCATAAAAAAATAAAATATACTTTTCAAGAAGCCTTAGATTTTTTTTTATTTTTTAAGTTTCGCTAAGCTTTAAACTTTTTGTCTACAATAGTAATGCTAAGTCGACTTAGTATGTTTTCAAGTTGTTTACGCTTTTAGATGCAACGGCCATACTGGAATGGCTTGTTTGATATTCGTGTTAAGGCCGTTAATCGTTAATTGATTGAATGTTGATATGACATCGACCCTTCAAGGCATCACACAAAAAAGTCCCCGGTAGTGTTCTACAATACACTATTCAGGTTCATATATAAATTAGTCGATTTTTGTGTGTAAACTGTAATAAGTTTTTTCTCAAATTTTAGCTTCGGAAAGATTAATTTTTGAAAAATGACATATATTGTTCAATAATGTTTGAAACTAGAGTCTGAGCAACACCATTCTTGATTTGATAGCTTCTTCCAGCCGTTGTAGTAAAGGGTGATTTTTTAAGAGCTTGATAACTTTTTTTTAAAAAAAAACGCATAAAATTTGCAAAATCTCATCGGTTCTTTATTTGAAACGTTAGATTGGTCCATGACATTTACTTTTTGAAGATAATTTCATTTAAATGTTGACCGCGTCTGCGTCTTAGGTGGTCCATCCGCTTAGTCCAATTTTGGCATTTCCACGTTTTTGAGTAACAGAGACCCAATTGGTGCGAACGGCGACGAATCGAAAATTGGTGGTCATCATTAACACTGGCCGATACAGCTGCGATATTTTCTTCAGTTCGCACTCTACGTAAGCGTGTTGGTGGTTTAATGTCCAACAATGTAAATTTGGTGCGAAATTTAGTCACAATAGCCCGAATAGCCGCTTCAGTGGGTCGATTAAACTGACCATAAAATGGAAGCGCGCAATGAACTTTCTTAACAGAGCACGCATTTTGATAATAAAATTCAATAATTTGCAAGCGTTGTTCGTTTGTAAGACGATTCATGATGAAATGTCAAAGCATACTGAGCATCTTTCTCTTTGACACCATGTCTGAAATCCCACGTGATCTGTCAAATACTAATGCATGAAAATCCTAACCTCAAAAAAATCACTCTTTATAACTCTATGTGTTACCTATTAATTATTTACTTTAATAATTATTTATGTAGTATTATCTTTATTCCAGCTAACTGACTTTGGATATGCTAGAGAAATTCCAGAAAATACCATAGCTCAAAGTATTGTTGGTACGCGCCACTACGTCGCACCAGAAGTTATTGAGCCTTGTTCTTATACAGAAACTGTTGATTACTGGTCTGTTGGTGTAATGACATTTGAAATAATTTGTGGCATTCGTCCCTTTATACCACATAAGGAATTTAGAGTGATACTTACAAATATCATAAATAAACCAAAGAAGTGCATTGCCATTACACAGGCTATTGAACAAACACAAATAGATGATTTTGTGCACGAGGAGAAAATATTTGGGCAGAATAATTGTAGTCCGATTTTCATTGAAAAAATTGAGAAGTGGCTAAGCCTAGCATTGGATGGAGACTACAAAACCAGAGGCTCTGAGGAAGGCTCCTTTAAATTCTACTCCGATTTGGATGCGATTTTGGCCACGGACATTATCACAGTTTTCTGTCTGACCACCTATAACTACCATTATTACGACACCAATGCATTCAATAATATTACAGAATTCTTCGAAAAACTATCATCAGATTGTAAGATCGCCCAACAAAATATGTATTTAACATTGCCGACATCACATCCTAAACAATCACTGGGAAACATTACGGTTCCCAAAGATTTCTTTGTGCCTGAATGGTCGGACACAAGTAATCCTGATAATCCGTCTGTAATGCTGTATGTTGCAGACATCACATCAAGACAATGCGACTTCAATGTATACAGAAATCATATGTATAAAAATGTGTCCAAGACTATTGATAAGTGCATAAAGATGGATACGAAAAAATACGATAAAGTACCCATTTGGCTGTTGGAACAATTTGAAAGGCATGTTCATAATTTATTGAGCAACGAACAGCGTTCTCTGGAGTGTTATCTAAAGGGTCTCTACGAGTTCATCATAACAATGGAGCATGAAGTATTCCGCTACAAAAAGAACATAACCAAAGTCTATGAAGAGACGCTTATGTTAAGCGGTCGTGTTAAACAGTTTGAATGTACTGTTAATGAATATGCAAAATCACAAGGGCAACAGGTAAGTTTGAAAAAATTGATAGCAGTTGTCTCAAAATTAATTATTTTGGTCAAATCAAACACAATCAACATTTATCGTGTTAAAAATTAAGTTGAAAGGGTCATTTATATTTAATGTAGAGTGTTCCATATATTCCCATTTTACTTAAATGTTTTGCAAGCCTCACTGAAGCCAGCAAAAAATATTATTATTTTTTCAGAATGCTCAGACATGGCTTAATAATGCCAAAACATTCATGAAAGATTGCCAGATTCTCAACAATGAAGTTGTATCGAAGATTACAACACGTTACAAGTCTGTACTGCGACACTGCAAAGAACTCGCCAGCAAGGATATTTATAAAACCCTCCCGAAAGAAGATATTTACAAAATGTAAGTAACATTGGGGTTTCGACCTTTACCGCATTTGTTTTACTTACCACACGTATTTTACAGCAACGACTTTCGACGTTTTCTTGTTGAAGCTCGAACTTGTAATATGAAAAATTCTCAGCGCATGTATGAATGTTTAAGGTCCTTTGATGTATGGACTGGTAACTTGTCGAAATATCCTCCACAAGATTTAATCAACATCCATAAAGATATTGTGGTGCAATATGATATATATCGAAAAATTCAAACAAACATCCAAGTCTATGAAAAGTATATGCAGGAGTTTGAGATGAAAATCAATAATGAAACATCGAACATAATGCAAACATTTCCTCAGACCCACCAGCTGTCACTGAAAATGGATTCATTGTGTATTGATGACAATACACAATCATTGGCGTCGTCTACATCATCATCAATAACCTTAGTGAATGGCGATTGTCATCAGAATGGTGATGGTTTCTACAAGAGCGCCAGTGAACTGATGGAAGAATCACATAATATGTAAGTTCTCTGAATTTGTTATAAAAAGTCTTGGAATCATTTTTAATTTGTGTCTAGTTATATGTTCCATAAAAATTTAATTTGACTAATTTAATCTGACTATATATTTGATTTAAATTCGATTTTCGTATTCCTACGTAGATCCAAGTTGTTGTCTCTCTTTTGAATAACATTTGTTACATGTGTACACAAAAATAAAAAATGTTGTGGCAAATTTTAGAAATGGTTTTAACTAGCTATTTGTAATTGCCACGCCTCTTTTACTTCAGATAATACGAAAGAACGTTCTCTGTTATTTCTTCTTGCTGCACAAAAGATTTACTTATTTTCATTTTCTTTTTTCAGATTGCATTCACTTAGTTCAATTAAATTCCAGTGGGAAATGGACGATGGCAATGTTATGTGTGTAGACGACGATATACCTACAACCATTAAGGATATTTAATTGTGTATTCATTATACCATTTATGTAATTATATCAAAGCAACCAAAGATATGACCTAACAATTACTTGTGATAAAATGTAGCAAATCAGTCGACGAGGTTCGTCCTTGTTTATCACAAAAAGATTAACATTGGATATAGTTATGATGATTCTCAAAGCATTTCACTAGCTGAAACATCACTAAATATTCCAAAAATTGTGTTTTGTATTTCATTATTCTAATTTTGTTTTTCAAAATGAAAGTTAGCAACTTCAGACAAAAGTCAACATACGACCCACATTTTTGCGATTTAGCGAGTTCCAAAACATATTTGAAAAAAGTAATGATGCGGTTTTGTTTGAAATCGTCTTTTATTCATATAACAATTACAAAATGCATTACTTCGATATAAACACAAAAGATATTAACAGAATACGCAGAAAAAACCTTGACAAAAGTCTACATACGGTTTGAGATGAGACATAAAAAATGCAATTTAACGTGACAAAATGATACTATTATATAATTTAATATTTTGTTGGTCCACCATGAGCATCTACAACAGCCAGCAATCGTCTGGGCATTGATGCAACTAAGTTTTCCAATTCCGCAGGTGATATTTGTCGCCATTCCTCTTCCAGCTTGTTTTTTAGCGTTTGGGCGCTAGTTATGTGATGTTTTCGGATCCTGCGTTGCAGAATCTCCCACACATGTTCAATAATATTCAGGTCGGGGCTTTGTGGCGGCGAATAAAGTTGTCTTGGAGCAATTTACCATGCTCTTCTTTAACAAATTGGGCTGTGTGCTTCGGATCGTTATCTTGTTGGAAAATCCAGCGCTCTCCGAGGTTTAAATTATCGACCGATGCCTTCAGATTTTGTTCCAATATGGATTTATATTGATAGCGATCCATGTTACCCTCAATAAACGCAAGATTTCCAACTCCAGACGCCGCGACGGCACCCCAAACCATTACGTTGCCACCACCATGCTTTACCGTAGCAAGTAAATTCTTCGGATTCATTGCCGCATTCGCTTTTCTCCATACTTTGGCTCTCCCGTCACTTCCAAATATATTATACTTCGACTCGTCCGTAAATAAAACCCGCTTCCAGAAGTCTAATCCCTTGTCCAAGTGTTGCTGGTCGAATTCAAGGCGAAGCTTACGATTCTTTTCACTTATAAGAGGTTTTTTGCGTGGCGTTCTGCTTCGGAAACCATTATTATTCAGACTTCTTTGAATTGTTCTTGGATGTACAATTGTATCCGACCTTTCTGCGAGTTGTTTGGACAACATTGTAGCATTCACTTTCGGGTTTTCATTAACTTCTTTTAAAATAAAGCTTTCATCTTCGCCTAAAGATTTCCTTTCGTTTCTGCATTTTATTACTAAATTTCGAATATCAGTTGCAATTTCTTTACGAGAAGCCATTTTCGCGGACTAATGTTTCTTGAATTATATTTATTTAAAGAAGAGCAAGCACAAGACAAATGACAATACAAACTTCGTCAATTCTCCTATAAAGTACATTATAAACAAGTAAGGAAAGGCTAAAGTCGGGCGGGGCCGACTATATAATACCCTACACCACTCCCTGCGCATGTACCTCGATTTGATTACTAAACCCAGGTATTTCATGGGAGCAATTTTATGTAGTTCATACAAATTATATGAATATAATTTATATGCTATAAATTCATCTTTAGTCAAATTTAACGAATATGGTAAATAATATGGTAATTGATCCAATTGTCCGACAGACAAATACAAATTATACAGTAGTATACCAAAGTCATACCAAAGTATGGACATATGGGCATCACTCAAACAATTCTCATTGCAATTCAATTCGCTAAGAAAGTGAAATCGGGAAGGATTTTTGCATCCTGTAAATGTATGTGTTTGACAAAAAATGTTAAATCGGAAAGGACATTTGTATGGGGTTATATTGAAACCAGGAACGATGTGACGCGCTTTCACCATGTCTGTTTATTGGTGAAATATAATGAAATATGTAAAATTGGCCAAAATCGGTTAAACATTCGGGATCAACATTTGTATGAGGGCTATATCTAAATCTGAACCGATCTTACCCACTTTCACCATTGGTTTTTTTAGTTGGATTATAAGATCTTGTGCCAATTTTAAAGAAAAACGGGTACAATAAATATGTGGATTTTAGAGCGGAAAAAGTCAAATCGGGAGCGACATTTGTATGGGGGCTATATCTAAATCTGAACCGGTCATACCCACTTTCAGCATAGGTGTTTCTAGTTGGATTATAAAATGTTGTGCCAATTTTAAAGAAAATCGGGTACAATATGTGGTTTCTAAAGCGGAAAAAGTGAATTCGGGAACGACATTTGTATGGGGGCTATATCTAAATCTGAACCGATCTTACCCAATTTTTGCATACGTGTTTCTAGTTCGATTATAAGATGTTCTGCCAAATTTAAAGAAAATCGGGTACAATATGTCGTTTCTAGAGCAGAAAATGTCAAATCGGGAGCGACATTTGTATGGGGGCTATATCTAAATCTGAACCGATCTTATCCAATTTTTGCATAGGTGTTTCTAGTTGGATTATAAGATGTTCTGCAAAATTTAAAAAAAACCGGGTACAATATGTCGTTTCTAGAACGGAAAATGTCAAATCGGGAGCGACATTTGTATGGGGGCTATATCTAAATCTGAACCGATCTTACCCAATTTTTGCATACGTGTTTCTAGTTCGATTATAAAATGTTCTGCAAAATTTAAAGAAAATCGGGTACAATATGTGGTTTCTAGAGCGGAAAATGTCAAATCGGGAGCGACATTTGTATGGGGGCTATATCTAAATCTGAACCGATCTTACCCAATGTTTGCATACGTGTTTCTAGTTGCATTATAAGATGTTCTGCCAATTTTAATGAAAATCGGGTACAATACGTGGTTTCTAAAGCGGAAAAAGTGAAATAGGGAGCGACATTTGTATGGGGGCTATATCTAAATCTGAACCGATCTTACCCGATTTCGGCATAGGTGTTTCTAGTTGGATTATAAGATGTTGTACCAAATTTAAAGAAAATCGGGTACAATATGTGGTTTCTAGAGCGGAAAATGTCAAATCTGGACCGACATTTGTATGGGGGCTATATCTAAATCTGAACCGATTTCCTCCAAATTCAATACCGATGGTCACTGGCCACAAAAAAGAACTTCTGCCAAGTTTCATGACAATCGGACGACAATTGCGACCTGTAGAGTGCGAACAAGCTTAGATGGACAGCAGACGGACGGACGGACGGACGGACGGACGGACGGACGGACGGACGGACAGACGGACAGACAGACATCGTTAAATCGACTCAGCTTGCGATTCTAAGCCGATCCGTATACTTAAAGGTGGGTCTAGCTCAATTATTTCTTGGTGTTACAAACATTTGGCGCGAAACTAACTTATAATACCCTAGACCACGAAGTGGTGTAGGGTATAAAAATGACGTAATGCATGGGATGCTATGCAGTATGTAGACTTTTGTCAAGGTGTTTTTTGTTTATTTTGCCGATATCTTTTAAGTTTATATTGAAGTAAAGCATTTTGCTATTGTTATATGAATAAAAACGATTTCAAACAAACCCGCATCATTACTTTTTTCAAATATTTTTTGGAACTCGCTAAAACGCAAAAATGTGGGTCGTATGTTGACTTTTGTCGGCCACTGTACATAATACGTACTCGTATAATCAAAATCTTCTGCATAATGTATTATCTATGTATAAGTGTATTGTGTGCCGTCGTAGTATGGAAGCAATGCGGTATTAGCTCATTTATGGACTCAAATATGTGGGCAATAACATGTTGCGCAAAATGCGATGTAGGATGAACGATGAAGCCGCTTTGCACATAATTTTGTATTTCTGTGGTATCTCCTGAGAAGCCCACTTTGTCGGGAATATCGTTAAACATTAGCGAGATTTTATTAAGTTTTGCATCAATATATTTGAAAACTGAGATGAGAACTATTCACCCTAATCTTATCATTTGATAAAGACAAAAATGGTAACAGCATATAAAAGGAGTAACTTAGTTAGAGCATAGTTGTAATGAATGATTTATTAGATTGAATAATGGTTATGAAGCCGACATATTTGGAGAATCCTCATAAAATAGACGATGTTTTCTAAGAATTAACGGTATGAATATATATTTTTGTGGAATGCGACCCACATCTCAAAATAGTTATATTAATAATATGTACATATATGCACGTTTATATCTACATTCGTCCGCTGGTTCACAGCTATTTCTTTTTTCCATTAATTTGCCATCAAAATATACAAAATAATTTTTGTAATAATTGATATTACAAATATTGTGATCGAATGACGCAGCGGAATGCAATTTTAAAAGTTTATTTTGGAGCATATCTTTGATAGCCTTGCTCATAATAATCTCATGACATTTTGTGTTTTTTTAATGTAAATATTTATCAAGAGTTGAAATTTCTCTGTTACAGTTAGAACTACGAAGATATGTAAACAATTTTGGTAACTAAAGTTATCAATAGTAATAGCAAGCAAACAATTGGATAAATTTGTTTGTTTTATCTAATAAAGCTAAATTTTTAAGCGTTCATGTTTGTTGCTAATGTGCCCTATTACATTGCAAAGTTAATAGATATCGATAGAAATTTCTACTCTTGATACTTTATACTTTCTGTTTTAATTAGTATGTATATCTTTGTACTTATGTTTTATATACATAAATTTCTGTTTTGTTTCTTTTTATGTTATTCTAGTTTTTCTTTTCATTTTTCGTGTGATAAATTATGTGCCTTAAATAAAATTAATTATTTTTTATTCTTATTCTATACAATAAATACATACGTGCAATGTACATAAATATATAAGATTTTTCTTAACACGCAGAAAAAAGCTTAAGCTTGAAAAAATTTAGTTGTAAATAAATGACTCAGAGACAATGTCACGTTTTTTACTTAAAAATGTTTTTTTTTTGTCTAGTGTGCAATGCCACCAAAATTGATCAGAATCAGCATAAAAATGCTTTATTAATCGTTGGTGTTGATGACATTTGACTATAGTATCTTTTCTGTTGCTTGAAGTTAAAGTTGGGGAAAATGTTTAGTATTAAATATTTCGTTATTTTTGTATGGACTCTATGGTCAGTATGGAGTTTAACAGCGGCAGCACCACCGTCCTCAAAAAAGGAACGCACCAAATTACGTGAGTATAAGCTAAAATTGTTTTTTTTTTTGTGGCTCTACAACATATTGCACTTATCGATTACATCTATCAGAGAAATGCTTAAAGTATAGTCAAATAAAGAGTATGTAAGCGGAAAATTTCAAATAAATTTTCGTACTATATATCCGCTTTGTCATAAAGTATATGATCCATCGAATTATTTAATATCGATGTAAAAATCGAAAACAATATATCTGCCTGTTGAAAACACCATAGATCCCGAACAGCTTATTTGACAGTAATGTGTATTTTCTCATATGCTATTTGGGATTAGCAAAATCCGTTGAGGGTAAGAAATTCGGCTAACGATGTTATATAATTTATACATCTCCTGGATCCGAATCGATTTACGGAAGGGTTTTTCCGCTTTTTCCTTAGAACAACAACATTTTAAGTCTGGAAGAACCTTGGACATGACTATTGAGGTGAAAACATGGACTGTCTTATGTTATTTTATTTGAAATGACTTGGTTTATTTGACTTTAGGAACTCATTATTTTTCAATTTTTTCTCCCTGCCAGCGTCATTTTTAAAAATATGTCATCGTTCCGATCCGCATTTGAATAAATGCGCCCGCAATGCTTTGTATGGCTTAAAAGATCGTCTTGAATATGGCATACCTGAACTGTATATACCGGCCATGGAACCATTGATTATACCTGAAATAAAAATGAATCAAGACACCGGCGCTGTTTATCTCAAATCCACATATAAAAATGTTGAAATCTACGGCATGTCGAATTTCACCATCAAATCACTGAATATTGAAACGAACAAAATGAAATTCACCACTAATATGTTATTCTCGAATCTCACCATGCATGCTGATTATGAAATAGATGGTAAAATAATGATGATGCCGATGACAGGATCGGGTCGTTGCAATGCCAATTTCAGTAAGTGCTCAGAGACTTTCTTCCTATACTGTAGCATTCAATATACATTCTTTGCAGCTGACGTATCCATGTCCACCGTAATTTTGGGTGAACGCCAGAAGAAAAATGGCCGAAGTTATTTAAAAGTTAAAGATATTGATGTTAATTACGATGTCGGCAAAGTTAAAATAAATTTGAATAATCTTTTCAACGGTGACAATGCTCTGGGCGATCGTATGAATGCATTCTTGAATGAAAATTGGGATTCATTGTCGGAAGAATTGAGGCCCCTGTTGGAAAAAGCCTTATCGCGGGTGGTAAGATCATCGACTGATAAACTGTTTAAGGCATATAGTTATGATGATTTGTTGCCTCTATAATGTAGTAATTTTAAATTATCATACAAATTTCTATTTCGATATTTATAGTTATCATATATTTCTTCAGTATATTTATAAATTATTTGTCAACACACACACACACACACACACACATATATATATATATTGTAAAAACATTTGTAGAACTTTTTATAGTTTTAATAAATGCATTTGATAACAATCTATCACTGTTTGTTAGAAAAGATTCGACAATTAAAGTGAATTCATAGGGTTCAAATGTCTACACTTAATTTATTAGAAATGTACATTTTCCAAAAATGTCTCTTGTCGCTTATTTCCGTAGCACGGCGAATTCACTCTCATTGGGTTTCACTCTAAATACAAATTTTGGTTTTTTCCTTTCATATTTGTGTTTTTTCAGTTTTGAAAAAAGCAAACAACACAATCTTCTACTCCTGACAGTTGTTTCAATTCGCACATGAGATATCTTCCTCTTTTAGTATTTTTGACAGGAACACCAATATTCCCAAAACTAATTGATGGCGAATCGGAATCGTTTTTGAAATCTAAATGAACTTGAATTGCCGAACAGGGGGGTCAATTTTTGATTTTTTCTTCCTAATATATACCAGAGAGTTTATACAGATCGAGAGTGGAAATGGCTCCCTTAACATGTTCAATTTTGAGCAGCATTAGTATAACAGCGATGTTAACTGAAATATTTGATAATTGAAATGAAATTAATTGATAAAAATCTTTTATTTTTTACTGTTGTAACAAATAAAAAGAACTTATGTACAGTATGTCGAGAATGACTTTACACATACAAAATAAATCAAAAATTTCATCCCTTTTACAAATGTGTTTATATTCAATCTAATAAGTCTTTACGCTAATTTTTTACTAAGTTAGTATTTGGTATGACCCCCCATGTCATAATTGCGGTATCTCTTGCCATTCGCCCAATATAGCCGCTTTGAGTTCTCTCTTGTTTTTGCGTTGGCGTTTGGCGACATTTTTCTCCAAATGGACCCACAAATTTTCAATAGGGTTTAGGTCAGGACTTTGAGGTGGCGTATCTATAACTTTTCCGCAATTATAGAGAAGCCACATCAGCACCATATGTGTGACATATGCTTGGGTCGTTATCCTGATAAAATTTGAATTGTGGTTTGTTTTCTCTGATGAAGCCAAATTTCCTCGCGCTGCTTACCAAATTGGTTCTAAATATTGCTGAGCGTCCATGGTGGTTTAATAAACAATATTAAAATTTGTTTGTCATTTATTTTGGTTCAAGACCAAAGGTTGTGCTGAAGTCTTCAGCAGAACCCAAAATTAGCAAAAAGGCAAAGTGAGACCTTTATTGTTGCAGACTGCGCAGTTTCGATGGGCGCTACCCCATCTCGTCAGAACTTTCGCAACGAATGTATACATCCCAAGAAGCAATAAACAAAATGACATCAATATTAAGTCTCTACTCAAGAGACGGCTTTCGCCATACTCTAGACGGTCCATCGTTGTAATACAACATCATTTTCGTCTCGTCGTAAAATATGACGTCATCCCAATAGTCACTCATTCGGGAAACATTCATCACAGCGAAAGAAAAGCGTTTTTCTACATTAACTAAAGAAAGAACATGTTTTTTTCTTTATTGCAGCTCTTGATGAATATTTGTTCTTCAGTATGGCCTGTCGAACTATTTCATGAGAAACAATTACTCCACACTCTTCCTCGAGCTCCCTTGCAAGGGTTCTGGTCGAAATTTTGGGGTTTCGATTAATTTTCCTAAGCATTAGGCGTTCCGCACGTTCAGTTATTTTGAGCTTAGGACCTCCTTCACGCTTCGGCTCCAATCTATCCTCATTTTTAGCTCGATTTAGTACATTACAAATTGTCTTTCGTGTTACTGAAAACATGTTCTATAATTCTATTGCACTTTTTCCCAATTCGTGGTTATAGTAAATCAGCTGAATTACATCGAACGACAATATTTTGCCTGGCATTTTAAAAACACAATATTTGACGAAGTGATGTCCGTACAACATAAACTGACTGCCACAATCAGTGACAAAAGCAAATAAAGAATTGTCAATCACAAATAACTGTCAAGAGTCAAAAGAGTTTCTTGACACTAATAAAAATGACTATAAGATGTTCTTGTCTTATTTTTTGTTTAATATAACATGATTTTTTGTTTCTTTTTGGCCATACCCTTGCAAATGCTGAAAACCAAAAAGTGAATTCGCGCTAATTTTTCGTAGAGCGAAAATGAATAACTTGTAAAAATTAACTGTCTATGTACTATACATAGATGGAAATATTTTCAGATATATATATTTGAGTTTTCAAATACGCGATTACAAATACACAGCACTACATCTTTATAGATATAGATAAATAATCATATCGTTCCGGAAAAGCTGTTTTTTTTTGCCGAAAACTCGAATCGTCCATTCGGGAGAGTGAATTAGACGTGCTACAAAAATGAACGAGAAATGTTGCATTCTTTTAGCGTTTTGGGTTAGAGTGCAAGAAAATATTCGCGTAGATATGCCGAATAGTCGAATTTAGGTTTCATTAAAACGTTATATCTGTGGTCACAACCCATAACAGCCTAAGTCTGTTTTTCAATATTTTCAGTACAGGAGTTTAAAGTTTTGAATCTTCACTGAAAATCAGGAGAAGGTGTTTTTGGAAAACTTTGCTACAGATTCCAAGGAAACGAATTTCTTTACTTAGTTGTTAACAAAAAATAGTTGTTTATTCTCGCAGTCAAAAGATATTATCGAAAAAGACACTTAGGCTCTTATGAATTGTTGAACGAAAGAAAGTCAAAAAGTTCAAGTTGAGTTATATTTTAAAACTTTTTTTTTTGTTTGGAGAAAGACCTTAACTCAATTTATGTTTATCAAAAAACGAAATTGTAATTCGGAATAAGAGCTTAACTCAAGTTAGGAAAATAAAATTGTTTCTTTGTTTTTTTGGATTAACGACTTAAGTTGATTTAGGCAATGATGAAAAAATAATGTTTATATTTGTTGTAATCCTAAATTGACTTAGGCAGTTATGCCAAAACAGTAATTTAGAAAAATAACTTAAGCTATTAGGTTTTTTAGGATTAATTGCCTTCCTAGAAGAGATACAAACATGAAAAATTTAGAGCAAATAAATTTAGATACGCTGAATACGATGGTGTTAATAACTCAATTGTGTCCTAACTCGAGTTAGGCTGTTAAGGGTTGTGACCACAGATATTATTTGCTAAAATACTATGATAAATATAACACAATACGATGTACAATAGTAATAAATTCACTACATTTGTTCAAATGTAACTTGGAAAACGAAACTGCAAATGGATTTCTCGAAAATAATCCACAAATATCTTTATTAAATTTATTATTCATTTATTTGCTTAAATCTACACTTAAGGGGATATAATAAATACAGGAAGAGAATATACACGAAAAAGGATACGTTATATGTATGCTTATGGATAGCTTTCACACTAACCACAGTTTCAGCGGCATTTTTGAAAATACATTATTCCACAGCCCATGAAATATATCAGCCAAACCTTTTTCCAAATCCGGCCTCAATTCGGATATGACCTCATTGCCATTTTGATTTAGGAACGAGTTGATTGATGCAGCCAGTATTTCATTGCCATTGAAGAGGTTATTCAAATGTATACGCATTGAACCCACATTGAAGGTAACCTTCATGTCATCGATATTTATAATTTCCTGAAATTATGGGAAATATTCAAATTAATGTCTGATTACACTGAAAAGAACAATGAACCAGTAAACTTTTTGTTTAGTTCATTTAAAAAACAATTTAGGAAAGGCCTTTATTTAGACTAACAAAACAGATCGATAGACGGACATCTATATAGCTAAATCAGAACCATGGGATTAACACTCAAATTTACAAGGAAATGATACCCAGTTAGAGGGTATAATGTGTCAATAACAGGCTCAAAATCAACTAAATTTAATTTATATAATTATTTTTTAATTGAGTGTATGGATACTTACGTCCGGTGAATTGCGCAAGCTTATTTTGGTATAAACAGCCGTCTTGACATCCTTCAGTGCCAAACTAACATCACCATTTCCGACAAGTGGCAACACCAGTATGTGACCATTCAAATTGTATTTAGCTCTAATACGTAGTAATGGTATTTCCAATTCAAAATTAAGTATTTTCTTTTCCAAATCTAAGCTGTAAGTGAATATTGACGTTTGAGAAACATACGACATTAATTTGCAAATTCTACTTACGCGGCTCTCTTTACTGTGGCATTTGAAGGACCTCGTATGACTAGATTTTGGAAACCACCTGCTAATATCAAATTACCACTACCCTTTTGGACTGACACCTGATCAATATGCAATGGTTCAAAACCGTTGACACCGATTTCTGGAATGCCGGCTGCTAAGGCGGGAAAGCATCCTTCGAAGAGTTTGCGGAAACATTTATTTTCATTGGGATTTTCGCGTGGACATGTTTTTAACCAAGCAGCTGGAAATGAACAAATGAAAAGGAATGTTATGTTATGCATATCTTTTGAAACTGATTGATTAGAGATTTTGCAATATAAGTTGATGTAAAAATATGGCAGTTTGCGAGCAATAACATCTTCACATCCTGTAACTGTACGGCAGCGAAACCTGGAAAATGATGACTGCAATAACAAAATCGTTTATACAGAGACAAATATTTATAACTTCCATAATACACCCTAAAAAATTAACGTCATTCAATACTTATTCCCATTAAAAAACTTTAGTATTTACAAATGAATAATACTTTCATTGCTCCTGAGTCATGCATACATGATAATTAATTCTAAATAGCTTCTCAGATACTAATAAATAAATTGTGGAACGAAATTTTATGACATGAGCTAACCGATATGGAACTTCTATAATAGTGATTCGACGATTCACCATAACATTTTTCTTCACTTTCTCAACATTTTCATCGGCTTTTGAAGTTTTGTTTTTAGAAGCGTATAACTTGTAATTGAAATAATACATATATTTTCATAAGTTTTTTTTTAAATTTATAAGAAATCTAATAAAACCAATTTTTTCTTGTAACTGAATTTCTCTTAATTTAAGTATACACACACGTAAGCGCTGCGGTCCATTATTGTACTTTTGGCAATTATTTAAAAATTTGACATGGCCGAGATAACCAACCTTGGAGGGTCACCCAGTAGCCCTATACCCATTAGGGATCCAACTTTTTCATATGGAAAACACCTCCGTTCCAAGCAAGTGTTTTATTTCTATTTAACCCATGTGGAATTCCATGCTAAATCGATGAGAAAGTTATCCGATTTTCATGAAAATTTGTGAAAATATTTTGTGTTGTAAAATATTAAAAAAATATCTTAAAAATTGCAGAGTGGCCAAAGCCACTCCGATGTCCTGCCAGACAAGCATATTTTTTTCTTCTCATAATGTAAGGAGGTGACCATAAAAGTTTTGGCAGTTTTACTTATAGGGAAGAGGTGGAAATATCACTATTTCTATTCGACCATAAGGGATGCCACTCCCGAATGTTTGCCAGATATGGATTTTTCCTCTTGGGGCATTTTACTTATAGCGTAAAGAAATTCGTTGCTGGCCCCGGACTTTGACCCTGTCTGGCACGCACTTTCCACCCCCTGATTAGTTTGGCTACTTAGTTGGTAACTCGCAGGGGTAAGAGCTTTCATATATGTATATAAATGCCGTCCGTGATCAAATATTGTAAATGGTACTCATTTTTTGCGAACTTAAAAGTTGCAGGGGACCAAAGAAGGTTTGCCAGATATGCATTTTTTCCAAAAATAAAGGAACAGATCATAAAAGTTGAAGCCGTGATACTTTTAGTGTAACCAAACACGTTGCTGGCTCCCGAACTATAAGACTTTGAAACTTTATTCAACCAATCACATCTCTTTTTGAAAAATATTTTTTTGAGAATTTTTTTTGCATGTCAATTGTTAGTTCAAACATTAAACAAAAATTAACAACTTTTTATATCTTTTATAAATATACTGATTTATATATTTTGAAAAATATTCATATAATAACTTCTGGATTTTCTTAAATTTTGTAATCGATTCGATTTAAAGTAGTCCCCGTTGAATATTTCAAACGAAATGATGAATTTAATAAGCCGACAACTGTGGCGTAGGAGTCAACTTCAAAAAAGTTTTGTATGTTTTCATATGGAAAAGAATGAGAGAAAAGTAGTTCTTGACGAAGTATCAAAACTAGAAATTTAGAATACTTTCTATTTTTTTGGCGACGTTTTCTTCCAAATTTCTCACAGGTCTAAGAAGTAATCGTTGGGCAACAACAAGGATTCTGTGTTTAACAAGAAACATTTTCATACACCACAGTTGGGTTTATACTCTAATGTATAAAAAATGTAAAATAATCAGATATCAAAAAAAATGTTTTGTAATGTTTGAGTAATCTATTGGAATAATCTGCCTTATAGGCAGGATTAGATTGACCAAAAACCCGGTTTTTTAGCAATGTCGGGTTTTTCGAAAACTGCGATTTAAAAAAAACCCTGTTGCCCGTTGTTGTTGTTTTCAATTTTAGAAAAAAACCGGTCGGACAGGGTTTTTTTAGTTTTTCTTGCCCAATATATAGAGTTTAATTTCGTTAAGAGTTGTAATTGCATCGAAAGTAATTAAAACGAAGTTTAAAAGGGCGCGGTAGCCGAGATATATTTTATAAACTTCTAATTCGTCACTAACATAAATTAATTCAATTTATATATACAGTGGTGGCCACGAATTTAGCACATTCGCCACATGTAACTTTATAAAGCAAATATTTCAGCTTCTTTTTAAAATTTTTTTTTGCCCGGTATTTTTCCATTGGAATAGCATATCAGGAATTTTGAGTTTCATTCAAGAAATTGGGCAAATTTTTGGGTTTTATTGCTATAATATGTTGTTAAAGTCCATTCCATAGATTCTCTGAACTATTTTTAAAAATCTATTCTGTACAGCTCCAAACAGCTCTTCACTGGCGTTAAGTGTGTTTTGGTCGGTTGTCGTGCATAAAATACCACTTAATTGGCATGTTTTTATCTGAATATGTTATCATAGTATCAACAAGTAGATTTTTGTAAATATCCATTAGGTCATCGATTTTGTGTATCGGACCAACGCCGTGTCCAGAAAACGCAGTATACACCACCAGATTTTCGCCAACAAGCTTTACCGTCTCATATTTGTACTTCGGGTTGTACTGCATGTTTGGAGGGCACAATTCGTATTGTTTTTTATTAGATCTGAACCGACATGTGTTCGATTCGCCAATCCAGGCGATATTTTCCCAAAAATCTTGGATTTTTCTAAATGCTCCTGAGCAAATGAAATTTGACACTGTAAGTCATTTTTTGATACGTGTGGCATATGTTGAACAATGCATCCAAATATTTTTTTTCATTGGTTCTTCTTCTTATGGTTCTTCAGGAAATGCTAATGTCAAATTTGGCCGAAAGGTCTCTCTGAATCACAGATGACCTTCTAAATGGATCTGCTACGCATTAAAAAATCAGATTTATTGGTTGTTTTTCCCGGCGTAGGACATTGTGCGACATTTTTGAAGCTCCCATAAGTGCCAATATGGCTTAGTATATTGCATACAATCTGTCTGGATCAATTTAGAATATTTACAATATCCCAGGCGTTACTTCCACTGTCGTTCAATTGCATAATAACCTGACGCTGCGCCTCAATGCACCATTTTCCTTTAGCAATGTCTAATTATAAATTTTGTTAAAGAATAACTTCCATTTGAGTAAAAATGGGTATACATACCAATTAATTAATTTCAACGCAAAAAGAGACAGAAAATAAAAACTTTTATCAAATGTGCTAAATTTGTGTCCAGCTCAGATTACGAATTACTTGCAAAAACATGAGAGTACGAGAAAAAGGCTCAAAAGAATACGAAAAAATTATTGGGCTTACCGATCACACCATAAGCAACACTAAAAAATAAATATTTTGCGCAGAGTTCATAATCAGAACAAATTATTTGCTATTATAAACAGCACATGTGAAGTGTGCTAAACTTGTGGCCACCACTGTATTTACAGTTTTTCTCAGTTTGTTACAATAACTGGAATGGTAATTTATATTAATTAAGAACAAATATTTCCCATATATAATTCAAAGTAAACTTCATCTTCATTATCCCAACCATAGCTAAGCATCCACTTATACAATATTTTCTGACATACAGTGTTAAAGCACCATGACGAAGGCTACATCATTGGTTGATGTCACTAAAACTATTTTAATGAAAGCAAAGTGGTTATAGTCATGGACATAATTGAGATCCCATAAATGAATGTCTGGATAGAGTACCCATATCAGTGTTTACAGACTGAACTAGAACGGATGTGGGCAACGGTGCAGGAGACTAAATAGAGAACAAACACATTAGGTAATGTTATAAATATTATCAAAAGATGAATGTACTTAGTGAGTTTCAAGCAGAAATAGAAATAGGCTTGTTCTCACCGAAAGACCGTCTTCAGCCATGCACTGAGCTAAAATTTGACTAAATTCTCAAGACGATTTTACTACAAATTTGTCTTACTGTCCTATGTCAATTTGGACAGATAGATGGTCCCGTGAGGCCACATTTTATATCAAAGTGACATATTATAGCGAAATTCGCACTGAAAAAAAAAAAACAAACAAATTTTTCCCCATAATGGAAAACCGGTCGAGACCGACTACAAAAAAACGGTTTACCCGGTTTTCCGAAAACGGCGATTTCTAAAAACCCGACGGTCTGTCTGAGATGAAAAACCAGGTTGGACCGGTTTTCGGTTTCGGGTTTGATCACTCTAGGCAGGATAGATTTTTTTTGCAATTGCGGGTATTACGGTGAAATGCACTCTTCGGTGTAGGATATATATCGGCCTGACCGAACTTAATGCCCTTTTTACTTGTTTTTCACCTAGAAACGTCTAAAGTGAAACGGGTCACCTCGGTCCATAGTCCCTTTCAAATGTTATTCCCAATTTGGTATTTTACTTAAAGTCTCATATTACATTTTTAGTCAGATTTCCCACATAACATTTGGTACGTCTAGCACCTAGGATGGTCTGTAGTGAAAGAGGACCACATCAGTCCATAATTTGATATAGCCCCCATACAAATGATCCTCCCAATTTGAAATTTGAATAGGTACCATTTTCTCCCTTTTTGGCCCAATTCACCCCCTACGAATAAGAATCACTTCATGGTACGTATGGTAAGTACAAGCAGACATATTGAAAAATATGTGCTTAAATACTCTAAAATATTCGAGGTTATTATGGGAAAAAATCCCAACCGATGTACGACTATAAGACGTATTTATGGAAAATTTGGACGTCCTAGCTCCTTCCGTTTAGGTGCTAGCGTGCTTTCAACAGACGGACGGACGGACGGACGGACATGGCTAGATCGTCTTAGAATTTTATGACGATCAAGAATATATATAGTTTATAGGGTCTCAGGTCGATATTTCGATATTTCAATGTGTTACAAACGGAATGACTAAGTTAGTATACCCCCATCCTGGAGGTGAAGGGTATAAAAACTGGAATTTATTTTCTACAGCATTTCTACCGACAAACATTAAAATAAAATTTAATTGTTTGAGATCGGCACATTTTGAAAAACTGGAATTTTGCGCACAATTTAAATATGGATATTTTGCAGATGAAATGTGGATGAAATGAATATTAATTTAATTATTCGTTCAAAGAAAAATTCAATATCGATATTACCTAAGAACTTTTTTATATGAAATTTAACTATTAATCATAGGAATTCAAATGTGTCTAAAATAGTTTTTTATTAACGATTTCAATTACTTTACTGTTCATTTTTCCTTTATAAAAGTAGTATTATCTATTTTATTATGTTGTTTTAATAATTTCTTTATAATAAAAAGTGTGTTTTTACTAAAATTTCGAGGTTTAATCGAAAAAACGTATATCGTAAGCGCCATAGTTTTTTCATTATTTGTAGCCGCAAGTACAATATTTGTATCGCAAGCGCCAAAAGTACCGTATGATATAAACAAATGATCCATTTTAAGTAATATTTCGTTGGGTACGGCGGAATTAAAACATTTTGCATTAAAACATATTTCATTTTATGCAAATATTTCAAAATAATCAATAAAAACCTTCTACTGTAAAATGTGTGTTTTGGCGCTTGCGATCATTCCGCGCTAAGGGCTCGATATAATCGATCCCGCCCGACTTTAGCGATCCTTAGTATAAACAACGATAATTTTATTGACACTATCACATTTATTTTCTAGTAAATACCTTAACTTAGAATTTAAAGATAATAGTCGTTATACATCATAATACGATTAAACTGTTTATATAGAGCATAACGTCACCTGAAATGGCTAAATACGTTATCCGCACTTGCGTAATTTTACAGGAGAACCAAAAAACTTACTAATATGAAAACGATTGTGTATACAATAGCGATAATAGTTATGTTTTTTCAAATAAATTCTGTGTTACAAATTTCGACTTTCATTAATAAAGGCGACATTTTTTGGCAATAGAATGCTAAAGTTCAATAAAAAACTAAATGTTGGATTTTTGTGATGTTACTCCCTTGGACATTGCAGGTGACGAAAACATAAGTTTAACCATACACTCCCGATTCCGTATAACTAAATCTACACATTTGCCAGACTAAAGCTGGATTATACAGCCAAAACAAAAAAAAAACCAATCAATCTTAGGTAATTTCTCAATAAACAAGTTATCACAGACTTTTCACTGTATTAAACTCTTTATGGAATTACTTATATTGATGGCTACATGTTTATACATATATACATGTTTACATGTACATACATAAGAACATATGCATGTAAATTTGTCCAAGTTTTGGCTGCAAAAGCCACCTTCACTCAGTCTTCTTGATTTTTCTCTCAACATCAACACTTTTTGTTAATTTTTTGTTTTCCCGGACTGCTCTCTTCTCCAGCTCTTTCTTGGCGTTTCTATCTTCGCGCATCATCTTTGGCCATTTTTTATAATATACATTGAGGGCTCGTATTTCTTTCAAACTGATTGGCATGGGAGCACATTTGAAGCCAACCGGGGCAGCTCTTTCCAGGCGTATAAAACACCCGCCGACTCCGTAATAAATGGGAAGACAGGCTTCATAACGTATACGTGTCTTGGACCATTCTTTACCGAAATAGAGATGCTTCTGCAGGACTTTCTTCATTGCAGACCCCTCTAGGTCACGGTAAATGAACATTGTATGAAGTTTCTCCAAAGGTTGAATACGCTTCCATGATTTACGTGGGGTGCGACAGTAGAGGCTCCAATTAGGCGGTATGTCATAGAAAAAGTTAATATCGGTTGTTGGATAAAAACGCATCGTGTGGTTCCGCAATCCTTGGAATATTTCAAATAATTTATTGTTTTTGATAATTTTTATATTTTTCCAAACATTTAACAATGAACACAAACAACATTCTAAATACATACATACATAAATATGAATGTATGTATGTACATATTTTTTATGAATGAAAAAATATGTACATATGACGTTTACAATACTAAGTAACAGCGTGATTAGATTGGAAGCAGTTTCCATTAAATACAAACGAAAAAACTAATTATTATATTTTTTTATTTTAAAATCTCATGTCCACTCATGATCCGTTTTCAGCAGGTCAGTGTAAGGGAGAATAAGTGCTGATTTTTGTGGGAGATGTCTCGAATTAGAGCAATTACTAGGATGCAATAATGGCATCGCTGGTTTAAAAATAAAATGACTCGGCCGAGATTTGAACTCTTTTCATGAAAGCCGCCTACTCTAATGCACCACAGAAATTGGTGTCATTTGCTTGCTAAAAGCACGACGATGGTATATGTGTGAGTTTTTATACCCTACACCACTTCGTGGACTAGGGTATTATAAGTTAGTTTCGCGCCAAATGTTTGTAACACCAAGAAATAATCGAGCTAGACCCACCTTTAAGTATACCGATCGGCTTAGAATCACCAGCTGAGTCGATTTAACGATGTCTGTCTGTCCGTCTGTCCGTCCGTCCGTCCGTCCGTCCGTCCGTCCGTCTGCTGACCATCTAAGCTTGTTCGCACTCTACAGGTCGCAATTGTTGTCCGATTGTCATGAAACTTGGCAGGAGTTATTTTGTCTGGCCAAGGACCATCGGTATTGAATTTGGAGGATATCGCTTCAGATTTAGATATAGCCCCCACACAAATGTCGCTCCCGATTTGACTTTTTCCGTCCTATAAAGCACATATAGTACACGATTTTCTTCAAATTTGGCTTAGCACCTTATAATCAAACTAGAAATACCTGTGGCGAAAGCGGGTTAAATCGGTTCAGATTTAGATATAGCCCCCATACAAATGCCGCTCCCGATTTCACTTTTTCCGCTTTAGAAACCACATATTGTACCCGATTTTCTTTCAATTTGCCACAACATCTTATAATCGAACTAGAAACACCCATGGTGAAAGTGGGTAAGATCGGTTCAGATTTAGATATAGCCCCCATACAAATGTCGCTCCCGATTTGACATTTTCCGCTGTAGAAGCCACATCTTGTACCCGATTTTCTTTAAATTTGGCACAACATCTTATAATCGAACTAGAAACACCCATGGTGAAAGTGGGTAAGATCAGTTCAGATTTAGATATAGCCCCCATACAAATGTCGCTCCCGATTTGACATTTTCCGCTCTAGAAACCACATACTGAACCCGATTTTCTTAAAATTTGGTACAACATCTAATAATTCAACTAGAAACACCTATGCAGAAATTGTGTAAGATCGGTTCAGATTTAGATATAGCCCCCATACAAATGTCGCTCCCGATTTCACTTTTTCCGCTTTAGAAACCACATATTGTACCCGATTTTCTTTCAAATGGGCACAACATCTTATAATCGAACTAGAAACACCTATGCTGAAAGTGGATATGATCGGTTCAGATTTAGATATAGCCCCATACAAATGTCGCTCCCGATTTGACATTTTCCGTTCTAGAAACCACATCTTGTACCCGATTTTCTTTAAATTTGGCACAACATCTTATAATCCAACTAGAAACACATATGCAGAATTTGAGTAAGATCGGTTCAGATTTAGATATAGCCCCCATACAAATGTCGCTCCCGATTTCACTTTTTCCGCTTTAGAAACCACATATTGTACCCGATTTTCTCTAAAATTGACACAACATTTTATAATCGAACTAGAAACACCTATGCTGAAAGTGGGTATGATCGGTTCAGATTTAGATATATCCCCCATACAAATGTCGCTCCCGATTTGAATTTTTTCCGCTCTAGAAACCACACTCGATTTTCTTTAAATTTGCCACAACATCTTTTAATCCAACTAAAAAAACCTATGGTGAAAGTGGGTATGATCGGTTCAGATTTAGATATAGCCCTCATACAAATGTTGCTCCCGAATGTTTAACCGATTTTGGCCAAACTTTACATATTATATTTCACCAGGTTTCAATATACCCGCATACAAATGTCCTTTCCGATTTAACATTTTTTGTCAAACACATACATTTACAGGATGCAAAAATCCTTCCCGATTTCACTTTTTTACCGAATTGAATTGAAATGAGATAGAAAGTCCGTCCGTCTTTAGCCTTTCCTTACTAGTTTGGGAGATGCCCATATGTCCATACTTTGGTATAACCAAAATGGGGCCCCATTCTGATCTATTACAGATCTAGAAACTACATCTTACATCGGATCTTCATCAAATTTTGCAGATCATGATATTTTTCAACTAGGGATACCTAGCGTAAATGATAAATACATAGGCCCATGTTTTGGACCAAGCCCAAAATGTTGTTATAGACCCCCTTTTGAAATGTCGGTCCGATACATCCTATTACTACTGTACAATTTTTATTTGTCTGTCGGATAATTGGATCAATTACCATATTATTAACCATATTCGTTAAATATGACTAAAGATGAATTTATAGTAACTGTATAATTTATATGAACTACATAAAATTGCTCCCATAAAATAACTGGGTTTAGTAATCAAAACGAGGTACATACGCAGGGAGTGGTGTAGGGTATTATATAGTCGGCACCGCCCGACTTTAGCCTTTCCTTACTTGTTTCATTTAGCTTCTTTCATAACCGAAGCATGCTGAGATTCAGCTCTATTCGAACTTTCGGTCTCCGAATGACTCTATTGCACCCGAGACACACAGAGCTTCCGCAATGTTTACTTTATTGCACACTCAGTAGCTCTACAACGGGTGCGCTACTTCCAAAATCGAGATATTTTTTGCTGGGTAACGTTCAAAAGTTATTCAGGCTTAAAGTTAAGATCCGCGTACACAAAAGTTTGTATTGAAGATGCTGTATTTTTCGTGAACCGTAATTCAACCGAGGCTATGTTAATAAGTCAAACTGTGGCATCGTAAATCCTTCTCGTCACCGTCGAGAAAACAATTCATCCTCAGATAGTGCAGTTTCGTGTGAATTTTAGAGCGGTGCCATTATTGGACCACATTTCTTTGAAAATTCAGCTGGAAACAAAATTACGGGTAATGGTGTGCGCTGCAGAGGCATGATAAAGTTTTTTTTTGTGGCCGGATATTGAACACGTCAATCTGGAAGATTTTTGGTTTCAGCATATTGGCACGCCACACAGTGGGGTGGGTACATTTTGCACTCAAACATTTGAGAGCAAACAAGTAAAAAGACGTTACATTTGCCCGTACCGAATCTTATATATCCTCCACCATGGAGTGCATTAAACAGTATTACTTGTAGAGTATTAAGGAAATTGTCATATTTTCACTAATTGTATTAAATAAATTCTGATGATTTATTATTATAATTTTTAATTAAAATTAATTAATCGCCCACTTGTGGCGAGGTTACAAAAATAGTTTTATGTAGTGATAGTCCTTGACTATATATCAAAATAATACTTCAAGCTTATTTAATAAGCAGAAATTTTCAAAAAATGTTGCTTAAATAAAGTAAACATTTCAGAATCTTGGTGGCATTTACATAAGTTTTTAGGGAAGAAATTTTGAATCGATGTAATGTATCCTCTTTCACCTCGTCTTCTGCATAAGTAAATATTAAAAAAATCCTTTTTATTGCCAAGTTGGAGGAATATACACGCCGATTTTTTCTTTATTGTTCACGTCTACACAGTTTTACGATTCTAGCCTTTTCTCTACATTTTACCCTTTAAAAGTACGAAATCTCTTTATTTTACGTGTGGAAGCGATTTTTGGGATATACACACAAATTTTCACGTTACTAACTGTTGTGTTTTTGCCCAATTTCACCCCCTGAAAGTATGGTCCGCCTTCACGCTGTAAAATTATAGAACTTCCCAAACGTCAAGTAGTACAAGGTAGAAATCTTTTTGGGGGTATTTCCTGTCCTCGTTAGGAAACCGATCTCGTGCTTTCAACAGACGGACGGATGCCGAGCAATTTCTGACAAAGGTCAAATATTATTGACGGTAATCGTGAAGTCAATCGAGAAGTATGAGTAGTGAATGAACACACTGGCTCTTACAGTTTTTTGCAATTGATTGTAAACACATTGAGCTACCTCCAGCGAAAAAATAATTCAAATCGAAAGGGAGCATTAGTTCGTAAAAAAGGAAATATGATATTTTTTGTAATATTTTATTCTTAAGAAAAAATATTTTTTTGATTAAATTCATTTTTATAAATCCATAAGAAAATACCTTTCAAACGCATATTCGCGCAAGTATCTTAACTATGTAAGAAGTTATGGAATTTAGAAAACAGTAGCTATCTATCGCTCACACCAAACTTCCTAACCGCGTTGCGCGAAAAGGGCACATGAGCCCCACCTGCCCGTGGAAATTAAAAAGTTGTAAATAACTTCTTAATTTCCACGGTGTAGCACAAGTACTGGAGGTTAATCAGAATGTGGCACTGGAAGCATTGCTGATGGTACTGCTTTATATACGAAATTCTTTCGTGTGTACATATTCAAATTTAATACTACAGTAGACGCTCGCTAATTACAACCGCTTTGTTTTTGAGGCAATTCTAATTTCTGGAGGTTTTTTTTTCGAATAAATAATAAAAAAATAGTAAATTTACTTACAAAAACTAAAATATAACACTTTTAAATTTTGTTTTGATAAAACAAAAAAACGTATCAATTCAGTATAATACATTAAATGTATTTTTTTAATTAAAACAAGTAAGGAAAGGCTAAAGTCGGGCGGGGCAGACTCTATGATACACTCCACTTTCTATCCGAATACAATTCAATTCGGTTTTAAAGAAAATCGGGTACAATATGTGGTTTCTATAGCGCAAAAGTCAAATCGGAAGCGACATTTGTATGGGGGCTATATCTAAATCTGAACCGATCTTACCCAATTTCTGCATAGGTGTTTCTAGTTAGATTATAAGATGTTGTGCCAAATTTAAAGAAAATCGAGTACAATATGTGGTTTCTAGAGCGGAAAAAGTAAAATCGGGAGCGAAATTCATATGGGAGCTATATATAGATCTGCACCGATCTAATACATTTTTACCACAGGTGTTTCTAGTTGAAATATAAGATGTTTTGCCAATTTTAAAGAAAATCTGTTGTAATATGTGGTATCTAGAGTGAAAAGAGTCAAATCGGGACTGAATTTCGTATGGGGGCTATATCTAAATCTGAACCTATTTTCTTCAAATTAAATAGCGTTCGTCCTTGTCCCAAAAAACTTCATTGTGCAAAGTTTCATTCAGTTATGTCTACAATTGCGACATTACAAGAATAGATGGACAGACGGACGGACGGACATTGCTAAATCGACTCAAAAAGTGATTCTAAGTCGATCGGTATAATTAACAATGGGTATAAATATGAATATGAGTGTATAAATATGAATATAAAAAGCTAATGGCAACAAAACATAACAATTCAGTCCAATTACATCACATATATATTTTTTTAAATTAAAAATTTAAATATGTATTAAAAAAATAAAATAATATATGATTCGGACTAGGATATTGTCCTGGCTCAAGACCATTTTGCTTCTACATTTAATAGAACGCAAATTTATTTACAAATGGCATGGTGACATTTGTTACTTGGCTGCAGACTACCACGATTATGATTTCGACCATGTCAAAAGTCCTTTTCAAGTGGCTTCGCAGCGACTTTTCAACATCAAACCCGGCCTGTATAAGGAGATGATTCTCACAAACGAACGAGAAGCACAACTCACTTGCCGAATTCGCTGCGAAGTGCATGGGAATGGGAATACCAAACTTCAATGACTTTCGTTGACCTACATCAAAATTCAAATATACTACTATCGCTGTATAAAAAATCAGCAGTCGTCCACAGCTCACTAGGAAAAACTTCCAGTACCTAATATAGATGTCGTCTACTTTACTATTAAAAGGTTCCAAAATAATCACCCCTTATCGCGAATAAAATTTCCCTGGGAATGAATTGTTCCCTTAAATTTCCAATTGCGATTTATGATCATTTTTTCAAGACTCTTCTGCTGTTTCGATTTTATAGTCTTATTTGAATGCCAATTAAGTGAAACCGAGTCCTGGGTTATATTCATATCACCATTTTACACCTACAGGGGAATAGAAAATTCCACGTGAATAATTCCCTTTTTATTAGCGATAATGGTGAGTATGTTTGCCGCAGATATAGCAATACCAATACCAATCATATTTTTCGCAATAAGTAGGCATTTCCGGCAATTAAAAAAAGTTTTTTGATCAAAATAAAACTTTCTAAGTAAAATTACTACCCTGGAGTTGTCGGGAATAGTATACAAATATCAAATCTTTTACTAAGTAATGTTATAATTTTTAAATATTAGGCCTGTTCGATTGGGCTTACTAGCTTAATTTTTGTATGGAATTTACTCGCTTACTACTCTCTTAGTTGTGTTGCCAGATTTTTCTTGTTAATCCATTTAAGACAAACCAATGGGTAGTAACGTTGCCACCTTATCAAGTCTCTTTATTGTAAGCTGGTAAGCCTAATCGAACAGTCCTATTGTACTGTACTTCTACTCCGTGCACTCCGAGGCGAAAAAGTTAAGTTCGGCTCGGCCAAACTTAATTTGTTCTTTATACATACGAGTAATTGAATTGTTATATTGTGAATACAATTCATATTCAATTGCGGCCCTATGTTCTTACGTCTTTCTTGTAGTTGAGGTTTATCGTTAACAATTTCACGGGTAAATGGCACAGCACTTGTTAAATAAAATACACACAAAATATACAACTTGTACATATTTCTCATTTGAGTCGACATTGTTTCAGAATCGTTTTCGAAAAGTCTCTCTGGGATATATCGATGTGTGTTATCCGTAGTATCCTTTATAGTCCTTTGTGACAAATGAAGTATATGCTATTTAATTAAGCTTTGAAATAAACCGCGAATTATGACCACAACCATCAACGTTTTAAACGCAACTGTTTCTTGCAGTTCCAACAGATGGATAACGCCAGGTAAATCCCAAACGACCAAATCAACTAACTCTCCAGCAACAGCAACAACAATCATGTATATTCAAGCCGTCTTGTCCCAATCTTCGTTTTGAATCATATGCAACATGTTTTTTCCATTGATGTAACAAAATAACGACGGAAGCGTGCCAGCGGCAACAGTCTGTCTTGAATGGAAGTGGTCATGCGATGCCAATGTGCAGCTATTTCATAGTTGGCAGTTGTTTGGTATGTGGATTAGAGACCGACCGAAGTGCATATTTCATGCCGAAACCGAATAGATGTTCCGCCCAAATTTTACATATTCCATATTTACATATTTTCATTAAAAATATTCAATACAATGAACAAATATTGGATTATTGATATTTTTTTCACTAAACCAACACTCAGGGGATGTCCCCTATAAATGCAGCGCATTGCGTTGGCGGAAGGAAGATACGGTATTGGGAGGAAGAAAGAGGGAGTAGTGTTTGTTGACTCTTGTTTTAAACTTCTGAACATCATAATTGGCCGGGAAGATATCTGCCGGAAGTCGATTCCACATACGGATAGTGCGGGCGAAGAACGAACTCATTCTGTAATGTGTGGTCCGGTAGGTTGTCCAATCGACAGCAAATGGGTGAGAATTCCTGGAAAGTCGCGTAGCTCTACCGAACGTTCTCACGGGCGTTATAAGATCACGAATATCAGAAGAACAAACACCTTGAAAGTATCGATAGAACAAAGACACAATAGAATTGGATATCCTACCAACACCATCGCCTTCCTCTGTACACGGTCAAGTAGCTCCAGTGATGAAGCTGGAGCACCCGACCATATATGGGAGTTATATTCCATCTTTGGTCTGATGTAAGTAGTGTAGATATTGAGAAGATCAGATGGAGTGAAACAACTGGAAATTAAACAATTAAATATACATTCATTAGACTGGGTCGTGGTCTATACAAATTGAAAAACAATTTCCAGCCACCTCACGAAAATAAAGTTTGAATTGTTTAATGATGATTTGCAAAATATTTCGTTCCTAGATCAAGCCGCCTGTGAGTTAAACGCTCCTGAAATACCACTAAAACTCACGTATATTTTTTTTTGTGTTGCGTTTTTATCCAATTTTTTGGAATCGCTTTTAATATAAATTTAGATTCTTGTCTTAGAGTGACTTATTGTTGGCATTTTCATAGTGAAACTTGAAAACTTTTTTGTATTTGGAAGCAGTATTTTCTAAAATAAACAGCTGCAGTCAAAACCTTGCGAATGATGCCTAAATTATGAACATCGGAAGGAAATCGACACCGCAGCGCTCATTTTTATACCCTCCACCTCCAGGATGGGGGTATATTCACTTTGTCATTCCGTTTGTAACACCTCGAAATATTCATCGGAGACCCCATAAAGTATATATATTCTGGGTCGTGGTAAAATTCTAAGACGTGGTAAAATTCTAAGAAGACCGTCTGTCCGTCTGTCTGTCTGTCTGTCTGTCTGTTGAAAGCACGATAGCGGCCGAACAAAATGAGCTAGTAGGTTCAAATTTTTCCTAAATGTGTCTTATGGTTGTAGATCGGTTGGGATTGAAAGTGGACGAAATCGGCCCAGAGGGAAAAATTTTTCCCTCACAAGGACTGAAAATACCCCTAATATTTTGTGTATTTCAGCATGTTTTTTGAACATATTAGCTTGTATTCACTTGATATTCGCAATGCGCATTCCCTTTATAGCATAAAAGGCCACCACAGAGTGATTCTTATTTGTAGGGGGCGAAATGGGACAAAAAGGGATAAAAATGGTACCTTTCAAACGACAATAGATAGAAACACGAAATTTGGCGTGTACATTCCTCTAATAGAGTAGATAAATAATATAAAAGTATTTCGTCTAAATTCGTACTTTAAAGGGGTTAAATAGGGCAAAAGGGATAAAAATAGTACCAACATAACGGCTGCACCTAGAATAGTGAAATTCGATATATACATTCCTCTGATTGCGTAGACACGTAAAATAAAAGAACTTTCCAAAATTCGTACTTTTTGGGGTTCAAATGGAAAAAGGGGATAAAAATAGTACCTACCAAATGACAGCAGCTAGAATCATGAAATTCGGAG
Source organism: Polietes domitor (assembly GCA_947397865.1). Taxonomy (NCBI): domain Eukaryota; kingdom Metazoa; phylum Arthropoda; class Insecta; order Diptera; family Muscidae; genus Polietes; species Polietes domitor. The sequence goes on from OX377618.1 coordinate 34,828,680, forward strand.
TATACATTCCTCTGACTGCGTAGACACGAAAAATAAAACGTTTTTTCCCAATTCGTACTTTCAAGGGATACAATGGCTACAGGGGATACAAATAGTACCAACTAAACGAATACAGCTAGAATGATCAAATTCACTGTGTACATCCCTCTAATTGTGTAAATACGTAAAATAAAGAGATTTTAGATAGTCGTACTCTTGAGGGGGCAAAATTGGAAAAAGGGGATAAAAATGGTACCAACAAAATGGCCGCTTGTAGAATCATGGAATTCGGTGTATACATTCCTCTGACTGCACAGCCACGTAAAATATTTTTTTCCAAATTCGTACTTTATTTTGTTGCTTTTACGTCAAAAAATGGTAGAATCATGAAGTTGTCTTGTACTGCGTACGTGAGAGATAAGGTATTTTCAAAATTTATACTTTTGAAATTAAAATAGGATGGAAATACAACCAACCAAACGACTGTATCTGAAAATACACTCTCTATCCCCCAATATTTAGGGTATTTATGATTGCTCCCTTATATTTACTTTATGAATTGAAGTATTATATCCATTATATATATATATAGTATACAAATATTGGTAGCCTTGGCTTATTAATTAAATTTCTTATTTTCATACAGTTAAAATTTGTTGCGGACATTCCTCTTGTAGCTTGGAAGCACCACAAAGAAAATAAAAGTTTTAGCTTGCGAAATGGGACAGAAAGGGATAAAATATTGTACCAATGATACGACAACAGCTAGAATCATGAAATTCGGTGTGTACATCCCTCTAATTGCATAGACACGTAAAATAGAGGGATTTTTCGAAAGAGGGATAAAAATGGGACCTACCAAACCGCTGAAGTTGAAATCATGAAATTCGGTGTATACATTCTGACTATGAATACTCGAAAAAGGGTTTTTTTTCGAAATTTGTACATTTGGCGGAGAATGGGGAGAATGGGGATATCTTTAAAATGTATACTTTTCTTATCACTTTGTCTGTATCTGAAAATGCTTCTTTCTAATGGCGACTGATTGTCGATTTTAAACAGTGCGCATAAGTATACATTATAGTTTGAAATAGTAAACAAATATAGTAATGTGCATAAAATATCACAATTTTCGTAATATGGTACTGTACTTCTATGTAAAGTCGACATCCTTTAATCTGCTGGTAATACTGTGGAATGCACTGTGGTGGAGGGTATATAAGATTCGATTAACGCCTTCTTACTTGTTGTTTGATGTCAGTGACGTCATTTTTCGTTCGATATTGATCATGTAGGCATCATCCTTCTATTTATTATACCCTCCACCTCCAGGATGGGGGTATACTAACTTTGTCATTCCGTTTGTAACACCTTCAAATATCGACCTAAGACCCTATAAAGTATATATATTCTTGATCGTCATAAAATTCTAAGACGATCTAGCCATGTCCGTCCGTCCGTCCGTCTGTCCGTCTGTTGAAAGCACGCTAGCATCTAAACGAAAGGAGCTAGGCGGTCCAAATTTTACATAAATACGTCTTATAGTCGTAGATCGGTTGGGATTGAAATGGGGCGAAATCGGCCCAAAGGGAAAAATTTTTCCCTCACAAGGACTAAAAATACCCATAATAATCCCTAATATTTTAGCGTATTTAAGCATGTTTTTTGGATATGACTGTTCATATTTGCTTGATATTTGGTATGCGCATTCCCCTTATAGAAAAAACGTGCACCATAAAGTGATTCTTATTTGTAGGGGGTGAAATGGGGCAAAAAAGGGATATAAATGGTACTTATTAAACGACAACAGCTAGAAACATGAAATTCGGTGTGTACATTCCTCTAACTGAGTAGAGACATAATATAAAAACATTTTTTCCAAATTCGTACTTTTAGGGGTGAAATGGGAATAGAGGGATAAAAATAGTACCAACCAAATGGCTGTACCTAGAATAATGAAATTCGGTGTATACATTCCTCTGATTGCATAGACAAGTGAAATAAACAGGTTTTTTAAAATTCGTACTTTTTGGGGTTAAACTGAAAAAAGGGGATAAAAATAGTACCAATCAAATGACCGTAGCTAGAGTCATGAAATTCGGAGTATACATTCCTCTGACTGTGTAGACACGGAAAATAAACTGGTTTTTCGAAATTCGGGTCAAAATAGAAAAAGGGGATAAAAATAGTACCAACCAAATGACCGCAGCTAGAGTCGTGAAATTCGGAGTATACATTCCTTTGACTACGTAGACATGAAAAATAAAAGGTTTTTTTCCAAATTCGTACTTTCAAGGGATACAATGGATACGGAGGGATAAAAATGGTACCAACCAAACGGCTACACCTGGAATAATGAAACTCGGTGTATACATTCCTCTGATTGCGAAGACGCTTAGAATAAACAGATTTTTCGAAATTCGTACTTTTTGGGGTTAAAAAGAAAAAAGGGGATAAAAATAGTACCAATCAGCTAGAGTCAGGAAATTCGGAGTATACATCCCTCTGACTGCATAGACACTCAAAATAAAAAGTATTTTTTCCAAATTCCTACTTTTTCTTTTACGGCAAAAATTGGTTGAATTATGAAGTTATGTTATTTTGCACTTTACACATGTACGTCTGATAATGGATTTTCAAAATTTGTACTTTTGGAATTAAAATAGAATGGAAGTACAACCAACTGTAGCACCCACTATCTTCCAATATTTATGGTATTTAAGCTTTTTGAAAATATAAATATAAGAATATTTAGTTTTTGTTTTGAAATAGATAATGGTTTGATATAATTAAAATATTTTATTTATTTATATAATTATTTTTTCAATATTTGTATTTGTTTTAGTTTGGTATATTAACAAATTTATATTTTCCTGTAATATTATTGCACTTCTACGAAAACCGACAACCTCTGTGGAATGCAATCCATGGTGGAGGGTATATAAAGTTCGGCCCGGCCGAACTTAACGCCGTTTTTACTTGTTTTTTAAATCATATTTTACAAAAATTTTCAAGAAATATGAGTTTTTAGCTGTCACTTTGAAAAACCACAGACAAATCAATCTAAACGTCTAATAATACGGTCAATGAGTTATTCTAAAAAAATAAAAATGTGTATTTAACGTGCTTCCAAGGGTCTAGTAATTCAGAAAAATTGGACAAAAATGCAACGTAAAAAATATGTTTTGCAAATCATCATTAAACAATCCAATGTTAATTTCTAGGAGGTGACCGCTTCAATTTTTTTACCCATCCTAATATACGTATATAAAAAGTAAAAATGCGTTAAGTTTGGACGGGCCGAATTTTATTTGGAATTACCCCTATCGCGAATAAAATTTCCCTGGGAATGAATTGTTCCCTTAATTTTCCAATCGTGATTTATGATAATTTTTTCAAGACTCTTCTGCTGTCTTACTTCGATTTTATAGTCTTATTTGAATGCCAATGAAGTGAAACAAAAGATAACAAAATATTTTTTGAAAAAATTGTTTTCACACACACATTGATATTACTTTTGGCGGCAATTTTAAACAATAATTTTTTATTTTGAGCAAAAAATTAAATTTTTATTAACGTTTTTGTTATCGCAGCTTGTTATCCCGGCTTAAAGAAAAACAACCCTAATATTACTAGTCATCTACTATATATAAGTATAACATTTCAAGAGTAATCAAAAAGTGGCAACACGAGGCAACAATCTTAAAAAATGTGCCTACAATGTAGGATTATTATAAGCCGTCATTAGAAAGAAACGTTTTCCCTCTAGGCCGATTTCCCCTATTTGCAATTTTTGATTCCAGCTACAGACCAAATGTCTGTACAATACGTTTCGCATCCACATTGGAATGTACACACCTAATTTCATGATTTTAGCTACATCCGTTTGCTTGGTACCAGTTTAATTATTTTTCATTTCGACCTTAAAAGTACGAATTTGGAGATGTGCTCTTATTTTGCGTGTCTACGCAGCCAGATTGTAATTTCATGATTCTAGCTACAGCCGTTCGGTTGGTGCTATTTTTACCCTTTCGCGTCACTTTCTCAAAAGTACAAATTTAGAACAACTCCTTTATGTTTGGCGTCTACACAGTCAGATTAAAGGGTACACCGAATTTCATGATTTCAACTTCAGCGATTTGGGTGGTACCTCTTTATTTCCGCTTTTCAATTGTATCCATTAAAAGTACATATTTTGAAAATTCCATCTATTGAACGCATTCTAAATTTTATGTTTCTAGCTGTTATGGTATCATTGGTGCCATTTTTATCCCTTTTCGTCCCAATTGGCTGGCTAAAAATTGTACTTATTTTTCGGTGCTTTCAAGCTACAAGGGGAATGTACTCAACAAATTTCATGTGCATATAAAGCAGAAAATTTCCAAAAAATTGCTTAAACAATCTAAATATTTCAGTTCTTGTTAGGGGAAATTTTTTCCATCTGTGCCGATTTCTCCCACTTTCAATACGGACATGGCTAAATTGTCTTAGAATTTTACCAGGATACCGAATATATATACTTTATGGGGTCTCCGTTGAATATTTTAAATTGTTACAAACGGAATGACAAAGTGCCATCCTAAGCTGGAGGGCATAAACATCAATTTGTGTCTGGATGTGTTTAAGAAAATATGAAAACTTTTCAATGAAAACAGATGATTTGTAATTCGGCCGAATCCAAATATTCGGTCGGCCTCTTATGTGGACATTGTTGACCGGTAGCTGCAACGCTTGCGGTTGTACGACGTAGCGATGTAGTGAAGCAAATAAAAATATAAACCATGACATTAAGTCAGTCTGTTAATCGGAAAAAACCAAAACTGAACAAACGACGCTACACAATCGAAAGTTGTTTATCCATTTACCTGTGTTGTTGTGTTGCATAGTTTCTATGTATTTTTCCATTTTCTGGGTTTTTATGAGATTGTTTGATGCTCTTAAATATTCAGGAAATTTTGTTTAACACATCCGAATTGTTGGATAGAGGAAATGCTTAATTAGGTTCAGGAAAGAAATTGAAAAGTATTTAGAACTATAACAATCACATTTCTAATGTTTGTCCCGAATTAATTTATTTATAAAAAATACAAACCGATAGTTTGCGATATATGGTATAGTAAAACATAAATCTGACATCAATTCTGAGCAGCCGTTACATTCCGCGATAGTGTAAAACGATTTTAGGTGAGAGAAATCGCATGATTCCTGTCCCACTTTAAAAATCGCATCGAAAAACATTACATTTAATACACAATTGCAAAATTAAAACAAGTAAGAAGGCGTTAAGTTCGGCCGGGCCGAATCTTATATACCCTCCACCACGGAGTGCATTCCACAGTATTACCAGCAGAATAAAAGATGTCGACTTTACATAGAAGCACAGTACCATATTACGAAAATTGTGATATTTTTATGCACATTTACTATAATTGTTTACTATTTCAAACTATAATGTATACTTATGCGCACTGTTTAAAATAGACTAATATATTTATATAAATAAAATGCTGTAATTGTGAAAGTGAACATGCCTAAATATTAGGCGATTGTCAGTCGCCATTAGAAAGAAGCATTTTCAGATACAGACAAAGTGATAAGAAAAGTATAAATTTTAAAGATATCCCCATTCCCCATATCCCCAGATTCGCCCCATTCCCCAACCATATGTACAAATTTCGAAAAAACCTTTTTTCGAGTCTTCATAGTCAGAATGTATACACCGAATTTCATGATTTCAACTTCAGCAGTTTGGTAGGCCCCATTTTTATCCCTCTTTTTTAATTATATCCCTTAAAAATACGAATTTCGAAAAATCCCTCTATTTTACGTGTCTATGAATTATTGGGACGTACACACCGAATTTCATGATTCTAGCTGTTGCCGTCTCATTGGTACAATATTTTATCTCTTTTTGTCCCATTTCGCAAGCTAAAACTTTTATTTTCTTTGTGGTGCTTCCAAGCTACAAGAGGAATGTCCGCCACAAATTTCAAATGTATGAAAATCAGAAATTTAATTAATAAGCCAAGGCTACCAATATTTGTATACTATGTATATATATAAAGTAAATAATATTTCAATTCATAAAGTAAATATAAGGGGGCAATCATAAATACCCTAAATATCCCCCAATATTTATTATATTTATATATTATTTATATATTATATATTTTATATTATATATTATATATTTATATATTATTTATATATATTATTTATATATATTATTTATTTATATTTCAGCTACTATAAATTTTGAAAATACCTTAAGTCTCACGTACGCAGTATAAGACAACTTCCTGATTCTATCATTCTTTTGTCGTAAAAGCAACAAAATAGAGTACGAATTTGTAAAATTGTAAAATATTTTACGTGGCTATGCAGTCAGAGGAATGTATACACCGAATTCCATGATTCTATCAGCGACCATTATGTTGGTACCATTTTTATCCCCTTTTTCCAATTTTGCCCCCTCAAGAGTACGACTATCTAAACTCGGTTTATTTTACGTATCTACATAATTAGAGGGATGTACACAGTTCTAGCTGTATTCGTTTAGTTGGTACTATTTTTAGCCGTTGTAGCCGTTGTATCCCTTGAAAGTACGAATTTGGAGAAAACGTTTTATTTTTCGTGTCTACGCAGTCAGAGGAATGTCTACTCCGAATTTTATGATTTTAGCTGCGGTCATTTGATAGGTACTATTTTTATCCCCTTTTTCCATTTGAACCCCAAAAAGTACGAATTTTGGAAAGTTCTTTTATTTTACGTGTCTACGCAATCAGAGTAATGTATACACCGAATTTCATTATTCTAGGTGCAGTCGTTAGGTTGGTACTATTTTTATCTCTCTATCCCCATTTAACCCCTTACATGTACGAATTTAGAAAAAATACTTTTATATTATGTATCTACTCTATTAGAGGAATGTACACGCCAAATTTCGTGTTTTTATCTGTTGTCGTTTGATAGGTACCATTTTTATCCCTTTTTGTCCCATTTCGCCCTCTACAAATAAAAAACACTCTATGGTGCCCTTTTATGCTATAAAGGGAATGCGCATTGCAAATATCAAGTAAATACAAGCTAATATGTAAAAAAAAACAGGCTGAAATACTCTAAATATTAGGGGTATTTTCAGTCCTTATGAGGGAAAAAATTGTCCCTCTGGGCCGATTTCGCCCACTTTCAATCCCAACCGATCTACAACCATAAGACACATTTAGGAAAAATTTAAACATCCTAGCTCATTTCGTTCGGCCGCTATCGTGCTTTCAACAGGCAGACAGACGGATATACGGACATGGCTATATCGTCTTAGAATTTTACCACGACCCAGAATATATATACTTTATGGAGACCCCATAAAGTATATATATTCGATGAATATTTCAAGGTGTTACAAACGGAATGACAAAGTGAATATATCTATATCCTGGAAGTGGAGGGTATACAAATAAGAACATTTAACACGCGGTTTTTATTTTTGCTTACTTTTTAAAGATAAATCAAAAATTCCTAAACCTTTAAACTACAACATTTCCAATGGAAATTGAGAAAATTCCACTTGTAATTGAGAATTTCCATTTCATATTGAGAAAATTCCATTTGAAATTAGGATTTTCCATTTCAAACTGAGAAAATCCCATTTGAAATTAAGAATCCACCATTGCACTATGGTCCCAAATCCATTTTTTTGGCAGAAATTCAAAATAATTAAAATTGGATAGTGGTAAATGTGTATATATTTTCTTTATGGCAACACTCCAAGCAATCAAGAAAATATACTGGAGAAAATTAGGTGGCAACACCACAAGCCTGAATGATACTTAAACTTTGCGGTTCAAAAAAAGTGGGATTAATTTTGATATAAAGCAGTTTTACAAATTAATTAAAATCAAGACTTAAAAAGAAAATAATAAAGTGACTATATTATGAAAATTGACGGCAAGAGTTAGTAGTTGAAAAATGATATTTAACATTTTATGATTATTGTGGTCTTATAAGTATTCATAGGTATTGTAATTTTGTGATTTGTAGAGAACATTATCTATAAATGTCGTGGACCAAAAGTTATATATAGAACTCAACTTGATTCAAAGTGTAAATGTGAAAGTGTTCGTCTGAGGTTGTAGTTTATGGTGGAATTAATATCTCGTCAGCATTTTTCGGCAAACTCCAAAAATTGTCATTTTATTTTAGCACCGTTTTTGATTAGCCATAGACATATATATGATTGTATCTCTGAATTAGTTTTGTGTACGAGATCCCATCGATATTCTATTTAAAAGGTATTGAAAGTACCTTTAAAATGGTATACAACATCATTCACCTTTTTGTACACATGTATACATTTTACTTTAGTTCTTGAAATAATTATTAAAATTGCAGTTTAAAGTATACTATTTGTATGTTATTTTTTGCTTTTGTAATAATGTTTAGAAAAACACATTTCGTCAAAATAAACAACTCTTTATTATTTTAAGCTTTCATAAAATTTTGTTTTTGGTCACCCTGTACCAATACAGGGTGATTATTATGTTGGTTATATATTGAGTTTATATGGGAGGTGGTAGTGGGCGTGGTCCGATCGGCTCAATTTTATTTTTATTTTTTGCGTATGATATATCTAGCAAATGTGCAAAATTACAAGGCTGTATGTTTATTTTTCGACTTTATGCCATAAAAAATGGATTTGGGACCAGTGTGCATTGGATGGAGGTGTGCCGCCGAGTTCGAGACGTTTTTCATCGAATGAGTGTTGTATTTCAGCAATGGTTTGAACAATTTGCCTGAGGCAATTTAAGGGCGTGACAGTATGGACAATCATGGCCATATGTATAATGTAAGGTTCAGTTGCAGAGATGTATGAAATGGGCGTAATTCGGTAATTTTATTGAAATAAATATAATTTTGACATCCTAAAGCCAAATTTCCGTATTGAAAGATGGAACATCAAATATGAGCTTTTGGCCGAAATAATTATCCCACCAACATATTCCCCAAATTTTGTTTTAAAATCCCTAAAATCCCTCAAATAATATTGGTCATCCCAAAAAATCCCCGACAATTCATGTTTTCGTTTGTTTTTTGGTGTATAATCAATTGGCCTGTTCGATTGGACTTACTAGCTTATGATTAAGATACTTGATAAGGTGGCAACATTGTTATCCATTGCTTTTTCTTAAATTAATTAACAAGAAAAATCTGGCAGCAATGCTAAGAGATTAGTAAGCTACTTTCTTGTTAAGCGAGTAAATTCCATAAAAAAATTAAACTAGTAAGCCCAATCGAACAGGCCTTTGACTTGAACAGTGACTTTTCAACGAAATACCCGGACTATTAAGTGCGAAGCCACCTGAAGAAGGGCCCAATATTTTTTGTGCGTTATGACTGCCATGTAAATGGGCCAACGCCCAATATCTTTTTGGCGATGTGTCCTATTTTCTGCTTTGCGGGCCTTCAGCTGGGCTTACAAATTTTCTCCTCTGGGATATGTCCAACACCGGATACCAAGAGGTTTCCTGCACTGTCGTCCTTCAGCTGGGCTTAAATTTTTTTCCTCTGGTGTATGTCCAAATTCGGCTACGTAGATAAAGGCTTCCTGCCAAAAACTTTGTGATTTATGTCCGAAACTTCATTGGGCTTTCTGGCCGAGGTGGTCACAAAGCTCAAAAAACAAAGTGGTCGTTAGGGTGCGGTCATGACGCTCAAAAATAATTGGGCTTTATTGCCGTGGGTGCTAAGACCGGACACCCAGAAATCATGAAATTATCTATAACCAAGACAGTTATCGGTAACTAAAAAAATGTTATAGAAATTATTTTCTTCTAATTTAATTCTGAGTCCATTGGAACGAATCTATCGAAAAAACGATTCTTTCGATAACTAAGCGAGATATCGATAACAAGCGGAATCTCCCCGAGAGAGAGGCTCATTATGATAAAAGCTTTCCAATGCTCTTGCCGATCATTTATGGGTTTCATAGGAATATCTAGGCAATATTTCAATTAAGGCACTTCATTGATCTTGAAGAGAAGTAGGTTAGACTTCGAACCTTTCGACTAATGCACTTTACTTAACCCAAATAAAGTTCTGCATATTTATACAATGCTTGTTTAAATTTAATATGACATTTTATAAAATATTACAAAGACAACTTTGAGGTAAGCTTTTTGCACTAAAATATTTCCACATTTACAACCATTTAACGATCGTCGCCATCACCTTCGACAACAATGCATTCATTGGCACGGCGCCACAATTGAAAATTATGCAATCTCAGCGCCGGTGTTTCACTGTAAGGCTGCCGGTTTCCTCTCCAATCTACTGCCGCCTTACACTAACCACGCTTGAATTGAACGTCACCGTCGACAAAAAAACTGGTTCATTACCAGAAAATGACTAAATACATCTCAGCATTTTCAAGTCACGTTTGTAGCTTCGTTGTTTTTTATCAGTTCGGACAAAGACAACCTGTGGCCAAAAGTGGCAGGTTTTAGCAAATTGTCGCGTGTTAATTGAATGATTGTGAATATTTTAGGGATGTCGAAGGGGAAATCCCCTTTTTAGCTAAATTTCGTGAAATGTTGATTGGTGCATTTAAAATTTTCAATACAGGGTTATATTTTCCGTTAACGATTAGTCGGTTTCAAATTGGTCAGATCTGACAACTCTATTATCAATTGTGCTCAGTTTGATTCAGTGATTCAGTGCGTCGGAATAGGGTGTTATCATTCCAATGGAAATTGTATACATTTTTTTCGGATCAATTCTGACGAATGTTTTTGGCTAGAAGTTTTGGAGTATCCGATTTTCCTGACCAGTAGAGGCGTTTATGATGATGTCAGGATATGCAAAATACCCGACATATCCTGACATCATCCCACCACCAATGAAAATCGTTATTTCATCCAAAGTCGCATTAAATTCAAAATTTTTTGAAGTGCGTATATATATTAGTTTGCTGAACACAGTGGTAGTTTATCTTCAGAAAAAAAGAGTTAAAAAAACTCGTTGGAGTCTTGCGGATTGAGCTTCAATACTTGGTGGAATCATCTGGCATTGAGTTTCAATTTGGTAACTTGGATCTGTTTTGCGCCACATACCACCGCCTTGTACAGGGTGTTTTTTATTGAGGTATAGAACTTCGAATTGAAATAAAACACAAGAAAATCGTTTTAATGTCCATCAATTTGGCTTTACTGGAAGGATAATTTTATGCCATTAATGTTTAAATATGATTTCGGGCATGTGGCCGCCGCGGCTGGCTCGAATATAGTCAGCATATGGGGTCGTATGTTGGCAATAACGCCACGAATGTTGGCTTCCAAGTCCCCTAACGTTTCTGGTTTGTTGGCGTAGACGAGCGACTTCACATATCCCCAAAGAAAATAATCCAATGGTGTCAAATCACACGATCTTGGTGGCCAATTGACAGGTCCATTCCGCGAAATTATGCGGTTAACCGAATTAATTGCTCTGATGGACGATTATGTCGACCATAAAATGGACGGAGCTTGCGGTGAACTTCGCGAACTGAACCATTACTTTCGAAATAAATTTGCACGATTTGCAAGCGTTGTTCTTTTGTCAACCTGTTAATGATGAAATGGCAAACCAAACTAAATATTAATCACTTGACAGCTGACAAAATGGCCGCCAGTTAAAAAAGTGATGCCAACTTAAAGTTCTATACCCCAATAAAAAACACCCTTTATATGCCTATTTGAAATACCAGTACGTTGAAAAGTTGATAGTGGTTCGTGATCGCTATCATTCCATTCATCATTTCCGTCTTGCCCCATTTCTCCTTCGGTCGCTAACATTTGTCTCCCAAGATGATTGAGATTTGCTTTATGCTCGTCATCACTTGCATCAGAATCTTGGTCTGTAGCATTCCCATCTAACGGAGGAATCGCATAAATAGCAGTTTCTGGCAAATCCCCATCAAAAGCTTCCAATTCATCCAATATTTCGGCAACTGTAAGTAGTAGTATCAGCATAGCGTACCTTATAAGGGACGGACAGCACACAACTTATACTTGCTTAACAACACGTTTCAAATCAAATTTATAGCTTACAATTATTTCACAGAAAAAATTACAACAACACAATTATTTTTATTTTTTTTAATTTTTACTTACCTGCCATGTGTTTTGAGATTTTTATACCCTCCACCACTAGGATGGGGGTATACTAACTTTGTCATTCCGTTTGTAACACCTTGAAATATCGACCTGAGACCCTATAAAGTATATATTCTTGATCGTCATAAAATTCTAAGACGATCTAGCCATGTCCGTCCGTCTGTTGAAAGCACGCTAGCATCTAAACGAAAGGAGCTAGAACGTTCAAATTTTCCATAAATGCGTCTTATAGTCATAGATCTGTTGGGATTGAAATGGGGCGAAATCGGCCCAAAGGGAAAAATTTTTCCCTCACAAGGACTAAAAATACCCATAACAATCCCTAATTTTTTAGCGTATTTAAACATGTTTTTTGAATATGTCTGCTTATATTTGCTTGATATTTGGTATGCGCATTCCCCTTATAGCAAAAACGTGCACGTACATAAAGTGATTGTTATTTGTAGGGGGTGAAATGGGGCAAAAAAGGGATAAAAATGGTACATATTAAACGACAGCAGCTAGAAACACGAAATTCGGTGTGTACATTCCTCTAATTGAGTAGATACATAATATAAAAGTATTTTTTCCAAATTCGTACTTTTAAGGGGTAAATGGGGATAGAGGTATAAAAATAGTACCAACCAAACGGCTGTACCTAGAATAATGAAATTCGGTGTATACATTCCTCTGATTGCATAGATAAGTAAAATAAACGGATTTTTCAAAATTCGTACTTTTTGGGGTTAAAATGAAAAAAGGGAATAAAAATAGTACCAATCTAATGACCGCAGCTAGAGTCATGAAATTCGGAGTATACATTCCTCTGAGTTCGGCCTAGCCGAACTTAACGCCGTTTTTACTTGTTTTAATTCATTTTCCATATCTTACACTAAGTAGAACACACAAAATATCAAACTTAAAAGAAATGAAACGATAGACCTGTTCGATTGGGCTTACAATTAAGAGACTTAAGAATGTGGCAACGTTGCTACATATTGGTTGTTCTTAAATTGATTAACAGGAAAAATCTGGCAACACAACTAAGAAAGTAGTAAGCTACTTTCTTGTTAAGCGAGTGCATACAAAAATTAAGCTAGTAAGCCCAATCGAACAGGCCTGAGACAATGGCTTTTGTGAGAAATCATTTTGGTGCGCATCCGTTTCGGACTTGACAAAATAAATTAGCGTTCTTTTCGATTTTCAACACAAATTGTATCGAAGAACACCATACTAATGGTTACTAAGTTCGAATTTCTGTTGAATGAATTACTATTAAACACCTTAACCCACAAATATTTACAAAAACAAGTAAGGTAAGGCTAAAGTCGGGCGGGGCCGACTATGTGATACACTCCACAATTCAGTAAAAAAGTGAAAACGGGAAAAATTTTTGTATGTTTCCTAACCACAGGCTAATGTGACCTGGTAGAATTTGTCAAATCGAGAATAATATTTGTATCGGGGCTATATCCAAACATGGAATGAAGTGACTAACTTTCACAATAAATTCTTCTAGTTGAAGTAAAACGTGTTATGCTCAATTTTAAGAAATTCTCTTAAAATACACGGTTTCTGGGGGAACGAAATTTGTATGAGAGCTATATGTAAATCTGAACCGATGTGACCCATTTTCACCATAGGTGTTCCTAGTTTAAATATAAGATGTTTTGCCAATTTTGAAGAAAATCTGTTAAAATATGTGGATTCTGGAGCGGAAAAATTCAAATTGGGAGCGAAATTTGTATGGGAGCTATATATAAATCTGAACCGATCTAACACATTTTTACCACAGGTGTTTCCAGTTGAACTATAAGATGTTTTGCCAATTTTGAAGAAAATCTGTTGATATATGTGGTATCTAGAGTGAAAAGGGTAAAATCGGGAGTGAAATTCGTATGGGGGCTATATCTAAATCTGAACCGATTTTCTTCAAATTAAATAGCGATCGTCCTTGTCCCGAAAACTTTGTTGTGCAAAGTTTCGTTATGTTCTGGCTACAATTGCGACCTGTATCATGATTACAAGAATAGATGGACAGACGGACATTGCTAAATCGACTCAGAAAGTGATTCTAAGCCGATCGGTATAATTAACAATGGGTCTATCTCCCTTCCTTTTGGGTGTTACAAACAAAAGCACAAAGACATAATACTCTCGTGGAGTGTATAAAAACTGTTCGACTTGTAAAGGGTGATTTTTCAGCTATTATCTTTTTGGTAACGCTGGTTTATACAGCTGACGCACGTTTCGTGTTTTGTTTCACTGTCAAGCATCTTCAGGTTGGTCTATAATTTAACTTTGAATCGTCTTACAAACGAACAACGCTTGCAAATTATTGAATTTTATTATCAAAATGGGTGCTATGTTAAGAAAGTTCATCGCGCGCTTCCATTTTATGGTCAGTTTAATAGACCCACTGAAGCGGCTATTCGGGCTATTGTGACTAAATTTCGCACCAAATTTACATTGGTTTATTTTTTATATATATTAGGCCTGTTCGATAGGGCCTGCTAGCTTAATTTTTGTGTGGATTTTTCAACATGTAATTCAAAGTCATCGGGCCAATTTAAAACAAATTTCAAAATGCATATATACTACTTTTTTAACATATCTAAAAAAACTACGCAACAATATTGCAGTATGTACTATTAAAAAACTAAATGAAGATCTTAGATTATGTTATAATAAATTAAATAAATGCATATACAGAAATTATTTTGTAGAGCTAAAAAACTTTTACTCGCTTAACAAGAAGCTGCTACTCTCTTACTTATGTTGATCCATTTAAGTACAACCAATAGGTAACAATGTTGCCACCTTATCAAGTCTCTTAATTGTAAACTAGTAAGACCAATCGAACACGCCTATTATCTTTTTCATTTGCAAGTTGATTGTGCAATATATTAGGCCTGTTCGGTTAATTAATTAATTTGCTTGATTTTTGTACGGGATTTACTCGCTTAACAAGAAATTAGTTTGCTACTCTCTTAGTTGGACTGCCAGATTTTTCATGTTGATAGATTTAAGTACAACCAATGGATAAAAATGTTGCCACCTTATCAAGTCTCCTAAGCTCAATCGACCAAGCCTATTGTTTAATTTTATTGCCTTGGAAAGGCTAATATATTGAAAACACCTCTGAAGCAGCCTCTTGAAATTTCTTCTTTTGTTTTTATCAAAAATCTCTCTCTTAAACCTTTGGCAACTACCCAACTAATCATTTGTTAAAAAAAATTACGCATTGAATGCTGCTGAGTAAATGTTTGCTACCTGCGTGTTGCAGACTGTCGAGTAAAATAAGCGGTTTGGCGGTATGAGGCTCATGAACAAACGCTTTAACATTTTTATTGTGATAGCCAAGATCTGTTAACGTTTTGCATAGCGCGATGAAAGTGAGAACAGAGTGGTAGCACGAAGACCCAACCGGGGGTATGTGAGCTAAAACTATTAAAGTATCAAAAAAAGTTATTAGATAATGTGTAGGTAGGTAAATATGACGAAGAAAATTAAATTTTAAGCAGAAGCCTAGACTTAAAATACAAATTATTAAAATGAAAAAATTATGTAATAAAGAAAATAAGATTTTTTCTAAAAATAATATTTTTATTTTCATATTTTGGAGACTGTTCCAGAAATACTTTTTCTGTGATATTCGCAACATCTGCAGCCATCATAATTATCTTCAATTGAACATATAAGCGGATGTTATCGGACTTATATTTCTAAAATGAGTGTAGAAATAGGCCGAAATTGGAATCTTATATATTTATACACTCCACGAGAGTATTATGTCGTTGTGCATTTGTTTATAACACCCAAAAAGAAGCGAGATAGACCCATGTTAAGTATACTGATCGACTTAGAATCACTTTCTGAGTCGATTTAGCAATGTCCGTCTGTTGTTGTAATCAAATTACAGGTCGCAATTATAGTCCGATCTTAACAAAATTTGGCACAAATAAGTTCTGTGTATCAAGGACGAACGCTATTTAATCTGAGGCAAATCGGTTCAGATTTAGATATAGCCCCCATACAAATCTCGCTCCCGATTTGACATTTTCCGCTCTAGAAACCACATATTGTACCCGATTTTCTTTAGAATTGGCACAACATCTTATAATCCAACAACAAAACATACAAATCTCGCTCCCGATTTGACTTTTGCCGCTTTAGAAACCACATAATGAACTCCATTTTCTTTACATGTGGCGCATCATATAATAAGGCTCTTGCAACATGTGCTTTGCAAAACTTTGAGACGCTGGGGCAAAATACTTATTGTAAATATTATTTATGAATAACAAGTAAGGAAAGGCTAAAGTCGGGCGGGGCTGACTACATATTACCCTATACCACTCCCTGCATATGTACCTCGCTTTGATTACTAAACCCATTTATTTCATGGGAGCAATTTTATGTAGTTCATATAAATTATACAGTTACTATAAATTCATCTTAATCATATTTAACGAATATGGTTAACAATATGGTAATTGATCCAATTATCCGTCAGACAAATGCAAATTATACAGTAGTAATAGGATGAATCGGACCGACATTTCAAAAGGGGGCCTATAACTACATTTTGGGCCTGGTCCAAAACATGGGCCTATATATTTCTTATTCACGGTAGGTATTCCATGATCTGCAAAATTTGATGAAGATCCGATGTAAGATGTAGTTTCTAGAGCTGTAATAGATCAGAATGGGACCCCATTTGGGTTATACCAAAGTATGGACATATGGGCATCTCCCAAACAAGTAAGGAAATGCTACAGACGGACGGACTTTCTATCTCATTACAATTCAATTCGGTAAAAAAGTGAAATCGGGAAGGATTTTTGCATCCTGTAAATGTATGTGTTTGACAAAAAATGTTAAATCGGGAAGGACTTTTGTATAGGGGTATATTGAAACCTGTAATGATGTGACCCCCTTTCACCATGTATGTTTATTGGTGAAATATAATATGTAAAGTTTGGCCAAAATCGGTTAAACATTCGGGAGCAACATTTGTATGAGGGCGATATCTAAATCTGAACCGATCTTACCCACTTTCACCATAGGTTGGATTATAAGATGTTGTGCCAATTTTAAAGAAAAACGGGTACAATATGTGGATTTTAGAGCGGAAAAAATCAAATCGGGAGCGACATTTGTATGTGGGCTATATCTAAATCTGTACCGATCATACCCACTTTCAGCATAGGTGTTTCTAGTTGGATTATAAGATGTTGTACCAAATGTAAAGAAAATCGGGTACAATATGTCGTTTCTAAAGTGGAAAATGTCAAATCGGGAGCGACATTTGTATGGGAGCTATATCTAAATCTGAACCGATTTCCTCCAAATTCAATACCGATGGTCCTTGGCCAGAAAAAATAACTTCTGCCAAGTTTCATGACAATCGGACAACAATTGCGACCTGTAGAGTGCGAACAAGCTTAGATGGACAGCAGACGGACGGACGGACAGACAGACATCGTTAAATCGACTCAGGTGGTGATTCTAAGCCGATCGGTATACTTAAAGGTGGGTCTAGCTCGATTATTTCTTGGTGTTACAAACATTTGGCGCGAAACTAACTTTTAATATATAAAAACTAAAAAAGAAAAACTCCTAATAGCTAAAAAACACTATTTAATATTTATTATAAATTCATATTACAAATGTTAAGATTATTATAATATAAATATATTATGTATAATAATATTATAACATTATTAAAACAAAATTTTGAAGCCTCAGCATCATATTGACATTATTGAGGCAAGTTGGCAAAATCAAAAAATGTAATATTATATACATATGTACAATTGTAATTATGTAATTTAAAAACTAATTATAGCCTAAAAACAGTATACATATTAGAGATATTTAAAATAAAAGTCCCTCAACATTTTGAAACAACATGATAAAGAAATATCTCTCCTAGTATGAAGTCTCACTAACAGAGGTAAAGCAACTGCAAAAATTCAACTTATAGAGGTCAACAATGAAAGCGAACTCCCACTCATAAAGGTAAACGATTAAAATAGTCCTTTTATAAAGGTAAATTCCGATATAAATAATTTTATAAATAAAAGCTGATAATATTCTTTCGTCAGTGATCAGGTAGCTCTGTTCCAACGAACTTTTTTACGATAAGAAAATTAATATTTAATTCTTATTTATTCCATTTTATGTTTCTTATGAATGATTGTATTCTTATTTATTTCTTCCTTAATTAATTAATAAAATTTTATTAAATATTTTATGTTTTAAACGACAGAATTATTGTTTATGTAATATAATTATATATCAAATAAAGCTTGTAATTTATATTTTATAGAATTCAGATTTATTTAAACAAGCGTTGGATACTTGGCTGCACACTACCATTATGATCTCAATATGAATTAATTTTTTACTTTTCATTGCCATTTTCACCCGTTTACTCACAAATATAACAAATATTTAAAAAAACTGTGGGATGCTATAGCCCTCCCCAACAGAAATCTATTGCTACGCCTAATACTATCTACAAAAACTGGCGAATTTTAGTTGTTATACCACCTACGCTCCTGGTACGTCAAATAGACTAACAGGTAATTGTATTTATTCGATGAAGTAATATTTACAGAGCCCACATGCACTCTGTTATATCACACAAATGTTATATCAAATGGAAACATAATTATTATACATGAATTGCCTCATAAAAACGGTTGTCCCAATATACAAACATAACTCATTATCGAAGGGTCTTTATTTCTCTTATGATAGTCAAAAGATCCAAACGAGCGTAAAACCAGAAGTAACATCGGCGCAAAAATGTTGCCGTTGTTAGCTCTTTTCTAGTGATTAATTGTAAATAAGAGGTATAACCACGAAATACATAAATCCCAAAAGCAAAACAGGTTGTTGTGTTGTAAACAAATCGGTGGGGCATACCCATATCATTAGCCGGACAGTTAAATAGACGCTGGAACAGTAACCGTGTAATGGGTCATTGGTAGAGCAATATGTATAACTGTGTAATAGGCTGTATCGATTATGATTTTTTTTTCAATAAGAAACAAGTACTAATAGTTGCTAGGAAGTCAACTAACATGTACTTTCTAATTTTATAATCCGTTTTATGATATTTCACAACAATTCTGTGACACCACAATTTTATTTCCTATATCCAATGGGCTGGGTTACGAAAAAAAAAATAATAAATAAAATTCGGATGATGATTTGCAAAATATTTTGATTTTCTGGTGTACATTTTTGTAAGTTGCAATTTTGTCTAAACATTTTTTGAATAAATAATAGTCATTCGAATGTCTTTGATTATAAAGAGTGTTTTTTTTTGAGGTTAGGATTTTCATGCATTAGTATTTGACAGATCACGTGGGATTTCAGACATGGTGTCAAAGCATACTCATCATGAATAGACTTACTAACGAGCAACGCTTGCAAATCATTGAATTTTATTACCAAAATCAGTGTTCGGTTCGAAATTTTTTATCGACAAATTTTGTTCAGCGATGAGGCTCATTTCTGGTTGAATGGCTACGTAAATAAACAAAATTGCCGCATTTGGAGTGAAGAGCAACCAGAAGCCGTTCAAGAACTGCCCATGCATCCCGAAAAATGCACTGTTTGGTGTGGTTTGTACGCTGGTGGAATCATTGGACCGTATTTTTTCAAAGATGCTGTTGGACGCAACGTTACGGTGAATGGCGATCGCTATCGTTCGATGCTAACAAACTTTTTGTTGCCAAAAATGGAAGAACTGAACTTGGTTGACATGTGGTTTCAACAAGATGGCGCTACATGCCACACAGCTCGCGATTCTATGGCCATTTTGAGGGAAAACTTCGGAGAACAATTCATCTCAAGAAATGGACCGGTAAGTTGGCCACCAAGATCATGCGATTTGACGCCTTTAGACTATTTTTTGTGGGGCTACGTCAAGTCTAAAGTCTACAGAAATAAGCCAGCAACTATTCCAGCTTTGGAAGACAACATTTCCGAAGAAATTCGGGCTATTCCGGCCGAAATGCTCGAAAAAGTTGCCCAAAATTGGACTTTCCGAATGGACCACCTAAGACGCAGCCGCGGTCAACATTTAAATGAAATTATCTTCAAAAAGTAAATGTCATGGACCAATCTAACGTTTCAAATAAAGAACCGATGAGATTTTGCAAATTTTATGCGTTTTTTTTTAAAAAAAGTTATCAAGCTCTTAAAAAATCACCCTTTACATACATATTTATGCTTAGCTTAGTAAATCTCATTGGATGAATTATTATAGGATTTTTTGGGGATTTTCAAAGTGACAACTAAAAACTTGTATTTCTTGGGAACATTTAAAACAGAAGTAATCAACACTTTTCGAATTATCTCTAAGTGATGAATATCGGACGGAAAATGGCGTTGTTGAGTCCATATTAGTATAAATAGGATTTCATTCATTTCATTTCACTTTCTGAGTCGTTTTATCAATCCTATCAAGTCAAAGTTTTGCGGGCCAAGGACGAACAAAGCAAATCGGTTCCGATGTAGATATAGCCGCCATGTAAATGTCCCGTTTTGACTTTACCCGCTCTAGAAACCACAAACTCAATTTTGGCACAGTACCTTTTCGTCATGGAACATCTCCCTTTCTTTAGCATGTCTTTAAGTAGGAACTTGATAAAGAGTTTTCATTGACAGACGCTTGATGTCGGCGTCAAAAAATTGTATACACTTATGCTTATGACCAGGGCCGTGCGCAGGTGGGGGGGTTGGTTTTGGGGGTTCAAACCCCCCCAGAGAGGTTTCGAACACATACTTTTTAAAACCTTCTAGACTTTCAGAAGCAATAAAATATAGCATTTTAAAGGTCTTTTTAAAATAACTCGTCTGAAATGGTAATTATGCAGTAAAATCATAAACCGATACCACTTCTTGACATTCGACTAGAGCTATATCTTATGAACTTTTAATTGTGTACTGCAATAAAAGTTTGGAAATTTAATAAAAAAATTGTTTAGTAATTAAAATAAGTGTATATAAGAATCACTATAATATCATAATGAAATCTAAAATATTCTTAACAAAAGCAAATAATTTGCTTGATGCTTGCAGAGCGCTAAGATGTAACATTTGCGAGTGGACATTTTTATTGGTGCTGTATCTAAATCTGAATCTATGTTTGTCCTATTTTCATCACAAATGCAACAGCAACGGTTTCTGTTACTTCCAATGTTTTGGGAGTTTGCAATTATAATACAAATCCATTTCGACAAACGAAGAAAACTGTTTGATATACATAAACTTATTTCTCTTTGTTCATTTGCAACAACTGATGACATGTTTACCGAAAACAAACTAATTTTTCCCACAAAAGAAACTCTAAAACGATGTTCACGTGCCTAAAATTTCGTTTCTACGAAATGCATTTTTTCTCTGCGTGTAGGTCTCTATTTTAAAATCTACTTTAAAGTTGCGAAACAATAAGAAATGAGTTTTAACTTACTAAAATTTTTGTTATATTTATCACTTATGCCAAATATTTTTCAGAGTTAGTATTTTTTTGTACATATGTAACAAGTATTATTCAAAAGAAAAACAACAAATTCAGGATCTACGTAGAAAAACGAAACTCTAAAATACCAATTATTTGGTTTTTTGGAATTAAAATTTCTAGTTGTTTCTTCTTGCATTTCATCGAATACAAAAAAACTGTATTTGTTATTCGAATTTATACATATTTAAGATTATAAAAATGAAGAAACATTTCCAAATATTTTTTATTTAATCGGAATATGCGTATAAAGATTTTGAGTAAACATCCTGTTACTCATGTCCTATATAAATTAAAAACCCCAAAACTCTTTAGACATCCTGTTTAGACCCATACTTTGTTAAAAAGCATATCCAATTTTCTGCATTTATCATAGAAAAATGCGGTACTGTAGGGTTTATCGCCGAGGAATTTGATCGTTTTTTTGTAATATTTCTTCAAAATATATATCGAGGGCTTATATTCAAAAGTGTCTATGAACCATTTTCTCGAAAATGAGTTTTTGATGCCAAACTATTCTCATCTGTCATATAAATTTGGAAAAGATTTTTTTCTAAAGCCACGCACGTTAGTTTGTGACTGCATAAGTGGCTATGAACATAAAAATAATAGAAATAAAATAGTTGAACAATGGAGCAGCATAAAACCGAAGGTTATAATTCGCTACAACGCTTTGTTTAAAACATTTTTCTAGATGTAGGGCATATCGTACTATCAAATTCCATCATTTCGCGTTAATAGCATTTTGATTCCCCAGTTATTAGGCTAAAATAGGAACAAGTAAAAACGGCGTTAATTTCGGCCGGGCCGAACTTTATATACCCTCCACCATGGATTGCATTCCACAGAGGTTGTCGGTTTTCGTAGAAGTGCAGTAATATTGCAGGAAAATATAATTTTTTTAATATTGCCAAACCAAAACAAATACAAATATTGAAAAATTAATTTTATAAATAAATATAATATTTTAATTATTTCAAACCACGCTTATAAGGTAATGCTACCAATATGTCAATTCAAAAAATAAATATTCTTATATTTTCAAAAATATTTTCAAAGCCATAAATATTGGTAGATAGTGGGTGCTACAGTTGGTTGTATTTCCATTCTATTTGAATTCCAAAAGTACAAATTTTGAAAATCCATTATCAGACGTACATAGTGCAAAATAACCTAACTTCATGATTCAACCAATTTTTGCCGTAAAAGAAAAATTACGAATTTGGAAAAAAATATATTTTGCATTTCTATACAGTCAGAGGAATGTATACAGCGAATTCCATGATTCCAGCTGCGTCCATTTGGTTGGTACCATTTTTACCCCCTTGACGTTTCTACGCAATTAGAATTTTATCATTCTAGCTGTAGTCGTTTAGTTGGTACTATTTTTATTCCTCTGTACCATTGTATCCCTTGAAAGTACTAATTTCGAAAAATTGGTCTATTTTCCGTCAGAGGAATGTATACTCCGAATTTCATGACTCTAGCTGCGGTCATGTGATTGGTACTATTTATCCCCCTTTTTTCATTCATATCCCCTTTTTTCATTTTAACCCCAAAAAGTACGAATTTCGAAAAATCAGTTTATTTTCCGTGTTTACACACTCAGAGGAATGTATACTCCGAATTTCATGACTCTAGCTGCGGTCATTAGATTGGTACTATTTTTATCCCCTTTTTTCATTTTAACCCCAAAAAGTACGAATTTTGAAAAATCCGTGTATTTTACTTATCTATGCAATCAGAGGAATGTATACACCGAATTTCATTATTCTAGGTACAGCCGTTTGCTTGGTACCATTTTTATCCCTC
This sequence comes from Polietes domitor, assembly GCA_947397865.1. Lineage (NCBI taxonomy): Eukaryota > Metazoa > Arthropoda > Insecta > Diptera > Muscidae > Polietes > Polietes domitor. The sequence goes on from OX377618.1 coordinate 34,852,140, forward strand.
TATTCCTATTTTATTCCTTAAAAGTACGAATTTGGAAAAAATACTTTTATGAATGTACACACCGAATTTCGTGTTTCTAGCTGTTGTCGTTTAATATGTACCATTTTTATCCCTTTTTTGCCCCATTTCACCAACTACAAATAAGAATCACTTTATGGTGCACGTTTTTTCTATAAGGGGAATGCGCATACCAAATATCAAGCAAATATAAACAGACATATTCAAAAAACATGCTTAAATACGCTAAAATATTAGGGATTATTATGGGTATTTTTAGTCCTTGTGAGGGAATTTTTCCCTTTGGGCCGATTTCGCCCCATTTCAATCCCAACCAATCTACGACTACGAAGACGCATTTATGGAAAATTTGAACGTTCTAGCTCCTTTGGTTTAGATGCTAGCGTGTTTTCAACAGACGGACGGACATGGCTAGATCGTCTTAGAATTTTATAACGATCAAGAATATATATACTTTATAGGGTCTCAGGTCGATATTTCAAGGTGTTACAAACGAAATGACAAAGTTAGTATACCCCCATCCTGGAGGTGGAGGGTATAAAATAAAATGGTGGCTGTAAAGTCAAAAATTGTGAATAGTATATTTAGAAAAACCGGCGTAACTTTTTATTATATTGAGAATACCAAAATAATTCTTTGGCATGTGATTGCTGCTGAAAATTAAAATATAAGGAATTGCAACGGCGAATTTTGGATTTTTCATCAATTGCAGCGATTTTCGCGACTGGCTACATATATTTTAGAAGCGACCAATCTGACGGTTGAAGCTGGAATCTTTAAATTCGCTGTGTACATCACAGATCACAAATGCGTTTATACGTCTATACAACATTGCCAAGATTTCATGAAAAAAGTTATGGAGTTCACAATATATCTTATTCTCATTTCAACATTCATAGTGCTCAATTTTAAACATACAAAAGTGGCTATGAACCATGAAACTGCGAATAATAGGAAATTTCGAAAACTTTTTAATCGTAACAATTAGTAATCCTTTTTAGATTAAACTGTAGAAGAACGATTAATAATTTCTCTTCAAATTAAGGAGAAAATTAGTTTTTCGCTCTCCTGAAAAGTTATGTTTTTGTTCGTAGCCACTTATGAATATAAGCCCTCGATATGTATGTATGTAATTTCAAGCAACTATTTAAAAAAAGTTCTACACTTAGAGAACAAGTCTGTTAATAAAAGCAGCGATTGTCTGCTGCCTATCAGCCGACACTTTTCTATTATTACAGCTGTTTTTTTTGGCATAACAGCAGTTTTCTGAAATCTTACATCACCATTCACACTGCTAAAGAGTTTGCTGTTGTTAATTAAAATATAACAAGTAAGGAAAGGCTAAAGTCGGGCGGGGCCGACTATATAATACCCTACACCACTCCCTGCGTATATACCCCGCTTTTATTACTAAACCCAGGTGTTTCATGGGAGCAATTTTATGCAGTTCGTATAAATTATACAGTATAGATTCATCTTTAGTCATATTTAACAAATATGGTAAATAATAGACACAATTTTCCGGCAGACAAATACAAATTATACAGTAGTAATAGGATGAATCGGATCGACATTTGAAAGAAGGCCTATAACAACACTTGGGGCCTGGTCCAAAACATGGGCCTATATATTTCTCATTCACGGTTGGTATTCAAAGTTAAAATATATCATGATCCGATGTAAGACGTAGTTTCTAGAGCTGTATTAGAGTAGAATGGGGCCCCATTTGGGCTATTCCAAAGTATGGACACATATATTTGACTTTGTATTCTTAGTTGAAATATAATATAATCTGCAAAATTTGAAAAAAAAAATCCGATGTAAAATTTGTTCTTGAGGGGTAAAAATTAAAATGGGGCCATTTGTAAGGGGTCTACATTAAAAAGTGGTTCCTTATCACTTTCAAAGTAGGTATTCTTAGTTGAAATATGATATGATATGCAAAATTATATCGAGATATAATGTACGATGTGGGTTCTAGAGATGTAATAGAGTAGAATGGGGGCCCAATTTGTATGGGGCTTATACCAAAATATGGACCCATATATTTGACTTTCATAATATGTCTTCTTAGTTGAAATATAATACAAAATGCAAAATTTGATAAACAAAATTTGAAAAATTTGATAAATTGTGGGTCCTACAGGGGTAATAATAAAAAGGGGGCCATTTGTAAGGGCGCTACATTAAAAAATGGGCCCATATAGATCACTTTTAAAGTAGGTATTCTTAGTATGAAATATAAATATAATATAATTTGCAAAATTTGAAAAACTTCCGATGTAAAATGTCAGTCCGGTAAAAAGGTGAAATCGGGAAGGATTTTTGCATCCTGTAAATGTATACATTTCACAAAAAATGTTAAATCGGAAAGGACATTTGTATGAGGGTATATTGATACCTGGAACGATGTGACCCCCTTTCACCATGTATGTTTTTTGGTGAAATATAATATGTAAAGTTTGGCCAAAATCGGTTAAACATTCGGGAGCAACATTTGTATGAGGGCTATATCTAAATCTGAACCGATCTTACCCACTTTCACCATAGGTTTTTTGGTTGGATTTTTAGATGTTGTGCCAATTTTAAAGAAAATCGGGTACAATATGTGGTTTTTAAAGCGGAAAAAGTGAAATCGGCGACATTTGTATGGGGTCTCTATCTAAATCTGAACCGATCATACCCACTTTCAGCATAGGTGTTTCTAATTCGATTATAAAATGTTGTGTCAATTTTAAAGAAAATCGGGTACAATATGTCTTTTCTAGAGCGGAAAATGTCAAATCGGGAGCGACATTTGTATGGGGGCTATATCTAAATCTTAACCGATCTTACCTAATTTTTGCATATGTGTTCCTAGTTGGATTATATGATGTTGTGTCAAATTTAAAGAAAAACGGGGACAATATGTCTTTTCTAGAGCGGAAAATGTCAAATCGGGAGCGACATTTGTATGGGGGCTATATCTAAATCTGAACCGATCTTACCTAATTTCTGCATATGTGTTTCTAGTTGGATCATATGATGTTGTGTCAAATTTAAAGAAAATCGGGTACAATATGTGGTTTCTAGAGCGGAAAAAGTCAAATCGGGAGCGACATTTGTATGGGGGCTATATCTAAATCTGAACCGATTTCCTCCAAATTCAATACCGATGGTCCTTGGCCAGAAAAAATAACTTCTGCCAAATTTCATGACAATCAGACAACAATTGCGACCTGTAGAGTGCGAACAAGCTTAGATGGACAGCAGACGGACAGACGGACATCGTTAAATCGACTCAGCTGGTAAGCCGATCGGTATACTTAAAGGTGGCTCGATTATTTCTTGGTGTTACAAACATTTGGCGCGAGTTTAGCTCGAATTTTCTTTTATATTAGCTTGGGACAATATGCGTAATATATATATTGCTAAAACAGCAAACAGCTGTTTACCATTTCAGCAGATACAAATCTACTGTCTCTTTTTTAACAGCAGACTTTTCTGGACGAATGTATCAAAATATTTTTATATGGTAAAAATTTACTCGTTTTGAGGAAAAAAATAAACAAAATTGTCCTCAGTTTGAGTAAATATTTTCTTGATTTGAGTAAACATTTACTTAGTTTTAGGAAATTTTCAGCAAAATTTTACTAAGATTTAGTAAAAATTTACTTAGTTTTAGGAAAATTTTGCTTAAATTTAGAAAAAATGACTCGGTTTTAGGAAAAATTTACTTAGATTTAGGAAAATTTCAGCAAAATTCTACTTATATTTAGTAAAAATGTACTTGGTTTCCTAAATTTTAATTAATTTAAACTCATTATAGGGTTACTTTTTTTTATGAGTGCAGATGAAAACCCCCCAGGAGAAATCCTGCGCACGGGCCTGACTTATGACAGCATTCACACCGAAGTGTCATGAATTCATAAACTTGACGTTTCCATTTCATCGCATTGGTGTGGCCAATGCTTAATTCAATTCATTTCATTGCTAGTATTCAATAGGTTAGTACATACTTAGATTGCTTAAATTAAATGGTTGTAAAACGCGCTTAAAAACTAGTATATCTCATATTTTAGGTTACACCTTATTAGGTGTATCACGCTTGAGACTGTGGAATACACCACAGCAAAAACTTGGTAAGCACATACCATTTACATTACCAGGTAATGACGATTACATATGGGCATCTCCCAGTGGCCCGGACGCGACATTCGCACGCCTTAAACTACTCCAAAACAAGAAAGAAACTGAAAAATTCGATCAGCCTTTTTAGTGTTCTAAAGCGCTTAAAGAGTACTACATTTTAAAAGTATATCGTCAGGATATAGTACATATTAGTACAAAATTATAAACAATTTTACATTGAAACGGACGCTACCAAAAACGGAAGTTCTTTTGAAGTTCTTATAGAAATATACAAAGTTTGAGAACTTTGTTTTTCCATATATACATGTAAATTAAGGTCAGAGATTGATTATGAAATATGAGAATTATCTCTCAGATTTTTTAAATTGGGTACAGCAGAAATATGGACGCGACAAAAAAAAAGGAGAACCAGTTAACTTCAAGTTTCATAATAAACAAGTAAGAAGGCGTTAAGTTCGGCCGGGCCGAATCTTATATACCCTCCACCACGGAGTGCATTCCATAGTATTACCAGCAGATTAAAGGAAGTCGACTTTACATAGAAGTACAGTACCATATTACGAAAATTGTGATATTTTTATGCACATTACTATATTTGTTTGCTATTTCAAACTATAATGTATACTTATGCGCACTGTTGTAAATATAGTAGTTAAATAAAATGCTGAAATTGTGAAAGTGAACATGCCTAAATATTAGGCGATTGTCAGTCGCCATTAGATACAGACAAAGTGATAAGAAAAGTATAAATTTTAAAGATATCCCCATTCGCCCCATTCTCCGCCCAAATGTACAAATTTCGAAAAAACCCTTTTTCAAGTTTTCATAGTCAGAATGTATACACCGAATTTCATGATTTCAACTTCAGCGGTTTGGTAGGTTCCATTTTTATCCTTCTTTTTAATTATATCCCTTAAAAGTACGAATTTCGAAAAATCCCTCTATTTTACGTGTCTATGCAATTAGAGGGATGTACACACCGAATTTCATGATCATTGTCGTATCATTGGTACCATATTTTATCCCTTTTTGTCCCATTTCGCCCGCTAAAACTTTTATTTTCTTTGTGGTGCTTCCAAGCTACAAGAGGAATGTCCGCAACAAATTTTAACTGTATGAAAATAAGAAATTTAATTATAAGCTAAGGCTACCAATATTTGTATACTATATATATATAATGGATATAATACTTCAATTCATAAAGTAAATATAAGGGAGCAATCATAAATACCCTCAATATTGGGGGATAGAGAGTGTACTTTCAGCTACAGTCGTTTGGTTGGTTGTATTTCCATCCTATTTTAATTTCAAAAGTATAAATTTTGAAAATACCTTATCTCTCACGTACGCAGTATAAGACAACTTCCTGATTCTATCATTTTTTTGTCGTAAAAGCAACAAAATAAAGTACGAATTTGTAAAATTGTAAAATATTTTACGTGGCTGTGCAGTCAGAGGAATGTATACACCGAATTCCATGATTCTATCAGCGGCATTTTGTTGGTACCATTTTTATCCCCTTTTTCCAATTTTGCCCCCCTCAAGAGTACGACTATCTAAAATCTCTTTATTTTACGTATCTACACAATTAGAGGGACGTACTCACTGAATTTCATCATTCTAGCTGTATTCGTTTAGTTGGTACTATGTTTATCCCCTGTAGCCATTGTATCCATTGAAAGTACGAATTTGGAAAAAACGTTTTATTTTTCGTTTCTACGCAGTCAGAGGAATGTATACTCCGAATTTCATGATTCTAGCTGCTGTCATTTGGTAGGTACTATTTTTATCCCCTTTTTCCAATTGAACCCCAAAAAGTACGAATTTTGGAAAGTTTTTTTATTTTACGTGTCTACGCAATCAGAGGAATGTATATATCGAATTTCATTATTCTAGGTGCAGCCGTTAGGTTGGTACTATTTTTATCCCTCTATCCCCATTTAACCCCTTAAAAGTACGTATTTAGAAAAAATACTTTTATATTATGTATCTACTCTATTAGAGGAATGTACACGTCAAATTTCGTGTTTCTATCTGTTGACGTTTGATAGGTACCATTTTTATCCCTTTTTGTCCCATTTCGCCCCCTACAAATAAAAATCACTCTATGGTGCCCTTTTATGCTATAGAGGGAATGAGCATTGCAAATATCAACTAAATACAAGCTAATATGTTCAAAAAACATGCTGAAATACTCTAAATATTAGGGGTATTTTCAGTCCTTGTGAGGGAAAAATTTTTCCCTCTGGGCCGATTTCGTCCACTTTCAATCCCAACCGATCTACAACCATAAGACACATTTAGGAAAAATTTGAACCTCCTAGCTCATTTCGTTCGGCCGCTATCGTGCTTTCAACAGACAGACAGACAGACAGACGGACATGGCTATATCGTCTTAGAATTTTACCACGACCCAGAATATATATACTTTATGGGGTCTCCGATGAATATTTGAAGGTGTTACAAACGGAATGACAAAGTGAATATACCCCCATCCTGGAGGTGGAGGGTATAAAAAGTTGTAGAAATAAGGAAAAAATAAAGTTAAAAGCTATTGGTGTGGTCCAAGGCGTATTTATACAGGTGATAGCAGCAGAGCAAAAACAAATTCGGCAACAACAAACTACAAGTAATTTTTTGAATGTCAAAGCAAAATATATGGGATTTGACAGTTTCGGTTACTTTTGAATGAAAAAAATTTCAGTCAGCTGGGCTCCTGCTATCACCTTTATAAATACGCCTTGGTGTGGTCTGATTTCATTTTTTTGTTAGACTTTTTTTTGGGAGATGCCCATATAAAGGGTGTCCCAAGAAGAGCGCAATTTTTTAATTTTAAATAAAACACAGATATTTAAGAAAAAATCGTGAAACTTTATTATATCGTAAAGTAGACAGAATGAGGTTATGTATGCAACAATATATCGTGCAGATGGCCGCCGCGGCTTTGCTGGCATGCACGCGATCTTTTAATGAAATTTTCAATGACCGTTTTGCATGAATGCTGCGATATTTCATTAATGCAGCGTCCAATTTCGTCTTTTAAGGCTTGAGTCGTCGTCGTCTTATTCACGTAAACCATCGACTTCAAAAAACCCCAAAGAAAAAAATCTAATGGTGTTAATTCTGCCTATTGACGAAGCCATCAAGATGAAAATGGGCCTCGTCACTGAAGATGATTTTATCGGCAAAATCAGCATTTTCATGTTGTCTCTCCAATACCCAATTAACGAACTCCCTTCGCTGTCTATGGTCAGTTGGCTTCAGTTCCTGAGTCAATTGAACTTTGTATGCATGAAGATGCAAATCTTTCGTCAAAATTCGCTGCAAAGTGGATTTGGAGACACCAATTTGCTGAGCTCGGTGTCGAATTGAGGTGGATGGAGTTTGAGCGACATCATCACGTACATCTGCAACATTTTCGGTCGATGGCGCGTTGTTGTCTTTACATCACTAACAGACCCAGTTTCGGCAAATTTATCCATTAATCTCTTTACAGTTGACTCTTTTGGAGCATTATTGTGACCCCAAATTGATCGCAATTTGCGAACTGTAGCCGCAAAACTTTCACCATTTTGGTAAAACAATTTCACAATGAGAATGCGTTGTTCATTCGTGTAGCGCTCCATTTTTACTAACCTCGTACCTTCTAAAGGGTGATTTTTTAAGAGCTTGATAACTTTTTTTAAAAAAAAAAACGCATAAAATTTGCAAAATCTCATCGGTTCTTTATTTGAAACGTTAGATTGGTCCATGACATTTACTTTTTGAAGATAATTTCATTTAAATGTTGACCGCGGCTGCGTCTTAGGTGGTCCATTCGGAAAGTCCAATTTTGGGCAACTTTTTCGAGCATTTCGGCCGGAATAGCCCGAATTTCTTCGGAAATGTTGTCTTCCAAAGCTGGAATAGTTGCTGGCTTATTTCTGTAGACTTTAGACTTGACGTAGCCCCACAAAAAATAGTCTAAAGGCGTCAAATCGCATGATCTTGGTGGCCAACTTACCGGTCCATTTCTTGAGATGAATTGTTCTCCGAAGTTTTCCCTCAAAATGGCCATAGAATCGCGAGCTGTGTGGCATGTAGCGCCATCTTGTTGAAACCACATGTCAACCAAGTTCAGTTCTTCCATTTTGGGCAAAAAAAAGTTGGATATCATCTCACGGTAGCGCTCACCATTCACAGTTACGTTACGATTCGCATCATCTTTGAAGAAGTACGGTCCAATGATGCCACCAGCCCATAAACCGCACCAAACTGTGACTTTTTCTGGATGCATTGGTAGCTCTTGCAATGCTTCTGGCTAATATTCACTCCAAAATCGACAATTCTGCCTATTTACGTACCCATTGAGCCAAAAATGAGCTTCGTCGCTGAACACAATTTCTTTCTTTCTGAACTTTCTTAACAGAGCACGCATTTTGATAATAAAATTCAATGATTTGCAAGCGTTGCTCGTTAGTAAGTCTATTCATGATGAAATGTCAAAGCATACTGAGCATCTTTCTCTTTGACACCATGTCTGAAATCCCACGTGATCTGTCAAATACTAATGCATGAAAATCCTAACCTCAAAAAAATCACTCTTTACTAACAAACAATAACAATTGTTCAAATGTCAAACAATGACACTTCGAATGTTGCCAGATTTAAAAATTGCGCTCTTCTTGGGACACCCTTTATATGTAGCTATTGGTAATGCTCAAAATAGAAACTCATATACAGCCTTCCATACAGAGTTCCAAAAGTGACGGAGAGTATGCTATGTATGGTATTATAGGATTCCAAGGGCCTCACAAATCGTAATATTACATTTTTTACTTATTTTTCCAAGTTATGTGAAGAGTACTTTTTGGTTTGGCTTACTCCCAATATTACTTGGTACTGGGGGTTTTTCTGGTACTATACTCTTGCATAGTTATCCATTAGGGTTTCCATTTTTTTACAAATCATGTGAAAAAAAACATATTTTTCCGTTTAAAAGTACAGAATTAATTCCACCTTGCTTTTTCGGCCTCGAAGATCTGGAATTATTTTTGGGAAATTGGAATATTCAGCCGTCAGAGATGGTGAACGCTTACAAATTTAGTGCCACCTACATTTCATTTTTTTGTCTTTACCGTTATATGTATTTGTCTGTTTGACTAGTGACATCTATGAAAATCTTATATAATGTTGTTGGCAAGGGTTTATGTCTTTGCTACACGCAATCATGAATAATAAAAATAAAAAAGATGGCGCTAGTATAGTATTAACCCTAAAACAAAAGAAATTGTTATGACAGAGTGAACCGCTAATATTGCACAATAAAATCTAAGAACTTTTGTATGAATTACAAAAAAAGTAAATGCACTGTGAGAGCCAATATAAAATAAAAACCATATATTCTTTTAAACATTGTTTTATTACATTTCGATAAAAAATGATACATACAAAATAATATTGCAATATTAATTAGTATTAAAATAAGAATTGAATTGTTCACCGACGAGAGTAAGTTCGAAATATTTGGTGTCAAAAAACCTCCAAAAATATGGAGAAGCAAAATTGAAGCCTTTAACGGTAAGAATTTGGCCAAGGCGATTAAACATGGTGGAGCCTCCGTTATAATTTGGGGATGTATGGCGGCGAGTCAACAATGAAAAAAGAAAATTATCTAAACATTAAAAACCAGTAAGGAAAGGCTAAAGTCGGGCGGGGCCGACTCTATGATACACTCCACTTTCAATCCGAATACAATTCAATTCGGTGAAAACGGGAAGGTTTTTTGTATCCTGTAAAAGTACGTGTTTGACAAAAAATTTTATATCGGAAAGGACATTTGTAGAGGATATATTGAAACCTGAAACGAAATAGGTGAAATATAAAATGTATAGTTTGGCCAAAATCGGTTAAACTTATGGGAGCAACATTTGAAATTGGGCTATATTTAAATCAGAACCGATCTTACCCACTTTCACCATAGTTTTGTTTAGTTAGATTATAAGATGTTGTGCGAAATTTAAAGAAAATCGAGCACAACAATTTTAAAGCGGCAAAAGTCAAATCGGGAGCGACATTTATATGGGGGCTATATCTAAATCTGAACCGATTTGACCTATTTTCAACATAAATGTTCTTAGTTTAAATATAAGATGTTTTGCCAAATCTGAAGACAATCTGATACAATATGTGGTTTCTAGAGCGGAAAAAGTCAAATCGGGAGCGAAATTTGTATGGGAGCTATATATAAATCTGAACCGATCTGTCCGATATTCACCATGGGAGTTTCTAGTGGGTATATAAGATGTTTTACCAAATCTGAAGACAATCTGATACAATATGTGGTTTCTAGAGCGGAAAAAGTCAAATCGGGAGCGAAATTTGTATGGGAGCTATATATAAATCTGAACCGATCTGACCGATATTCGCCATGGGTGTTTCTAGTGGAAATATAAGATGTTTTGCCAAATCTGAAGACAATCTGATACAATATGTGGTTTCTAGAGCAGAAAAAGTCAAATCGGGAGCGAAATTTGTATGGGAGCTATATATAAATCTGAACCGATCTGACCGATATTCACCATGGGTGTTTCTAGTGGAAATATAAGATGTTTTACCAAATCTGAAGACAATCTGATACATTATGTGGTCTCTAGAGCGGAAAAGTCTAATCGGGAGAGAAATTTGTATGGGAGCTATATATAAATCTGAACCGATCTAACACATTTTTACCACAGGTGTTTCTAGTTACAATATAAGATGTTTTGCCAATTTTAAAGAAAATCTGTTGTAATATGTGGTATCTAGAGTGAAAAGAGTCAAATCGGGAGTGAAATTCGTATGGGGGCTATATCTAAATCTGAACCGATTTTCTTCAAATTAAATAGCATTCGTCCTTATCCCGAAAAACGTCGTTGTGCAAAGTTTCATTTGGTTCTGTCTACAATTGCGACCTGTATCGTGATTACAAGAATAGATGGACGGACGGACGGACAGACAGACGGACACTGCTAAATCGACTCAGAAAGTGGTTCTAAGACGATCGGTATAAGTAACAATGGGTCTATCTCGTTTCATTTTGGGTGTTACAAACAAATGCACAAAGACATAATACTCTCGTGGAGTGTATAAAAACACTGTTAGCACTTGTGTAGTCAAATTGGGCTTATCCTAGGGATGGATATTCCAACAGGACAACCATCCTAAACATTCGTCGGAAATTATGAAGGAGTGGTTGCTCTATCGGATTCCCAAAACACTAGATCATCCACCGCAGTCGCCAGACCTCAATCCCATAGGCCACCTGTGGGAACATCTGGACAAGAAAATCAGAAAAGGATACATTACTTCCAAAGATGACCTAAAAATCGCATTACAGGACGAATGGAGTAAAATCTCACCTGATAACACCAAACTTCTTGTCGACTCAATGCCTAGAAGACTATCGCAAAAAATGTTGTGTCTTTTAGTAAAACGTAAATTATTTTCTGACGTAAATTTGCTTTTGTCTAAAATCTTCATGATTTTAATTCTTATTTAAATGCCAATGAATTTTGCAATATTAGGCCTGTTCGATTGGGCTTACTGGATTAATTTTTGTATGGAATTTAGTCGTTTAACAATAAAGTAGCTTACTACTCTTTGTTACTCGGTACAGTGGTGCCAGATTTAAAATAAAAATGTTGCCACCTTATCAAGTCTCTTAATTGTAAGCTCGAATCGAACAGGCTTAGTATTTCGTACACGGAACATTTCACATATTCCAATTTCTATACAAATAAACATTACTTCCGTTTAAATCTATCTCCACAGGTATGCTCAATTCTAACCCTTCTTCTGCTGCCTTGAGAATTCCACGATATTGTCATTTTTACATGAATTTCCAAGCATTGTGGAGGACTCCGAAAGCTTGGTTAGCCTTTTTATGTGATTTGTGATGTCCTCCCGTAAGCCACCTATAGTGCATATGAGGGCTGCATCAGTACGTGAAAGATTCAACGTCTTCTAGCTCGACATTGCCCATTTTAATCTACGGGGTGTTGGTGGTGTTTGAGCGTAGGACCTTGGTCTTTCCAATGTTGACAAGAAAACCAGAGTTGCTTGTAATCCTTTCTGCTTTGATATTATGGGCAAGCAAACAAAGTCGTTAAGTTCGGCCGGGCCGAATCTTATATACCCTCCACCAGGGAATAGATTCCACAGTATTACCGACTGGTTTAAGGCTGTAGACTTTACATAGAAATTCAGAATGATATTTTGTTTGCACATTGATATATTTATTTACTATTTCAGGGCACACTTATGCTCACTGTTTTAAATAAATTGTGATGCTTCATTATTATCATATTACTAGTCCTCTACTATATATTAGGATGGGTCACGAAAATAAATTGCTACTGTCACCCCCAGAAATGAAGATTGGATTGTTTAATGATGATCTGTAAAATATTTAGTAGCTAGGACAAGCCTTCTGTGAGCTAAACGCTACCGGGTAATTTTTGTATTACATTTTCGTCCAAATTTCTGAATTAATAGATCGTTGGAAACATCTTAAATATAAATTTTGATATTTGCCTTAGAATAACTCATTGGGCGTATTATTAGACGTTTAGATTGATTTTGTCGGGGTTTTCGATGTGAAAACTAAAAATTAATACTTTTGAAAACATTTGTAAAATATATTATGAATAATATATAGAAGAAATCAACACCTTTCGAATGATGCCTAAACGATGATTATCGAACAAAAAATTATGTCTCTGACTCCATTTTTGTGAAATAATTTAATACAAGAGATGATTTTTCAGAGCCAACATTTTCAAATTCGTTATGAGCGCTGCAGCGTCCGATATTTATCATATAATCGTCATTCGAAAGGTATTGACTGCAGCTGACTAAATACGAAAAAGTTTTGAGTTGTCACTATGTTTTTCCATTTGTATGGATCGCATCAGAAAGTGAACATGAGGTAGCAATCTTCAAAAATATGCCTAAAATATTAGGATACTGTTAGTCGTCATTAGAAAGAAATATTTTCCCTCAGGGCCGATTTCGCCTATTTTCATATTTGTATTCCAGCTACAGACCAAATGTCTGTACCATATGTTTCGCGTCCACAGTGGAATGCACACACCTAATTTTATGATGCAAGATACAGCCGTTTGCTTGGTACAAGTTTTATTTCATTTTAATTTCGACCTTAAATGTTCGAATTTAGGGAAGTAATCTTATTTTGCTTGTCTACGCAGTCAGACGAATGAAAACACCGAATTTTATGATTCTAGCTACAGTCGTACCAATACTTGGTACCAATTTCATCCCGAATATCGAAAGATTTTTTATTTTTCGCGTTTACTCAGACTGTGCAATGCACACACCGAATTCCACTATTCTAACTGCAGCCGTTTGTTTGGTACTATTTTTATTCCCTTTCGCGTCATTTCCCCCCTAAAAGTAAAAATTAAAAAAAATCCTTTATGTTTCGCTTCTACACAGTCAGAAGAATGTATACACTGAATTTCATGATTTCAAATTTAGCGGCTTGGGTGGTACCTTTTTTATCTCACTTTTCAAATTATATCCCTTAAAAGTACGAATTTTGAAAGATCCATCTAATTTACATGTGTACGCAATTAGAGAAATATGCATTCCAAATTTCATGTTTCTAGCTGTTATCGTATCATTGGTACCATTTTTATCCCTTTTCGCCCCATTTGGCCCGCTAAAAGTTTTATTTACTTTTTGGTGCTTTCCGATAACAAATTTCAAGTGCATATAAAGCGGAAATTAAAAAAATGTTTCAGCGCCGATTTCGCCCACTTTTAATCCCAACCGATCTACAACCATTAGACACATTTACGGAAAATTTGACCCTCACAATCCTAAGGTGGATGGTATAATGAGATAAGACCATTTCCTTGGATATTTTTTTAGATACAGGGTGGCTGATGAATTTTGCTACATTAAGAAACTCAAATAATTTTTTTTTCAGTGTATGGAATTCATTTTTCTTTTATTCATGTTAAAGCTCATTCAATTTTATTAAGTATAGCTTAATTAGTTTTAAAAATAATGGAATTTAAATGCCCCCTGCTCGTTGATGCATATGCGGCATCTTACCAAAAAGTTGTTCATTACTGCTTGGAGAGTTGAGACAGGAATAGCCGCAATTGTTTCTCGAATGGATTGCCTTAGTTCATTCAAATTTGTTGGTTTTGCTTTGTAGACTTCCTGTTTGCAATAACCCCACAAGAAAAAGTCAGGTGCAGTAAGGTCAGGCGACCTGGGTGGCCAACGGAATGTGGAGTTTCTGGATATCAGCTTATTGGGAAATTTTCGTCGCAATTCTGTCACAACAGGTTGGGCTATGTGAGGAGCTGCACCATCTTGCTGAAACCACACAGAGTTAAAAGAAATTCTCATTCGGCGTAATTCTGGATAGAAAAACTCTCTCAACATGCTCAAGTAACGGTCTCCAGTAACCGTAACGGTGTGACCGTTTTCTTCGAAGAAGTAGGGCCCGACAATGCAGCGTGATGAAACTGCACACCACACTGTGACACGAAGTGGATGCAATTCCGTCTCATGGAGTATCTGTGGGTTGGAAGCACTCCATATTCGACAATTTTGTTTGTTTATGTGGCCATTTAAATCGAAATGGGCCTCGTAAGACATGAAAAGACAGTTCAACATGTTTCCATCCTCTTCCACCATTTGAAGCATCTTCTGACAAAATTCCAAGCGAATCGGCAAGTCTGCAGCGTTCAGTTTGTTGGCCATTTGAATTTTATATGGGAATAAATCCAAATCTTTGTGCATAATTGACTGTAATGACTGTTTGCTTATACCCATTTGAGCAGATAAGCTTCTTGTCGAAACACGTGGATTGTTTTGTATGGCAGCAGCTACAGCAGCGATTGTTTCCTCCGTTCGAACTGAAGGGTTTCGATGGTAAGGTCTTCTGTTGACTGTCCCATGCTCGGAAAAATTGTTTTCAAGTCTCATTATGGTCCATCTGCTCGGAGGATTGCCGCCAAACGTGCGCCTATACTCTCTTTGAACCGAAACTACGGACTCCAGTGCGTGATAGCGGCGGACAATCCAAATTCTTGTTTCAGTGTCCCAGTTATCCATTTTTGTTAAATGTAAAAGTCAATCGATCTAGTGTTGGGCATTATCGTTCACTGAACGGATCGGTCCTTTTCGTTCCGATCCGGCAAAGGAACTCGTTCAGTCTTTTCGTTCCATCGTTCCTTTTGGATCCTTCGTTCATATTCATTCGTTCAAACGTCCCAACATTAGGCCTGTTCGATTGGACTAGCTTAATTTTTGTATGGAATTTACTCGCTTAACAAGGAAGCAGCTTACTACTCTCTTAGCTGTGTTGCCAGCTTTTTTCTGTTAATCCATTTACGAAAAACCAATGTGTAGCAACGTTGCCAACTTACCAAGTATCTTTATTGTAAGCTAGTAAGCCCAATAGAACAGGCCTATTATTTGTTTACTCGTTCAGTTTTTTTTAAAACAATTCTGCCTAACTAGAAAATTAAAAATGTATTTAAGTATGTATGTATAATTTAATTAAATATATATTGGTGGTTGTATTCAAATTACAACAATTGTTAATCCATGTTATGTGTAATGTGAACGGTGTGTAAGCACCAAGAAAAATCGTTCGAAAAAATGTGGCAACAACAATCAGCTGTTCAATGGTAAAACGAACGAAAGCATCACGGAGCCAGTGAATGAACGAGAGTTGGGCACAAGCAAAATAATAATGGAACGAAGTGAACGATGGAACTGAAAGGATGAAAGAGCAGGAAACAATTCCAATCGTTCCACCAAGGGATTCGTTCAATTGAACGAGTTCGTTCCGGAACGACCCAACTCTATATCGATCTGATCAAGTTTCCTACCTCTTGCGGTTTATGAGACACTATGTCGCCATTTTGTTGTATATTCACTTTTTTTAAAAAATAATGAGTTATTTTACCGTATGAAGCATTGTTTTGGATATACGATAAAAAATTTTTAATAAAAAATAATGGGTTATCTTTGGAAAAATTAAGCTGTCTAACAAATTAAGACTTTTTGATTGGAACATAGTATATAATACCGCAAAAGTAAAAATATTTTTATTTTGCATCTTTTTATCTATGCAGTCAGTGCAATATATACACCGAATGCCATGAATCTAGCTCCGGCCATTTGGTTGGTACAATTTGTATCCCCTTGATGAAATACTCTAATTATTATGGGAATTTTCAGTCCTTGTGAGGGAAAAAATTTCCCTTTGGGCCGATTTCACCAATTTGTACGGACATGTCTAGATAGAATTTTATGACGATCAAGAATATATATCCCCCATCCCCCCATCCTGGAGGAGGAGGGTATAAAAATCCATAATTCATATAAAAAAATCATGAAAGATAGACCATTTTTCATAGTTTCTATATTGTAACGTGTATTATTAAGCACTTGAGGAATTTCCATACTCAATCGCCAGATATTAATCGTATAATAATTTATTCGGATGTTTGTTTTTACCAAAATTGGAATATCGTCTTGGCGGATGTATTACTTGCCTTTTCTAAGGAAGCAAATGGAACTAAAGCAGTACACGCTTGGTAGCTTCCTACATATAGTGGCCGCTTTAAATAATGTAAACACATCGGCATTTGACAATGCCATAGACAACTCGGGTGTGGAAGTCAGCCTAAGGAACTGAATAATTACCATTTTGAACTGTAGAATTATGGCTGCAACCAGAGATACAAGCCGACCGATTTTAAGCCGACAAGCCGCCGCCGCCGTATGTTTCTGCACGAGCCGCGCCGCCGCCGATTTCATCGGCTCAAATCGACTTCAACACGCCGCCGACTTCATCAACTCATATCGACTTCAACCACGCCGCCGTGATTTGACGGAGTACTAACTCAGTCAAATCTTACTATCAAAATAGACAACCCACTTAAAATTACAAAAGAAAATATAAATGTCGACTTAGACAACCTACTGCTGTGAAATATATTGATCTTTCTTTGAATTTGGTATCCCACTATATGATGACGGCTATAGAAAATTGAATGATTGTATTTTGATTTGAAAGTCGCATTTATATAAGTCAATTCCTGTACGTGTGGCCATGTGTTTCTATAAATAACAATGAACAACCGCTCCTCAATTGTGCTTCTTTAGTGTGTCAAAGTATGATATTCAATCCTCACATGAAAAGCTGTAGTTGCAAAAATATTTATTAAATTCATCCATATTATAAATTTTGGGAATGGATTAACAATCCCAAAAAATTATTGTATGGGATAACAATTAGGGTGTCCAACCACGATTAATCGAATAATTTTTGTCAAATATTTTTTTGAATAATAAAAAAATGATTTTCGAATGGTTTAGTGAATGGTAATCGAGGACAAGAATCGATTCTCGATTCCCGATCAACTATTTTTGAATCCGATTCTTTGAATCGAAGAATCGGACCTAGGAATCGGTAGAAATGTTTAACCATAAATGTCGAGAGGTATAATTTTAACTAACTAGTACAGAAAATGCCCACAATAACAAAGTTTGGGTACTTAAGAACGATATACACGCTGTCCAAATGTTTTGATAGCCTCCTACAAGCGAGAGTGGACTTTAATTTTATTTAAATTTGCATAAAAATATCTCCAATCCATGGTGGAGAGTATATAAGAATCGCCATGGCCGAACTTTACGCCTTTTTAATTGTTTTACACTAAGGTGCCCTTCCTTAATCGACTATTCTGAATAATATATAATATATATAGTTTTTGGAAAACGTTTTTCTTATAGATTTTTTCCGATCTATTGAATGATACCATCGCAAAAATATATAATTTAATGTTCACCTTTACTTTTAGGAATTAAAAATAAATTTAACATTTCGAAATCTGCGGACACTTTTATTTTTTTAATATTTTTAGAAGAAAATTGTCTATAAGTTTATCAAATTTCAAACTATTGCTTTTCTTCGTTTTTGAGATATTGTATTTTAAAGTTAGTTTCTCATTTTTTCGCCTAGACTATGTTTTGACATTTGTCATTTATTTTCAGATCTTTTAAGTACTGATGAATTCGATCAAGTTTTGTGTAATATTTCATCAAAAATAACACTTTCTAATTAACACTAACATGAAAACAAATATAAAAAGTTGTTCTAATGATAGTTTCATTAGTCAAATGCGATTTTAGCGACGACCGATGTGGTATGAATATATCAAATTTTCTCGAAGATCTTGATATTAAAATGTAAATGATATCCAAAAGTCCAGGAAATTGTATTGAACTAATTCACCGTATTTTCAGTATATGTTAGATGTTTTGTTTATTCGTGTTTATCTAACATATAATACTTTATTTCACGAAATATAAATAATATTATAATAGAAGACTATCTTGGTTTACGTGGCCGCTCTCACCATTTTGAATAAAACTTTCTACATGGATTAATTCTGTATAAATAATATTTCCATAAGCACTTAAAAATACTTTTCCATCGACAGTTTTATTTATGCATATTTTGTATAATATGTTAAATCATTATCGTATACTACTTTATCCGATATTTCCATTACAAGCGATCTATCTAGCATTGGGATGTATTTTTACGCTATAATTTAATTTTTCCAAATGCTAGGACTGTTTGGAGGTACAAAAACCCCAGTGTTTGGTACATATTAAGCTCCTAACCTTTATACCACTGTCAATTTTTTATATCAATTCCACACTTAGTGTCATTTCCTTTTTTCAATTAATAAAATTGCAGCTTTTAAATTTCACAACTTGTTACCACCAAAAGTACGTACAAAGTTAGTACATACTTTGGTTGTTTTTCATTAAATTAAATTTCGATTCCCAAACATCGATAATCGATTCCAGTATAAAGTTGGGCACATTTAATCGATTCCAAAAGAATTGTTTTTGAGCCCTCAGAATCGATTCTCGATTAGAATCGGAATCGATTTACCATTCACTAATTTGGGTAAAAAACTATGAAACACCAAATATAAAACCACAATTTTTTCTATTTTTGATTTGTATGCTGCACAGATATTAAAATAACGATTTATCCGACATCATTTAAAAATAGCAAAAACTGGCCAATAGCTTCGGAATTATTTAAAATTTAAAGAATAGTAATTTCATAGAATAGTAAATTCATAGAAAAATTGAGGTTAACACCGCGATAATAAGGTCAGTTCTGTTATATATCATATGATCCATATTCGAAAATAGTCAATGGATAACTTGTGATATTGTGCTCATTTGGGGGAAGGTTCTTTATTTTGATAAGATATTAAGATTTTTGTCAACTTCTAATGAATTTCGAATTTGATACTACAATTTTTAAATAAAATCAGATACGTAATAAACGTTCAATATTGAACTACCCGTAAACTGGCGTGTCTTGTCTATATAACTCTTATTGATTATATTTTATTTAAGTGGACAATTGTTCGATTAATCGGTTAATCGAATAACTCTCGACTTCATTATTCGATTAATTTTTTTTTTTTCAAATAAACGATAAATCGATTAACATAAAAGTCAGAATAATTGCATACCCTAATAACAATTTTAAATTATTGGAACATTGGCTAATATTAACGAATATTGAACTACTTGCCAAAAAATAAAAGAAAATTGTTCATTCCGTTTTTTCAAAATTGTCAAATAAATAGGGGTAATCGAATTACAGAACGAGCCGGCAAATCAGCCGAAAGCCGCCGCCGCCGACCTATTTTGAACAGCGCCGCCGCCGCCGATAATTATGGTTCGGCTTGTAACTCTGGCTGCAACAATGGGTAATGGTGACAAAACAAACATGTCAATAGAGGAGGAGTATTCTCCCCCTCGTTATAAATTCTATACTTGTAAACTTCGACCGTAGAAGAATTAAGGTAGTGACATATGCCTACGATGTGATAAAAGTGATATCATGTGCGGTGCTTTGGAATCACTAAATTCGTGGCCAACAGCAGTGGCCTTGGAGTGAATCCAAGTTAAAAGGAGCTGGTACTCTTTACCAAAAAGGCCAAGATTCCAACTACACTACCTTGGAAGCGAAACACTGAACATCGAGTGAATAAAGCTAATGTAGCTTACTACACTTGTGGCAAAATGTTTGGTAGCCGCTGGGGACTTAAGCAAAAAATGGTGTTCTGTATATATACAGCCATAATACGCCCAATAATCACTTATGGATCACTAGTATGGTGGCCATACACAGAGGTAGGGTAGGTAGGGTATGAAAGCTCTACATAGTGTTCAAAGATCACTTTCCACAGGTACTACTGGGACATTGCGCACAAGCACTTAACACTAATCCTCTCTATCGACATGCACATCATGGCAACAGCATCGTGCAGTGCTTCTCGACTAACTGCCACCGGATCATGGAGAAACAGAACATACGGAAACACCCGCATTCCTGAAAAATTTACACACTTCGATATAGCACTCAGATGTCATTCATGTTAATTTCTCTTCAACAATGGAGTGGGAAAAAGGATACCCAATTGTCGAATATGATACTGAGGTATATACAGGCGGCTCCAAAATGGATTGTGGAGTTTGTTCCGGTGTCTTCTAAGAAAAATCTGTTCTTTCCGTCTACCTGACAGCTGCAGCGTCTTTCAGGCGGAAGTCTTCGCAATTAAGTAGACACAAAGGGTCGCATATGAATCTTTGTAGACAGTCAAGCTACCCTCTTGTCTCTAAGATCTAACCGCATAACATCTCCATTAGTAGGTCAGTGCGTTGATGAGCTTTGGTCTATTAAAATTGTTAAAAGCTAATTTGATGTTGAAAAACGTAGACTGATGTCAAATATCCACACAAACATAGACCCAATATAACTAAAACGAGAGTAGAAGAAATGTATTAAGAGTTATATCAGTGCTGGCGGGCCATGACCCAATTGGAAATCATCAACGATCACCGCCTTAGATGCGACAGCAAAGTGGAATAAGAGACAGTCGAGGACTCCTTATGCGACTACCCAGCTCTAATAAAACCACGGCACGGGGCCCTTGGGTAGCAATTGCAACAATACATTGACGAGATGTAGGAAATTTATATAAAAGATATAATCAAATATCTCAAAGTTACAAGCTGGATATAACGAACCTTTCCGGGTGGTCCACTCAAAAGGGTGCCTTAAGGAACTACTTGACGCTCCCATGAGAGCGGCCTCGTAAACCAAACAACCAACCATGTGTGCTGATCACAGCACACACTACACAAGGACTCAGAAGGTCACCAATGAGTATCTCAACACAGGATATGATATGTACATGATCGAAGTATGTATGCAATAAGTGTCTGAACTTCTACATTTATCATGTATTATTCAAAGAAAAACCACCCAGAGGCGAAAATATAATTCTCTAAGTTCGGGGAAGTGCGACCGAAATACTGTATTCTACCGGGAGCTACAGGAACCCATTCCGTTTGTGTGTGTTGTATACATAACGTGGCCATCTCTTATTGGGCAAAAAGCGGGATTTTGAATGAAAAAAGAAAAGGGGATCGTGAAAATCTGGCCAAAAACGTAAACATATAAATTAAAATGGCTTTGTTTAAAATATTTATGACTGACTTGTTGGCTTTGTGGATGTGTAAAACAAAAAAAAAACATTTTTTCAAATTCGTACCATCTGTCTCCTTTTCACAATGGGAAAAGGGGACAGATGGTACCAATCAAACGGCTATATCTATAATCAAGAACTTCAGGCTCCCCTGATTGTGTGGACTGTTAGTAAAAAAGCGGGAAGTTTAATCGGGACTGTGCGTAAAAAAGCGGGATAATCCCGCGAAAAGTGAGATGGATGGTCACCTTATTTCTACACCAAAACGCAAAACTTAAAATTGACGGGTCATCTCTTTCAAGACTAACATCTAATAACCTCCAAATTGCAACTTATAACGACTGTCTCTCAGAATCGGCGATGTGAATTGTGCCCTGGACGCGACAACTTAATTAACATAAAATTTTGTTACATGTATGTATGTATATTGAAATATTTATTAATTTTTTTCTGTTTTACCAACAAATAAATAATTGTATCTCCTTGAATACATTTATCATTTATAATTTTTATCATTTATAATTTTTGATCACACCAGTGTTTTTATTTCTTCAAGACATAAATAAAACTTTTATTTTTCGCAGTTTTACCAACACCAAACACTATTTTTGCGTGTATCTAGCTAACGGGGGGCTAAGCATACACAAACTACATGTGTGTGTTATTTTATGAACAATCGTTCAGAAAATACTTTTTTCGGGCGACTACATTTAGTAAATGTTTTTTTTTTTTTTAATACAACCCGTTATTTCTCCAAGCTGAAATTGTGTTTAGAATCGATCAGGGAATATGCCTATATTTTTTCTGAATTTTTAGTTTGGTGTTTTCATAGTGAAAAATACAAAAGAAGAAGAAAAATCAGAAATACACAACATTTTTGTCAGTAGCTGCCTATAGCCAAGGACGCCGGCGAAAAGTAATTATAATTACCTTTAAAATAAGCCATCATTCTTTGAATTGTGCCCACCCGTTTTCTCACTACACCATTTTCAATGTTTATACCTCGGGACGTTTTTCTTGATTTTCGCAATTTTCAATTGGTGCTTTTGATGTAATATTCGATTTCCTTGTTTTGTTTTACGAACTTTATTTTAAATCAATGTTTGCAAAATCCCACTGAAATACTTTCCTAGAATTGAAAAATATTTACAAAAAATCACACGATGTTTTTGAAAATATTTTCGTTACACTTTTTACTAAACATAATTTTTGTGTACTTAAAAAAATTAAATAAAATTTAAAAAATCGCGCTTGAAGTAATAGCTAACCTCTTTTGGAACCGAAGATATTCAACTTCAAACTTTTACTTTTGACGTAATATTCGATTTCCTTGTTTTTTACGAACTTTATTTTAAACCAATGTTTGCAAAATCCCACTGAAATACTTTCCAGAATTGAAAAATATTTACAAAAAATTACGCGATCCACGACCATAATTCCATATAATGTGGGTTTTAGCGTGTTACTGCTAATTACTTCATATCAAAGTAAATTCAATATCGAGGGCTTATAAAGAGTGATTTTTTTGAGGTTAGGATTTTCATGCATTAGTATTTGACAGATCACGTGGGATTTCAGACATGGTGTCAAAGAGAAAGATGCTCAGTATGCTTTGACATTTCATCATGAATCGTCTTACAAACGAACAACGCTTGCAAATTATTGAATTTTATTATCAAAATGCGTGCTCTGTTAAGAAAGTTCATTGCGCGCTTCCATTTTATGGTCAGTTTAATCGACCCACTGAAGCGGCTATTCGGGATATTGTGACTAAATTTCGCACCAAATTTACATTGTTGGACATTAAACCACCAACACGCTTACGTAGAGTGCGAACTGAAGAAAATATCGCAGCTGTATCGGCCAGTGTTAATGATGACCACCAATTTTCGATTCGTCGCCGTTCGCACCAATTGGGTCTCTGTTACTCAAAAACGTGGAAATGCCAAAATTGGACTAAGCGGATGGACCACCTAAGACGCAGCCGCGGTCAACATTTAAATGAAATTATCTTCAAAAAGTAAATGTCATGGACCAATCTAACGTTTCAAATAAAGAACCGATGAGATTTTGCAAATTTTATGCGTTTTTTTAAAAAAAAAAGTTATCAAGCTCTTAAAAAATCACCCTTTATATGGCTTATAAGTGGCTATGAACAAAAACACAATTTTTCAGGAGAGCGAAAAAACTGATTTTATCCTTAATTTTAAGAGTAATTATGAATCATTCTTCTACAGTTTAATCTAAAGCGGATTACTAATTGCTTCGATTAAAAAGTTTTCGAAATATTCTACTATTCGCGGTTTTTTGTTTCATAGCCATTTTTGCACGTTTAAAATTAAGCACTATGAATGTTGAAATATGCACATTAGGGCGTACCTCAAAAAAAAAGTTCGCCGTACACCTTCGAATATGAAGTATTATTGAAAGGTAGTTTCAAAAAAAAAATTTTTATTTTTTTATGCCGAACGTAGGGGTCGCGCTTTTACATTTTTCTATATAACTTGTATTTATAAACGGATTTTAAAGTGTGATACATCGATGTTTTTGTCTCGACGAGGCCGATTTTTTTGTCTTTGAAGTCATTGATCTCAAGCACCCCCTTCTGGTACTTACCCATCATTTCTCAGTTGCTACTACCCTAATGTACCACTCTAATAATCGAAAATTAAAGCTCGCATGAAATCATGAATCATGTTTGAGCTCAATGACTTCAAAGACAAAAAAATCGGACAAAAACATCGATGTATCACACTTTAAAATCCGTTTATAAATGCAGAAGTTATATAGAAAAATGTAAAAGCGCGACCCCTACGTTCGGCATAAAAAAATAAAAAAAAATTTTTTGAAACTACCTTTCAATAATACTTCATATTCGAAGGTGTACGGCGAACTTTTTTTTTTTACTTGTAACCTGGTACGCTCTAATGCACATAGCCATTAATGCTCAAATATATAAATAAGACGTATTGTGAACTCGATAACGTTTTTTTATGAAATGTTGACAATGTTGTGTAAAAACGCATTTTTTGGGATGTATACAGCGAATTTAAAGATTCCAATTTCATCCGTCAAATTAGTACCATTTTTATCCCTTTTTCCAAATTGTTTACAAAAAGTGGATATTGCGGTAGGGCATGGTAAAAAATACAAACTGGATATTTTTGGAAAATTTTAATTTCCGCGACAAATATGGGTAAAATTATTTTCACACATGACATTTTTATACACTCCACGAGAGTATTATGCCTTTGTGCATTTGTTTGTAACACCCAAAAGGAAGCGAGATAGACCCATTGTTAAGTATACCGTTCGACTTAGAATCACTTTCTGAGTCGATTTAGCTATGTCCGTCTGTCTATCTATTGTACATATAATTCTTGTTACAGGTCGCAATTATAGTCCGATCGTAACAAAAATTAGCTCAAATAAGTTTTGTGGATCAAGGACGAACGCTATTTAATTTGAGGCAAATCGGTTCAGATTTAGATATAGCCTCCATACAAATGTCGCTCCCGATTTGACATTTTCTGCTCTAGAAACCACATATTGTACCCGATATTCTTTAAATTTATCACAAGATCTTATAATCCAACTAGAAACACCTATACAAAAATTGGGTAAGATCGGTTCAGATTTAGATATAGCCCCCATACAAATCTCGCTCCCGATTTGGCATTTTCCGCTCTAGAAACCCCATATTGTACTCGATTTTCTTTAAATTTGGCACAACATCTTATAATCCTACTAGAAACTCATGTGCAGAAATAAGGAAAGATCGGTTCAGATTTAGATACAGCCCCCATACAAATCTCGCTCCCGATTTGACATTTTCCGCTGTAGAAACGACATATTGTACCCGATTTTCTTTCAATTTGACACAACATCTTATAATCCAACTAGAAACACCTATGCAAAAAGTGGGTAAGATCGGTTCAGATTTAGATATAGCCCCCATACAAATGTCGCTCCCGATTTGACTTTTGCCGCTTTAGAAACCACATATTGCACTCGTTTTTCTTTAAATTTGGCACAAAAGCTTATAATCCAAGTAAAAAACCTATGGTGAAAATGGGTAAGATCAGTTCAGAAATGTTTAACCGATTTCGGCCAAACTATACATATTATATTTCACCTATTTCGTTCCAGATTTCAATATACCCCCATACAAATGTCCTTTCCTATTTAACATTTTTGTCAAACACATACATTTACAGGATACAAAAATCCTTCCCGTTTTCGCCGAATTAAATTGTGTTTGGATAGAAAGTGGAGTGTATCATAGAGTCGGCCCCGTCCGATTTTAGCCTTTCCTTACTTGTTGTTTTATGATTTTCTCGGGATCTAGCCAACGGATCCGACTGAAAGTTTGTTTGTGTATTAAGAACCAAATGTCGCTTGTAACATACCGCTGCTATTGTTGAAAAACCCAAAATTCGCGGTTGTAATTGCTTATATTTTGTAGCGTAAATATAATTCGATAATGCCAACAAGAATATGAATACTTCACATGTATAAAAGAATATCATATTACACGAACAATCGTCACCACTTGTGACTTCATAACGCCCTCCGCAGTGTTGCTACAATTATGTCACCTACGGCGTAAGTGTCTACACAGCATAACCAGGCGGACTGTCGTTGAACTGTCCCCCTAGTTGATTATTTGCATTCACTCCTCTTTTCGGCATAGCAATAACAAACCGTAGTCGTAAGTATGCATGTAATACGTATGTATGTAATTACATTGATTTTCGGGGAACATCGATCGATGCTGATGCAGCCGAATTCTAGTATATATATCGTCGATGATTCCGCCAATAAACAATCCCTTGCAAACCAAGTAAGACTGCACATTAGTCTATCTGCAAGTCAAACTAAATCATTGGGGCTTTATTTAAAGGAGTAAATACTTATTACAATTTAAACTCTCTGTTCAGGATTCTGAAACTTTTCTGAAGTCAGCAATCATATGCCATAAAAATATATTGGTATTCTCAATATGATAATAAGTTACGCGGGTTTTTCTAAAGATAATTTTCACAATTTTTGAATTTACAGATACTATTTGTCATATTTTAGCCTAATAACTTGGGAGCCAAAATGCTATTGATCGCGATATGATGGAATTTGATAAAGTGATAAGCCCTAAATCTAGAAAAGGCTTTAAACAAAATCGTTGTAGCGAATTACAACCTTCGGTTATATACTGCTCAATTTGTATACCCTCCACCTCCAGGATGGGGGTATACTAACTTTGTCATTCCGTTTGTAACACCTTGAAATATCGACCTGAGACCCTATAAAGTATATATATTCTTGATCGTCATAAAATTCTAAGACGATCTAGCCATGTCCGTCCGTCCGTCTGTTGAAAGCACGCTAGCATCTAAACGAAAGGAGCTAGAACGTTAAAATTTTCCATAAATGCGTAGATCGGTTGGGATTGAAATGGGGCGAAATCGGCCCAAAGGGAAAAAATTTTCCCTCACAAGGACTAAAAATACCCATAATAATCCCTAATATTTTAGCGTATTTAAGCATGTTTTTTGAATATGTCTGTTTATATTTGCTTGATATTTGGTGTGCGCATTAGAGCGTACCAGGTTACAAGTAAAAAAAAAAAAGTTCGCCGTACACCTTCGAATATGAAGTATTATTGAAAGGTAGTTTCAAAAAAATTTTTTTTATTTTTTTATGCCGAACGTAGGGGTCGCGCTTTTACATTTTTCTATATAACTTCTGCATTTATAAACGGATTTTAAAGTGTGATACATCGATGTTTTTGTCCGATTTTTTTGTCTTTGAAGTCATTGAGCTCAAACATGATTCATGATTTTATGCGAGCTTTAATTTTCGATTATTAGAGTGGTACATTAGGGTAGTAGCAACTGAGAAATGATGGGTAAGTACCAGAAGGGGGTGCTTGAGCTCAATGACTTCAAAGACAAAAAAAATCGGCCTCGTCGAGACAAAAACATCGATGTATCACACTTTAAAATCCGTTTATAAATACAAGTTATATAGAAAAATGTAAAAGCGCGACCCCTACGTTCGGCATAAAAAAATAAAAATTTTTTTTTTGAAACTACCTTTCAATAATACTTCATATTCGAAGGTGTACGGCGAACTTTTTTTTTGAGGTACGCCCTAGTGCGCATACCCCTTATAGCAAAAACGTGCACCATAAAGTGATTCTTATTTGTAGGGGGTGAAATGGGGTGTATGGCGGTGTGTACATTCCTCTAATTGAGTAGATACATAATATAAAAGTATATTTTTCAAAATTCGTACTTTTTGGGGTTAAAATGAAAAAAGGGGATAAAAATAGTACCAATCAATCATGAAATTCGGAGTATACATTCCTCTGGCTGTGTAGACACGGAAAATAAACCGATTTTTCGAAATTCGTATTTTTGGGGTCAAAATAGAAAAAGGGGATAAAAATAGTACCAACCAAATGACCACAGCTAGGGTCGTGAAATACGGAGTATACATTCCTTTGACTACGTAGACATGAAAAATAAAAGGTTTTTTTCCAAATTCGTACTTTCAAGGGATACAATGGGTACGGAGGGATAAAAATGGTACCAACCAAACGGCTACACCTGGAATAATGAAATTCGGTGTGTACATTCCTCTGATTGCGTAGACACTTAAAATAAACAGATTTTTCGAAATTCGTACTTTTTGGGGTTAAAATGAAAAAAGGGGATACAAATAGTACCAATCAAATGACCCCAGCTAGAGTCATGAAATTCGGAGTATACATTCCTCTGACTGCGTAGACACGGAAAATAGACGAGTTTTTCGAAATGACCGCAGCTAGAGTCATGCAATTCGGAGTATATATTCTTCCGACTGCGAGACACGGAAAATAAACGGATTTTTCGAAATTCGTACTTTTTGGGGTTAAAATGAAAAAAGGGGATACAAATAGTACCAACCAAATGACCGCAGCTAGAGTCATGCAATTCGGAGTATATATTCTTCCGACTGCGAGACACGGAAAATAAACGGACTTTTCGAAAATCGTACTTTCAAGGGATACAATGGTACAGAGGGATAAAAATAGTACCAACTAAACGACTACAGCTAGAATGATGAAATTCTAAGTGCGTAGAAACGTCAAGGGGGTAAAAATGGTACCAACCAAATGGGCGCAGCTGGAATCATGGAATTCGGTTTATACATTCCTCTGACTGCATAGACACGCAAAATAAAAAGTTTTTTTCCAAATTCGTACTTTTTCTTTTACGGCAAAAATTGGTTGAATCATGAAGTTAGGTTATTTTGCACTATGTATGTCTGATAATGGATTTTCAAAATTTATACTTTTGGAATTAAAATAGAATGGAAGTACAACCCACTGTAGCACCAATATTTATGGTATTTAAGCTTTTTTGGATATATAAATATAAGAATATTTATTTTTTTGATTTGAAATAAATAATGGTTTGAAAT
Organism: Polietes domitor; assembly: GCA_947397865.1. Classification (NCBI taxonomy): domain Eukaryota; kingdom Metazoa; phylum Arthropoda; class Insecta; order Diptera; family Muscidae; genus Polietes; species Polietes domitor. The sequence goes on from OX377618.1 coordinate 34,881,356, forward strand.
AATAAAAATATTATATTTATTTATAAAATTATTTTTTCAATATTTGTATTTGTTTTAGTTTGGCTATATTAAAAAAGTTATATTTTCCTGCAATATTACTGCACATCTACGAAAACCGACAACCGCTGTGGAATGCAATCCATGGTGGAGGGTATATAAAGTTCGGCCCGGCCGAACTTAACGCCCCTTTTACTTGTTTAACTATATTATTTATATTATTTTTATGTTCATAGCCACTTTTGCAGTCCCAAATCAAAAAAAAAAACTGGCTTTAGAAAAAATTCCTTCTCCAAATTTATATGACAGAATCTGAGAATAGTTTGACATCAAAAACTCATTTTCGATAAAATGTTTCATAGCCACTTATGAATATAAGCCATCGATATTCTTTCCAATGTGCTAACTGATAAATGTACAATTGCAACTATTAGCACTGTTGTCAACCACTTAAAAACAATAACTTTGTACGGTTATTCGAGATTTTCCCCAAAAACACTAATTTGCAGTTGAATATCACCGGTTCCTGAGGGGTTACGTTCCGTATTGTACATCGAAAAAGAGCTTGATATGTAGGCTAGAAACTGATATAAATCATTACTGATACTGAGGTATATCAGTCCTATTTCCAGATAATGTCGGCTTAACCATTTTTTTTGAACGCTGTACAAGACATTTTTTGGATAGTGCAACTAAACTAGATTTAATCCGATTTCAGAGCAACATATACTCGTAATTCCCAAATAGCCACACAAAGAAATTTTCACAGATTTATCAAATTAAATTTATTTTATTTGAATAGACATAATTTGCACTTATTTTAAATAAATTTTACACTATTTGATACGAATATGAATACTACTTAAAAACTAAATATTCAGAATGAGATTACTAATTTTAACTCTTTTCTGGGATAAGGCACTTTTTATTGCCATATTTTGTGAAGCTTAAAAATAGTAGAGTGGGAAGAGTGAACAACTTACGTATTTTTATAACGATACTTTGTACATATTTTTTAAGAGAAAAACGTAACCAAACGTCAAAATGCATTCGTTAAATGAGAGTTGATTAAGGCTAAACATTAAAATTAATTTCTAATTATGAAAATATTTACAATATTCTGAAGCAAACCATTATAACAATTTGAATTACATGATTTTATAGTCATTGTGGTTATAGAATAGTATGTATTTCCTTAAAGATTACATTTAAATTTTAATATAAGTCTTTTCAAATATATCTTTTATGGGGGGTGTATAAGTTAAAGAACTAATGTTTAAAGGTGTGTCTGTGTGTGGTTTGTGTTCTGGCAATACTGTTTTACACAATCGAGTCTAAGGCAGGATGTTGCCAAACGTAAGGAGATGACGGAACTAATTATTAACGTTGTGGTATGAGGTATTTTCAAGTCCTTCACAAAACAGTACGTACAACTACTGCCATTGAACCAAAGAAGTTAAACTGTATGGTCCACCTTATAAACAAACGGTCGTACTAGTCGAATGTACACCAAATACGGATGAAAATCAATCCACATACAATAAATACGCTTTATTGTGTTTAGAACGTAGCGGCTGTTTAACATACTAAAAACTCCACATAAAAATGTTGTGTTGTGTTTGGCCTTAAGTTCCATATCGTTCATTAATAAGCTACTGTCTACAATTTAACTTTTCTGCATAGTGGTATGAAACCCGAACATTTACGATACGCTTTGATGCACCACTCCTTGCCCTCTTCACCATGTGCGTTTATTTCATTGACGACCTTTGTTGTGGGGGGGGGGGGGGGATAATGCTGTATAATTAATCCCAACTATCACTGTTAATACTGTTGTATACAAATCTACGATGTGGCCATTAATTTGGCCGCTTGTATAACGTTGTGTTGATGATGATATACACCGGCCATATCTGAGGCCGTGGCACCATGCATGCCCGTCGTTGTGGCCGGAGAACCGCCGAGGGCACCAAACGATGAACCGAAATAACAGTTATTGACATAGTCATAGTTTGTGGAATTGGTTTCCGATTTTACACTGTAACCACCCAGACTACCGCCACTGCTCGCCGATGTGGCCACCTGATGCGATAAGGAAGGCGAATGATGGTGATGATGATGATGCGCTGCAGAGGCAGCATGGTGAGCCGCTGCAGCGGCCGCATGATGGTGATGATGGTGCAAGTGGTGAGCATGGTAATTTGATGTGGGGTTCGATGAGGAGCTCAAGCCGTTGGACAACGAATTACTGCCGCTTAACAAGTGTTCGTACTTCTGGCTGCCAAAGGCCGAGCCCGAAAGTTGTGTATGATTCAAATTCGCTTGTGCCGCCAAAGCTGAGGGTGAGTACAGGCTATTATTGTGTGAAGAGTTTAGGTTGCTGGAGGATGTGTTGGTGGTGCCCGAGTTACCAGCCGCCGATGAGGTGTGCGAAACTCCGCTGTTATTCGCCAGTCTGGTTTGTTGCGATGAAGTGGGTGGGAAATGCATATGATGACTTAAAGTACTATGCAAGGCGCTGGACGCAGCCGAGCCCAAACTTAAATTGTGCAAAGCTGAAGCGGAACTAGCTCCCTTAACAGCCAAGTCGTTTTGTAGTTTCGAGGCCAAAGAACCGGGTAAACTGTGGCGTTCTAAGCCCATTGAGGGTTTGAGATCTAGTTGTGACATGATAGAGGGAAAAACATTAGTATTTCTTCATTACAACCTTCAGACTTCTTTGACTTACCGTCTTCTTTAATCTCTTTGCCATTTTCCGTGGAACTGCCGGTTTTCTTTGGTTTTCGTTTCCTTGTTTGTATACCATCTTTGCGCATGGCCAGTGGTCGATTTACACCATGCAGTTTAAAATATAGACCACAAGCATTGCACACAGGTTCTCCTTCGTTGTTACGTCTCCACAGAGTGGTGGTGCGTGTGCCACAGTTCGTACAGCACAGACCTAAACGTCGAGTGGCCGTCTGAAAAAAAAAATACAAAATATTAGAATTTTCAGTAAACCCTGATGATATTTAAACAATTTTAACTTTTGTCTGGCAAACTACTAAAATATTATCGAATAATTACTCAGTCGAAATAATGAAAACGAGCTACTATCAAATATTTTGTATCTACAGTTAATTGATCATGCGATTGTGTTAGAACACAATTATACCGTTTTATTTTATTTTTTCAAAGCCCCGACAAAAGTTAATAAATTGTTCCATTGGGAAGGAAGTTATACTAAATAAATCTTGGAATTCACACTCACTGCACTCACCAATCGCTTGCTTGGCTTGATCAACGGCCTGTTCATGCCGTTCATTTTGTGATACAATCCGCAAGCGTTACATAGATAATGGCCGGTGCCATCTCGCCTCCACAGGGGTGTACTGATCGCTCCACAATTTACACATTCACGACCTTCACCAAATTGAAAATCAATGGCGCTGTCGTAGGGCGAGGAACGTTGAAATCCAGTTGGATCGTATGCTCGCCATGAACCCATCATGACGGCATTTTGTGTATAGAATTGAGGCGGTAACTGGGCATGCGCGGTGCCGAAACTATCTGACGTCCAGGCATTTTGTGCTGCAGCAGTGCCAAAATGTGCGGCGACATGTTGGTACTGGCTGTTGGTTAGAGCCCGATTCGAGGGCACATAGACGGGAGCGCTAACGGTGGCTGCAGCAGCGGCTGCCTGTTGGTGGTACGAACTGACGCCGGTCCCCGCTGCCGAACCGCTGAGATCGGGGTAACCAGCACTGGAGTGATACATTTTGGCGGTGTGTAATGGGAAATCCTGTTGCTGATCCAACGACGTGGTCAGCGGGTATTTTTGGCTCAAAGTTTGATGGTAATGTCCACCGGCCGAGTTGGACGTTCTTAAGTCTTGTTGTAGCAACAAATGATCTCGCGATGAAAGTTGATCGGAATTGGACTAAAAAGAGAATAGGTGAAAATAAGAATAGATTAGAAAGGTAAATATACAAAATATGTACGTAAAAATAAGTATTATTGAAAAAATTATTTCAATGATATTTTGTTAAGGGGAATAATTTGACTAAATTGCATATTCAGCTGTAAAGTAGCTCCTTTTCTACATTATTTTATGTACCCGACAGTTCGTTCATTAAAAAATGCCGATATTCCAACTGCTCTGAGCTGCGAGACTATTTGAGTCCGATAGATGAACATTCATATCATTCAAGCTTCCAAATTTGATTTTCTGGATTGATCTGGAGTCATGGCTCAATAATAGAGGTAGAAGCAATTGCCCAACAACAACTAAAAAAATCAGATACAACCTTGTGCATTTTGATTGCCAATTCACATTCATATAATCAGGCCGTGCGTAGGATTTTGACCTGGGGGATGGTTTTCAACTAATCTTACAAAAACTAAAGTTTGCAGACAAATTATTTAAAAAGTATTTACAAATTCTTAATTTTATTGCTATAAAAGTCTAGAAATATTGTATAAATATTTATTCGAAACCTCTCTGGGGGTGAAACCCACAACACCCCCCACCTCTTCACATGAACCTGCAACTATAAATATGACAATCATAATATTGAAATCAAAAAAAATAATCAGCTGTTCGAGCGACACTACCTCTGTTATTGTGCCATGACACAAAGTATACTTTCAGTTTGGAAATAGAAAAAAAATGAAAATCCATAAATTCCAGACTTCAATCCGAAGAAATAATGTCGCACTCAATACGACTCAAAAACAAGAGATATTCTTATTTTTTATGCTTCCAAAAGTAAGAAATTAAAAAATATTCTTAAACTATAAAATTTACTAGTCGCCAACTTCGTTTTGTCAAACTCCAGGTAAACTGACAGCTATAACTGTATAATAACTAGAAAATGGGTTTTAGAAAGCAGTAGCCTCACCCAAAAAAAATCTGGAGAGAATTTTCACTTTTTGCGTTTTTTCTTTCAATATATAATTTTCTTTTCAAAATATGATTATCATTAAAAAGAGCTATATGGCCACCATATCAAGACACCCATTGGTTCTGGTATTTTGTCTGAAAGGGCTACTCCCTTTTTGGCCTGTACGAGATACTTTAACTTTCAACAGCCATTAAATTAATTTTGTTTGTCTTAAGCCCAACCCATTTTCCAGCAACGTCAGTTTTACCATTTTGGTCTGCAGTACGCATGCTTTCTTTTGTTCGTTTAAAACCACCACCAACGCTATCTCTCCTGTTGCCAGAGTTGCATGAAAGAAACAATTTGAAAGCCGTCCATAAATTCTTTTCACATAAAAACCAAATTTTAATGGCGTTTTTGCACGTTACGGCTGTGTTTTTCGTTTTCCAGCGCTCGTCTTGTAACTTGCCTGGGCACATTTTTCATCGAGTTTTGTTGCATTTTGCATGCCAATTTAGTATATATGTATGAGCGAGTGTACATATATAGTAAGTAGTTGCCTGTATTCGTGTATAGATTTACGTTTATTTCTTACTTTACGCCAAGTCTGGCCGACCAATGCTACACACGTCTTACAGAAATCTGTCGACAAGTTGTAATGCCATACACACATTCGGAATTTTTATTATACCGGGGGTACCACTCATATTCGGTACACATTTGTTCATTCAGTTTTCATTTATTATTTATTAATACCATATAAATACGACTACGGTATTCATAAAGAAACCTCATAAACGTTAATAACTAGAAGTGGCCGTATAAATTGTGTCTTGTTAGTTTTTGATCGATAGGCGAAACCTAAAAGCTTTATTCGTAAATAAAAAAAAACAAATATTCATTCAAATTCACAGGGTTCCGAATGCTGGCCAAAGCTTTAACTTTTAAACTGCAGCATACACAGTACATTGAAGTGGCTCGCGATTCATAAAGTATTAAACGGCTCCTGTGTTCATCATAAGATAAATTATTAATATTGGTTTTGTGTCTGCGTAATTTGTAATACGAGTACCAATTAAAATTGGCAACGATTACAATGATTTTTTCGAAAAATTATTTTTATTTAAAGATTTACATTGTCGCAGACGAACGAGAATAAGTTACAGATACAGATCTTTAAGAAAAACCCAATGTAAAAAATTCTGCCACCTTATAAAATCCTAACTCCATTTACCCAAAAAAGGTTAGTAGACATCGATTAGTATTCTGTAGTTCATTTTCCTTTGTAGTAAATGTGAAAAAATAAAAATCCAAAACTAAACCAGTAAGGAAAGGCTAAAGTCGGGCGGGGCCGACTCTATGATACACTTCACTTTCAATCCGAATACAATTCAATTCGGTGAAAAAGTGAAAACGGGAAGGTTTTTTGTATCCTGTAAATGTATGTGTTTGACAAAAAATTTTATATCGGAAAGGACATTTGTATGAGGATATATTGAAACCTGGAACGAAATAGGTGAAATATAAAATGTATAGTTTGGCCAAAATCGGTTAAACTTATGGGAGCAACATTTGAATTTGGGCTATATTTAAATCTGAACCGATCTTACCCACTTTCACCATAGTTTCGTTTAGTTAGATTATAAGATGTTGTGCGAAATTTAAAGACAATCGAGCACAATCTGTGGCTTTTAAAGCGGCAAAAGTCAAATCGGGAGCGACATTTATATGGGGGCTATATCGAAATCTGAACCGATCTTACCCAATTTCTGCATAGGTGTTTCTAGTAAGATTATAAGATGTTGTACCAAATTTAAAGAAAATCGACATTTGTATGGGGGCTATATCTAAATCTGAACCGATTTTCACCATAGATGTTCTTAGTTTAAATATAAGATGTTTTGCGAAATCTGAAGACAATCTGATACAATATGTGGTTTCTAGAGCGGAAAAAGTCAAATCGGGAGCGAAATTTGTATAGGAGCTATATATAAATCTGAACCGATCTGACCGATATTCACCATGGGTGTTTCTAGTGGAAATATAAGATGTTTTACCAAATCTGAAGACAATCTGATACATTATGTGGTTTCTAGAGCGGAAAAAGTCAAATCGGAAGAGAAATTTGTATGGGAGATATATTTAAATCTGAACCGATCTAACACATTTTTAGCACAGGTGTTTCTAGTTACAATATAAGATGTTTTGCCAATTTTAAAGAAAATCTGTTGTAATATGTGGTATCTAGAGTGAAAAGAGTCAAATCGGGAGTGAAATTCGTATGGGGGCTATATCTAAATCTGAACCGATTTTCTTCAAATTAAATAGCGTTCGTCCTTATCCCGAAAAACATCGTTGTGCAAAGTTTCATTTGGTTCTGTCTACAATTGCGACCTGTATCGTGATTACAAGAATAGATGTACGGACGGACGGACAGACAGACAGACGGACATTGCTAAATCGACTCAGAAAGTGATTCTAAGCTAATCGGTATAATTAACAATGGGTCTATCTCCCTTCCTTTTGGGTGTTACAAATGCACAAAGACATAATACTCTCGTGGAGTGTATAAAAAGAAAATTACCATCATTACTACGAACCTTATTCATTATTTATTTTTTGCTGGATATTGGACTTACTTTACATTTTATACCTGTTAACTTTACAGTAGTAAATGAACATGCTGACATTCACACACAAGCTAATCAATAAAACCCCTAGAATATATAGCTAGAGTATCCGTTGCCAAATTTGAAAGTTGGAGTGAATGCCCCTATTGAAGTTGTGTGTGAAAATGTTTTTAAATAAATATGCACTGATCTATAACATTGTCTTTATCTAATCTTATCCAACGTGACAAATAATATAAATAAATTACAACGAATCTAACACGACTTTCATTCTATACACAAAACCAACTCGATTCAACACACTCTTCCGATACAAAGCAAAATTTGAATACAATTTGAATTTAAATAAAAAACATGGAGAGGAAATCAAACTTATATAAATTACTGCAGCAATCACACTTGACAATGCTTTCCTCCAAGCGTCATTCATGCAAATATGTATTTATTTCGCCTGTGTGAGCTTTCTGAGGTTCTGAGTCATCCGATGATCACGAGTTACAGTTGCGCTCTTGTCTTTGTTGGCGATCTTTGGTTCAGATCACAAAGTGATCACACAAATTACTTAACTTCCTTTTGTTTTCTTCTCTTTTTGGCATAAAGTTTAAACCCAGATGCGTTTAATTTCCTCTCTACTAAAGTTGTGGTTCTGGTCTTTGGTGCGTTGTGGCTTGTTTCGGACGCATCTTCCTGATGCCATAAATAAAGTCTCAATGAAAATTGAACAACAGACAAATTGATCCACTCGAAAATGCATTAAATACAACGCGCTTTTGCAAAAAACAAAGAAGAAAAAGCGGCAAAACACAAACAGACCAGTCTCTCTATACGATATTATTTAAGGGCATAGTGCAACTGTACAACGCTGATCTAGTAGACCAATACCAGAGCGGTAGTAGGTGAAGGGACACGTCAGCATGGGCAAAAGCATAATGCAAGAATAATAAGCCAAAGTCAGTCACACTGAAGAAAAAAAATTGACACTGAATCATACTAAAATTGAGTCTGAGAAATGTACTCAATCTAAGTACATTTGTAGTTAAAATGAGTACAAAAATTATGTTGAACAAATTTTACTTGATTTCAGTATGAACGTACTACATTCAAGTAAAAAATAATCATAAATTGAGCAAAGGCATACTGGGTGCCAAACAGATACCAATTTCCTTAATTTTTGTACATTTTTACTTGAATTTAGTACATTTTTTTGAGTGCAGAATTATTGGGTGGATAATTGAAATTACCGCATTTCAATAAGTAAATGGAAATATATTTGGAACAGGATTTTTGCATGAGACCTTTTGTACCTATAGCCGGATACATGAAGAGGTAAATAGGGTTGCACGGATTAAAGACACGCAAAATTTTGAATATGTCAAATATATTAGGAAGGACATTTCCATAACATGTTTTTACATTGTGAAAAACTTAATTACTGTATTTGTCGAAAATAATTACATACAGTTGTCCGTGAAGTAAATTTGTATGTGGCTATAAACAATCATAAGGTACTACCCCTACCAAACATTTATCCCTCACCACTTCTCTGCTAAAGACACATGATTTCTCCACTGCCAATAAAATGCTACTCCCATATCACACACATTATTTCCTGTCGCTGCCAACTACTGCTCGGACGAACACCGACTACTCCCATAACTAATGTGCGTGAATGGGAGGGTGATCATCAACTCTGTATTGACGGCGACTATTAGATCATGACGTTAATGTCGTCGTATGAGAAATAGTGTATGACTTTATATTCGATATGACTTATACTGAGCAAACACGAAAGTACGTTGCAAAAATACTTGATGATGCCTTTTATATAGGATCCTAATAAGCAAATTGTTCATTGTTCACCAATTCAAGTAGTCATAATTTCGAATGCTCATCATTTATGAGTGAGTGATCCTTATAAGGTTCCTCGTTATTGTTATTGTTATTTTTATTTTCTTGTTGTTTTATTTTTTAAACCACTTAGCGTTTTATTTCCTTTAACACTCAAGTGTTTATATAAAATATTATGATACATTGTGAAGACGGCGACGATCTCTTTTGTGGCTACACACGCAGCATCCGAAATATCCTGGATAAAGATCAAGTGTGTCAATTTCGGTTGGTGTCTGTCCGTCCACATGTTTGTTGGTTTGTTTGTTTTTGAAGTGTGTCTGTAGGTATTGGCTTTCATTCGATGATCATTAGGTCTGGCTGGACGGCTGGCTGTCTGTCTGCAGCCCGGGAGTGATGTCAATATATAAATTGGTCAAAATCAGCCAAATTGATATGTTTATGTGTGTATGTATGTATACAAAAATAATGAAATCTCACAGTAATTGTTGTTCAATAAAACACAATATATTGAAACAATCAATCATAATGTGATGTGAGGTGGGTGGGTGGCATAAATGAATTCGATGAATGCTTGAATTGTTTAGAGAAAATCATTGAAGTGCTATCTGGATTTCAATTGGGAACTCAAAGTAAAAACGTCTATATCATACACATATGGGCATCTCCCAGTGGCCCGGACGCGACATTCGCACACCTTAAACTACGCCAAAAACAAGAAAGAAACTGAAAAAGTCGATCAGCCTTAAAGAGTACTGCGTTTTAAAAAAATAAATATCAGGATTTAGTACAAAATTATAAACAATTTTTCATCGAAACGGACGCGACAAAAAACGGAAGTACTTTTAAAGGTCTTATAGAAATATACAAAGTTCAGCGATTTTTTGAGAACTTTGTTTTTCCATATATACATGTAAATGAAGGTCAGAGGATATATTTTGTTTATATATTTATGAAATAAGAGAATTATTTCTTAGATTTTTTATCAGGTACAGCAGAAATATGGACGCGACAAAACGGACGGGACAAAATTTCCACTCGTAGTAAAAAAAAATACTAACTTTCATTATAACAATTCAACTTTTAATGAAAATAAAAGAAAACAATTCAACTTCAAGTTTCATAATAAAGAAGTTGTCGAAATAAGGAAAAATAAAGATAAAAGTTATTAGTGAGGTCTGATTTAATTTTTTGGTAGACCTTTTTTGGCTTGTTTTTATGAAGACAGTCGCATAAGTAGCCGAATGTAAATAATGTTTGTTGACAAATACAATCTCTTCTCTTAGTATCGCCGGTCGATTTGTCACTTAGGCGTTGTTTGAAAGCCAAGAAATAGCGAAGATCTTTTGATTTTTTAATAATGTTTGAGAGTAAAAACTAAATTCGAAAGTTAGACCGCTGCAAAAATATTTTAAAAAAGAAAAGAACGTAAAAGAAATTTTACGTTCTATATTCTCCAGATACAGCCGCCTGTGACTAATTCCCGCTTCCTAAATTGAAAATGGCTTGGTTAGAAGGGATTCAAGTAAAATGATAGGCGTTGAGAAGGCTAACTGCAATGATGGCATTATAAATTTAAATCAGTCAGAAGAAGAATGTGATGAAAAATACAATGCAATTTTGAAAATGAATTTGCTTTTTATTGAACAACATAATAACAAACTTTTTCGAATAATACATGAAATATTATTATGGCTGTTTTTCTTTAAGACTGGATAACTAAGCTGCGATAACAAAAATCTAAATAAAAAGTTAAAATTTCACTCAAAATAAAAAATTCTCGCCAAAAGCAATGTCAACGTGTGTGTGAAAACAAATTTTGAAAAAATAATTTTGTGTTAAAATTGTTTGACTTAGCCTGGATAGTTATCCAGTGTAAGTCAAAATGATGGATATCGAGGCTAAGTCCAATAAAGTCGACACAAAATATTTTTTTGAACATTTCTTTTGATACATATATTTATATTGTAGTTGGCGACAATGAGAAAAAATAATTTTTAATTTTGAACGAAAAATGAAATTTTTATTAACATTTTTGTTATCGCAGCTTGTTATCCCGGCTTAAAGAAAAACAGCCCTATTATTATATTATTATCATTAAATTAAAAGTTCGAAGAGGTCTGTTTTTCATTACCAAAAAAAAACGCTAAATTAGCCGTTGTTGGTGACAAATTATTATTGAAAATGTGATACCCGTTTTTTTGAGGGGTTTTCTGGTTCCAAATTTAAATTGATTTTTTATTGCTGTTTGTTTAATTTCCTTTATGAGTTTCGTTCGTTCTCAATCCATTCCTGCTTTACAGAAACTACGATAAAACAGTATCTTTGTTTTCGGGATGCTTTTTGTACGTCCGTCTGCCCATACGAGCAAAACCTTTCGATCACAATCCTTTCGTAAACCTCTCAATGCTTTTGTTGCCGTTTTTTATACATACATACATACATATATTCTTCTTGGCCACCTTTATTGGGTTAATGACAAGATTTTTGTCTTGAATTAATGTTGTCTAAAAATGTCATTGATGTTGCCGCGCGCCGCCGTACGGTGCATGGTCAGGGGAAAAATAAATCTGGAAGAGATTTGATTTGATATCGAAACTGAAGTGGCGTTTATAAATGTGTGATCGAGTTGCCTTGATTTGATCTCTTCTTTTTTGTGGCAGCAGAGACTGGGGATTTTCTCCGGCCACTGGCAGTGGCGGTGTGAAGAGTTCGGGGCAAAAAGTGTAACATTTATTCGGTTGTTGTTGTTGCTGTTGTTGGTTCAAAAATATTTGCATATTGTTTGGGAGCTCATACCAAAAATATTTGTCGTTCTTATTATTGCATGGGACAGATCCTTAAAAGAAACGGGTTTGGATGGAAATTTTGTTTGACATCAAGATCAAAAGGAATTAACCGCACGTTTATGAAAGGTTTAAAGCGAGTTGTGATGACAAATGCCGCCGGCTTTTTTAATTGTGACAATTTATTGCACAATACCTGAACTGCCAAGTTAGAAAAGAAATGTTTTTACACGGTGAAAAAAGTGAGCGACTTCTTCGTTTATTGAAAACGGCGCCTATGGCAATACATGTCGCTCCTGTGAGAGTGAACGGCCACGTAAACCGAGCTTTTTATCCACTAATGAACATGGTAACGCCGCTTAATTTAGGGAAACAAATACAAATAAGCCTTTGTACTCAGTTTCGCGTGAAAAAACGACCCACTATCAAATCAAATTTTTACGTTTTCTTCCACATTCTTCCACATTTTTGTTCGCTTTGTTATTCTGATGCTTATTACAGGGTCGTAAATATACTGTTTTTCGAATCGAAGGCAAGCGAACGTTAACGGTCGACATCGTGGGTCATGTCGTTAATTTTATTTCTTAACATAGTTCTAGCTTTCTACACTTAGTCCAGCGATTTTCTAATTGCATTATTCCATTCTGGTAGTAAGATTTTGTAAGTCCTCAAAAACATTCATAATTTTCTACTTCAACTTGACGTGAATCTCTTCCATCCACGTCTTGTTCTTTGTCTGGCAGCAGGAAGTACATAGTTATAGGGAAAATATGGTAAACTATATGAATCATTTCATCATCATTTACCCAAGAGGTGAGTTATTGGTAGGTTATCAAAAAACGCGTCAACCAAAAATCCTGACAGTTTTTCATATGCAAACGGTAAGACAAAATCTAATTCATACTGTCTGTAGAGATATTTATGATATCAGCTATAAGATGCACTCGGCGATCATTATTGAGGATTTTTTTTATCATTTCTGGAATTGTCGCTTCTTTTGGACGACCCAAACGGAGCTCATCAAATGTTCTTTTAATAATTAATACAGTTGTTTTCGATTTAATAATATTTATTTAGTTTTTCTTCGACTTTTTTCGCGGGGTTTCCATGACAAAGTAATATATAATCACTGCGCGAAATACATTCATTTATTATTTAGAAAAAATATGATTTTGTTCATTGTTTGCGGTTGTCAAACAAATGATAAAAATTACGTACATTCCTTTGGCCCTGAAACCATCATTGAGCGTCTTACATTCCTTTGGCCCTGAAACCATCATTGCGCGTCTTCTACTTATTGAACTAACCTTATTTTAGCAATTCCGCATGTTTGAATTTAACTTTTTTGTGGTGCGAAATATTGCAACAAATTGAAGAGACAGTTTATACACTGAAAGAAAAATGATTCATTACATCCATGAAAAAGTTTCATTAATGTGTTTACATTGATGCAAAGAAAGGATTCAGTAACTTTTTTTAATGATTTGTAGTGCCATTAATACAACGAAAAACTTTTCATTGATGAAATGTAATCAGTGGATTATGTTTATTATTGTAACACCTCTTAGCAGATTTAACTACGTTAAGTTTACTTTTTGCTTCAAAAACATAATAATGAAACTCTTTCCTAACCCATTCGTTACCGGAATGATCTGGTTTCATTATTGTGTCATTATTTTTTAGTGTGTGTATTTTTGGTGGCATATAAGAAGTAATAATTCTCGTTCAGTTAGTGGTTCAACTACTTTAAATATTTTGGTTTATGTCCCACAGAATTGCTGTAAACTAAATGTAGAAAATCTACAGCCAAATAAGCCATAAGAGCACTGTTTCTATTAATACTTTTTAAGACGAATCAATGTCATTAAAGCAATACAAATATCACTCATCAATGAAACTACTACATTACCACAATGAACAAATCCATTAATGAAACATTTTGCGTTGTTTCAATGAAGCTATACGTCGTAACATTTCATTGGGGGAATGAAGCTTTTTTCAGAGTAGATTATAAATTCGAATTATTGGATTTACTTGCATTGATTTTATTATATTTTATTTTTGTTTACTTTGTTCCGTTGATCGGACAGCGAGAGAGAAACTTTATTGCCGCATTTCAGGAGTTTGATGCAGACAAAAATAGTAAACGCAAAGTAACACCATATACATAAATAAGTCTATTTTTATATGATATCGAAATCCGAAAAAAGTTTATATAAATTATTTGTATTATTATTTATGTGGTTTTAATTCAAATAAATTTATTTTGTGTAGTTGTAGACATAGACCTTATACATACTGATACTTGTAAATTTCTCTCTTAGCATGTTAGTTTCCAAACAACATCAGCATAACAGCGATGTTAATCAGAGATAGTTAATCAAAACACAATATTCAAAAAATTTTTCAATTAAACCATACTTCATGTTTTAACGAAAACTAAGTGTTAACAATCTCACGTTGCTCCAAATGACTTAATATGCTAAGGGAGACATTTTGACTGTCAGTATGTATAAGCTGTTTTGTTGTGGGATTTCATATACGTATATATCGCGTATGAATATTTTCTTCCGAACAATTTTCATGATCCAAAATAATTCACAGTTTTCTATAAATAGTACGAAATATGTAGTTAACAAAACCTTGAAGAGTTATAAGAACAAACACTTATCCCAGTCATCATTTCAAAACGCCACCACCACCATCGATCCAGCCCATCATCGTCAGACCAAGTCTCAACGCTAATGTTCGAAATACACACATTTTTCTGCTTTTATTGATTTTCAAAATATATACATATCTTAATCGGAAAACAGCAACAGCACCATTATTATTCATCGTCGTTCATAAATTTGAGAAATTAAAAAAAAAAACACTTGAAACCAAGAGAAAGATTTCTTTGAAAACGAAAACGTTTCATGAACATTCAATTCCTATTCGTTTATCTTATCCATTAATAATAAAAACGATGATGTATGAAATTAAAGCGTAAATTGCGTATGATTTCAGACCATTTTGGTTTCATCTTCAATGCAACACAAAAGAACACATTGCCCTTCGGAATGGCAATTGGAATTTTGAAAGATGTAAGAAAAAATTATACAAGTGAAGAGAAGAAATATTTTATGAACAAAAGAAAACATTTTCAAAGCATTAAACATTTCCTAATTCCCGATGTATAGTAAAAGCAGGGAAGAGGTTTCAGGAAACAATGAATATTTGTACATGTGGGAAATATGACAACATTATTAAGCATTAGTTTCAAGTTTGAGGGTGCGGAAATGCGAAAACCTCTGGCGTTGCATGATTTTGCACAGTTTGGTTGAAACAAAGTAAAATGTTTCATTAAATTAAGAGTTAATGAATAATAGGGCTGTTTTTCTTTAAGCCGCGATAACAAGCTGTGATAACAAAAACGTTAATAAAAATTTAATTTGTTGCTCAAAATAAAAAAATATTTTTTCACATTGTCGCCAACTACAATATAAATATAGGGTGTCCCAAGAAGAACGCAATTTTTAAATCTGGCAACATTCGAAGTGTCATTGTTTGACATTTGAACAATTGTTATTGTTTGTTAGTAGAAGGTACGAGGTTAGTAAAAATGGAGCGCTACACGAATGAACAACGCATTCTCATTGTGAAATTGTTTTACCAAAATGGTGAAAGTTTTGCGGCTACAGTTCGCAAATTGCGATCAATTTGGGGTCACAATAATGCTCCAAAAGAGTCAACTGTAAAGAGATTAATGGATAAATTTGCCGAAACTGGGTCTGTTAGTGATGTAAAGACAACAACGCGCCATCGACCAGGTCGATCGACCGAAAATGTCGCAGCTGTACGTGATGATGTCGCTCAAACTCCAACCACCTCAATTCGACACCGAGCTCAGCAAATTGGTGTCTCCAAATCCACTTTGCAGCGAATTTTGACGAAAGATTTGCATCTTCATGCATACAAAGTTTAATTGACTCAGGAACTGAAGCCAACTGACCATGGACAGCGAAGGGAGTTCGTTAATTGGGTATTGGAGATACAACATGAAAATGCTGATTTTGCCGATAAAATCATCTTCAGTGTCGAGGCCCATTTTCATCTTGATGGCTTTTTCAATAGGCAGAATTGTCGCATTTGGGATGCGGAAAATCCTCGAGTGATTCACGAGAAGCAAATGCATCCTCAACGTGTCACTGTGTGGTGTGGTTTTTGGGCTGGAGGACCTTTTTTTTATGAAAATGAGGCAGGTCAAGCGCAAACAGTCAATCGTATCGTGAAATGATAACCAGTTTTTTCTTGCCTAGAATTGAAGAAATGAATGTGGAGGGCATGTGGTTCCAACAAGACGGCGCCACATGTCATACAGCCAGAGAAACAATTCAATTGCTGCATCAATCATTTCCCGGTCGTGTTATTTCGCGTTTTGGAGATCAGATTTTTTCCATTAGATTTTTTTCTTTGGTGTTTTTTGAAGTCGATGGTTTACGCGAATAAGCCGACGACGACTCAAGCCTTAAAAGACGAAATTGGACGCTGTATTAATGAAATACCGCAGCATTCATGCAAAACGGTCATTGAAAATTTCATTAAAAGATCGCGTGCATGCCAGCAAAGCCGCGGCGGCCATCTGCGCGATATATTGTTCCATACATAACCTCATTCTGTCTACTTTACGATATAATAAAGTTTCACGATTTTTTCTTAAATATCTGTGTTTTATTTAAAATTAAAAAATTGCGCTCTTCTTGGGACACCCTTTATATGGCGACGATTTTACAAAAGAATTTTTTATTTTGTGTGAAATTTTAACATTTTATTTATATTTTTGTTATCGCAGCTTAAAACAGCCATAATGTTTCAGTTGGCGTTGATTTAATACAAAGATTCGTGACTACAATGAAGCATTGTAATTGAAATCGTATTAGGATAACTCCAGCACATTGACGACGGTCCATGAAGCTTTAAATGTACGTTGGGAGGAAACATCCATATTAAGTATATCAAATCAAAGAAGCGCCAAATGTGTGATAATTCAAGTTATATCCATTACATTAAAACATACGTTATATATTGACTATATTAAACCTTGAAAATGGGATACAGCGAAAAGTGAAATGAAAGTTCGAAAGATTACAAAAATAATAATAATAATGAAATCACGTTGCAAAATATATGTTTTGAAAATGGACTTAATTTGGTACTAGTGTCGTGAATACATCAGACAATCGTCCCTGCCCTTCCTTAGCCTTTACATTCCTATTTTTAAATTTCGCTGCCGTGCTTCGCTGCACGGCGGTATCACCTCATTAATGTTGGTGACATTTCTAAGTAAAAAGTTTAGTAAAGCTTCTCCAAATAATAGCACTCCGAATGGTTAGTGCTAGCTTTATAGATTACATAAAATTGGCGACTTGTTTCTATACCGGTATTTCGAAGGTCGCCCTCGCAAACGTGGCTTTAACAACAGGTCCTTTTGAGTGAGTGTGAAATTTTTTATTGAAGGAGTGAATCTCTCCATTTTTCTTTGATTGATGTTAGTGGAAATTGTTTTTAATTACTTCTTCACAGTCACGTAAATACGACTAATTTGTTCATTTTATTTCGTCTCTTTCATAACATCACTCAACATTTTCAACGATGTCAATTTTCGAAATAAATCCATAGGATTTAATTTCCCGTTATTTTCAAACAGATCGTTTTTGTCACATTTAAACGGTTTCTAACTATAACTTGTTTATGATTTTTATTTAATATAAACACTTACTTCACCGTCGCTCAAGAGAATTCCCATCTTTATGTTTTTTTTGTTGGTTGTTGTGTTCAGTGGTTTGATTTTTTCTCTATAATTTTATGTGAACTTAATCGAAAGGCATTCGATTTGAATTAATAACAAAACTACACTGTTTTTTGTTGTCAATCAAATTATTGACAATATTATGGTTTTAATTTTCGATATCTGCGAATTATACACTTTTTTATCAGAGTAAAATATGGGGGATTTGCTTTGATTTGTATTTTGTTTTTTTTTTGTTAAATTATCTTTAATATTTTTTATTTCTTATAACCACATCATATGAGATAATATAATAATAATAATAAAAACTTGACAGCAGATCATAAATTATTGCACGTAAAAAGATTGATCTTGATTGAGAGTAACACTTTTTCTTAGCATGAAATAAATGATCGAGTTTTTTGTCGTATGTTTTTCTTTCGTTTGTTGTTCGACTTAAACTACCGCAGTGTGACTTCCTTGACGTCGGCCAAGATACTAAACCAAACAAAAAACTTGTCAAAGTAAACACACAAACTTAAAACGCAACGCGAACTCGAACTCGAGCCGTAGTGCTCTTAGGTAAGAAAGCCGGTATTACATACAAACAACCATTCGTCCGTCCGTCCGACTGTCTACCCAGCCATACACTCGTACTCAGTGCTCTGCCAAGTGGTGGCAAGGCGCTCACTCTCTACCACAAGAGGCTCAGAAGTCAACCGTGCCGTTGTTTGTTTTTGTTGGTGGCACCATGGCTTTATTTTTGTTTTTGTTTTTATTGCAGTCAACATAAAAAGTCAATTTTCATCAATGAAATCGAAGTAAAACCCTTATAAGACAAACACACACATACCCCAAACCTACAGATACACCACACCCATATACACGCACATGACATACGATGAGTGCTTTGTGCTTTGATATGGGCGGGCATAGGTATATTTGTATCAGTGTGTTAGTGGCTCTCTTACACATTCCAACAAGGGTGTTGAAGTGAGACGGCAAATGTAAGTGCAACTAATTTCTGTTTCAAGTGGTTGTTTCTAACAGGTAAATAGAACTACCACCACTACTCACACAACCATGTCCCTCTCAAGTGCACACAGGATCCGTAGGCGAACCCAAAAAGGAAGTGAATAGCGTCGCAGGACCTATGCTTCCTCACCATCCCTTATTAAGAATATGTCTACGCATTTGAACATATGATGACAAGACATTGGGTAACAATTTGGTTTCCGATATTTTGTCCGAAATCTCAGTGTCTGCCTGGAAATCTCTTTGCGTACTTAAGTGAGAACAACAACAAACTCCTGAAACAGGTTTCTCTTCCGATCCTATTTCTCGTTACATTTTTTTTAGTTTCGAGTACTTGCTCTCAATCCGCATTTGTTGTTATTGCTGCTGCTGTGGCTGCTGCCGTTGCACTTAATCCCCTGCTTAATCCACTTTCTAAGCTGTTGGCATTTCGTGGGCTGTTTGTTGTTCGAGATCATTATGAATACTCACAACAATTGTCAGTTGAAGTCAGGAAATAAAGGTATGAAAAGTAGGTTGATCCCTTTTAAATGACAATTGTCAATTGTCGAAATTGGAATAGAGTGGATGGCGTTTATTTATGGTTTGAGAAGTTCAAGTAATTTCGGAAGAGGAAATTGAATTCATAAAAAGGAGGGAACAAAAGAGTTTACAAATTATATGTATGAATATACACCCTCTTATGACCGAATTTTCTTCTTAATAAATATATAAAACTTACTATATATACTCTTTGATGAGGTATGGGTCTAAATATGATTTCTGTAGAGTCTTGGGGTTCTAATTAGGGTTTGCATTTTCCCGTACTTTTTATTTCCCGGGACAGAACGGGAAATCGTCAACATATTGTTTTTTATATAAAAACATATTTTTTCCGAATAAAACATTCGAACTTTAATAATGTAAATTATTATATTTCTGTATTACAAACATTTGGTGTGAAACAAATTTATAATGCCCTATTCCATGAAGAGATGTAGAGTATGAAATGCAGGCATATTCTTTAAACTAAAAGGTTTTTTGAAACATAAACATTTTAAAGCAGACAACCAATTTAAAGATTCATTAGTCTATTTCTAATTTTATTGGAGAAAGTGAGCGTGGAAGTGTTAGTAAATCGTAAATTATCAGTCCCCTTTCCTGTAGCTTCGAAAACATAAATTTATATTTTGAGGCAGTAATATATAAATTTTGTAATACACAGTTGTTACTTTAGATTGTATATATTTTTAATTTATTATAATATTATATATATATATATATATATAATTTATTATTAAAATTATGTATAACACCTGTACGATTTCTCCACAGATATTAGCATATCAAGATTTTTTTCATAAAGATATCAAAAATTTTGAAATTGAATTATATCAAAATATTAATAACGTTATTGTAGCCTTCTATTCTGTTATATTCAGTTTATATTGAATTACGTTAGAAGATTTATATCGCCCATCTGACACATATCTAATTAAAAGTGATATTTTTAAATTATTTTGTACATTTTAATAATTTAATTGTAAAAAAGTGGTAAAAAATATGCGAGAAATAGGTAAAACTGGCTGCTGAATTCCCGCGGGAATCTCGTACAAATTTCCCGGGATACAGGAAACTGAAAATATGCAAATTCCCGGGATTTTTCCCGCGGGAAATCCCGGGATGCAAACCCTAGTTCTAATTCATACAGGACATGAGTAACAGGATGGTTCTTAAAATCATTATACCGCAGATATCGGTTAAACAAAAAATATTTTTAAATGGTTTCTTCATTTTAAAAATCTTTGATATATATCTCTTCGAATAACACAGACAGTTTTTCTTGTACTCGAAGTAATCCAATAAAAATAAGAAGAATTTCTAAACAATTTCGAATTACAAGAAACTCAAACAATTGAAATTTGAGACTTCACTTTTGTTTTCACCTTCCTAACCAAACCCAAGTTACCGAATTTATTTGTTCCCTTTTAAATATTCCTTGTTACATATGTAAATAAAAATAAAAATTATTAATTCTGCAAAATATGTGATTTTAAAGACTCACAATGTTGTCTATAGGCAACATTAGGCACGAGAGGGTTAAAGTGATCAAAAACCCGGGTTTTCTATGATGTCGGGTTTTCGAAAACCGTGATTTTGAAAAAACCGGTTGCCCGTTTTTTTTTCGAAAAATCCGGTCCGACCGGTTTCATTCGGGGGTTTCATAAAACAATAAGAAATAGAAAATTTTGATTTTTATGTCGAAAATCATAAGTAACAATTCTTTCAATTTATTATTTAACCTCAGCAAAGCATACGAAGTATGTCAATTACAAATATTTCTTTTTAAAAAAATATATATATAGGAGAACTTTCGAACTGTCATACAGGGCCCACGTTTTGGCATTTGTGATCGTGATTGTTGGTACAGCAATTAAAAGCACGTGTGTTGTTCTTTCGCCGATTGGGCTCTACATCAGTGTGTCATAAAAATCACGAAGGCTATAAGTTTCGCGAATAGGGCGGCAATTGAAAAAACCGGTTTACCAGGTTTTCGGTTTCGATGACTCTATATACATTTTTGAAGATTCATTGAAGAAATGTCTACTTACATATATTTACTTTTAAATTACTTGAATATTGTTTTATTACAAAAAAATAACTAGTAGCAGGATAAATATAAATATAGAGGACCTCAAAAGAAGAAAATTTGGTGGGCAAGGTAAAGAAATCTCGGAGTTAACGTACGTTTCTAAAGAAAGTTTACCCGGCATTTATAAATGGGAGCCCTGAAAAGTCTTTGTATTGTATGAAACAAATTATATGTACATAGAGGATCTAGAGAATGCGTTACCTCTAAGATCGAAGAGAGATCGTGTAGATACTTTTGATGAGGAAATAGACAATTCTGACGATTTGAGCAAGAATGAATATACATATGCTGACGTTATATACCGTTATTATACACTTAAAAAGATCGTTACAGGCGACAAAGATCAAAGCTTATTCGAATTAACTGGAAATCGGTCTAATATGAATAGCGTGACTATATCTTATTGGACAAAAATCGGGATTTATGAATTCCAAAAGCGTCTTTTGGCGGGATTTTAAAGAAAAAGACGTAAACATATAAAACTAATCTATATAATGTATTATAAATTTAAATGACTGTTTAGAAAATAATATTAATAATAATCTGAAATGTTCCATTAAAACTAGAGAATAAGGACAATTAATATAATATTTTAGAAATTGAGGACTTGTCGGTTACTAACAAATTTTTGATCGATAACCTACAAAAATAATGTAAAAGCAGGAAAAGTGGGACTTTTTGTAAAAAAACGGGATTATGAAAGATCAAATGAAAGGTAGTCCCAATGATATCCTGTAAGTGATGTCCATTTTCGTGCTCTTATTAGCATTTTTCCATATTTTCAAAAAAATGTGGGCCAATTATCCTTTCGGAGGATACACCGCACCAAACAGTACACTTAAGTGGGTGTGATTGTCGCTGATGAACTGCTCTTTGATTTTCCGTAGCCCAAATACTGCAGTTTTGCTTGTTGACATACCCATTTAATAGGAAACGGGCTTCATCGCTTATTACCAAATTGTGAATATTGTGAATTGTGACTTTTGGTTTGAAATTTGAAAAATTCAATTATTTTTGTACGTTGTTCGATCGTGAATAATTAGTTAATTCCCCAAGTCTCCTTCACAAAATGCTGAAAAAGAAAGAATAATAATTAACAAAGTTATAAAGAATTCAAACCAGCTCATTCTGCGCGTATTGGAAATACAGGGTGGCGCAGAAATAACTGTATGGTTTGAGTTCGTTAAAACCTTTTAAATATTTGTTGTTTTTTCAGCATTTTGTAAAGAAAACTTGGAAAATTAATATGAATTACTACTCAATAGAACAACGTAACAAAATAATTGAATTTTATTTCTAAACACCTAATAGTGCGATAAGTTATGGTAAATAAAGAGTGATTTTTTTGAGGTTAGGATTTTCATGCATTAGTATTTGACAGATCACGTGGGATTTCAGACATGGTGTCAAAGAGAAAGATGCTCAGTATGCTTTGACATTTCATCATGAATAGACTTACTAACGAGCAACGCTTGCAAATCATTGAATTTTATTATCAAAATGCGTGCTCTGTTAAGAAAGTTCAGAAAGAAAGAAATTGTGTTCAGCGACGAAGCTCATTTTTGGCTCAATGGGTACGTAAATAGGCAGAATTGTCGATTTTGGAGTGAATATCAGCCAGAAGCATTGCAAGAGCTACCAATGCATCCAGAAAAAGTCACAGTTTGGTGCGGTTTATGGGCTGGTGGCATCATTGGACCGTACTTCTTCAAAGATGATGCGAATCGTAACGTAACTGTGAATGGTGAGCGCTACCGTGAGATGATATCCAACTTTTTTTGCCCAAAATGGAAGAACTGAACTTGGTTGACATGTGGTTTCAACAAGATGGCGCTACATGCCACACAGCTCGCGATTCTATGGCCATTTTGAGGGAAAACTTCGGAGAACAATTCATCTCAAGAAATGGACCGGTAAGTTGGCCACCAAGATCATGCGATTTGACGCCTTTAGACTATTTTTTGTGGGGCTACGTCAAGTCTAAAGTCTACAGAAATAAGCCAGCAACTATTCCAGCTTTGGAAGACAACATTTCCGAAGAAATTCGGGCTATTCCGGCCGAAATGCTCGAAAAAGTTGCCCAAAATTGGACTTTCCGAATGGACCACCTAAGACGCAGCCGCGGTCAAAATTTAAATGAAATTATCTTCAAAAAGTAAATGTCATGGACCAATCTAACGTTTCAAATAAAGAACCGATGAGATTTTGCAAATTTTATGCGTTTTTTTTTTTTTAAAAAAGTTATCAAGCTCTTAAAAAATCACCCTTTACAATGTGGTGCAGAATGAGCTCAAACTTATAATAATCATTTTTTAATTATAGTTTTTAATTATTATTTTTGTGAAGAAGGCTTGAGGAATTCCAGCAATGGACCAAAACAATTGAATTTGAATTCTCAACCAAAAATTTTGCAAAAATTTATGGAAAAAATGTTAAAAAATGTGTGTATGGGCGAAGCAGGAAATGACCACCACTTATAGGATATCAACCATCAATTCCCCAATAATGTACTGTATTTAAATAATAAAAGTAATGTCATAAATAAAAAAGTTATAAACAATTTATAGCATATATGTAGTTCATTCTGCGCCACCCTGTATTAAAGGTATCGGCGAAAATTAAAAAAAATATATCCACACAATTTTTTTCGAGTTTGGAAAGCAGAAAATATTATATGTTAACGCAACCATCGAACTACCCTTCCGTGATGAAGGAATTCATTGCAAACATTTTAACCAATAGACTAGATTTAAAACTTGATTAGTGAATATCTGGTCACTTTTAATAGAAGTATGTTTATGTATGAACAACTTCACAGAAAAAATTTTTGCCCCTAAAATTTCAATCACTAATTTTATTGCAGAAATCTTAAAAGCTGATTACAAATGTAATCGGAACAGTTAAAACTTTCATTGAATTTATTGCGTATATTTCAATCACAACTTCCACAGAGAATATAAAAAAAACTGATTAAAACAGTGATCGGGACAATGAAAATGATTATTGTTTTTGTTTTCGTTTCATTTTTATCACTTCTTAGAAAAAAGTCGTGGTTAACGCGAGTTGTCAACAACTCAAATCGAAGACGCCTTTTAGACTTAGTCGACTTAGTTCGGTGGAATATTTTGTTTATCAGCGCTTCTGATTTGTCATATGTGAACGCTGGTACTAATATGAACCCTGATTTAAGTCAAAGACAAACATACGTTGCGAAAATTCTAACGAGATGAGGTAGCGCCCATCGAAATTGTGCAGTCAACTTTTAGCTTCAACAATAAAGGTCTCACTTGCCTTTTTGCTAATTTTGGGTTCTGCTGAAGACTTCAGTCGAACTACAGACCATAACGACGAATGGTTTATTTCACTAAATCCAATAACTTTTTAAATGAATATAACAATACAATTCATTAAACATTTCAGAAAAATCAACGACTGCTGTAATCGAGTCAGCAACTTTTTTAATTGAATACTATCGAAAAAATAAATGACTTCTGTAATCGAATCAGCAACTTTTTTGATTGAATACTATCAAAAAATCAACGGCTGCTGTAATCGAATCAGCAACTTTTATGATTGAATATTTTAGAAAAAAGCAATCACTGCTTTAATTCAATATATAATTTTTTTACTATTTTTTTCAAGTTTAGTTATTGGTTTTACAATTTTCATGATTGAAACTGATTTCTATTTTTTTCTGTGTATTTATGCTCATAAGTCGTTTTTTTATGAAATGTTGCTCGAATTATGTTCCAATAATTTTAAAAACGTTCGCCTGCCTGGCTGACTGTCATCTCGACATTTTAACTTCCGAAAACGTTTAACAACTTAACTAACATGGGCCACAAAGATTTTAGAAAACTTTTCTTTCACATCTGACATTGTTTTTAGTTTTTCATTAGTCTCGTTCACATATAAATGTTTCTAAAAACTAAGAAAATATCTCCCAAATAGTACATGGAGGGACAAGGTGGTCTACAATTAAATAATCACCTCTTCATGAGGTGAGTATTTAGGAGTTTAAGAGAGTAACTAAAATCCTATTTAAATCGGTTACACACATTTAATGGGCGTATCAATACATTTCTGCTGGGGAGGGCTATAGCCTCCCACAGATTTTTTTAAAAAATTTTACATTTTATAAGATTTTACGCAAGTAGACTCAAAATTGTTTTTTAATGCTTTGTACAGGTTGCGGCAAAAGTCGCGAATAGAATTTTATTTTGAACATCAATTTGAACGTTTAATTTCCAAAAATTCAGCTTTCAATTGTCAGGCCCGTTCGCCGGATTTAACAGCTTATTTCTGCTTATTTCCTTTGGGGATATTTAAAAGAGAGGGTGTATATCAATAAACCCAGAACCCTAGAACAGCTGAAGGGGAATATTCTGATTCGTGTCATGGAAAATGTTCTTGAAAGAGCTCAACTTTGCGGGGCTGAAAATTGTAAAAAATCTGCAGATATTTTATTTTATATTTTGTAAGAAAAATAAATTTAAATTAAACCAATTTCGTTATCAGATTGATCTAAGCATTTTCTGATGAAAAAGAGTTTTTTTCAAACACTAATATGTAATGAAATCTTACTTAGGATTAGATCCCAAGTTGTAGAATAAACCTTTGTGTGAACAACCCTAATATTGATAAATTTAAAAAAAATCTGACTGAAATTGTTATTTTTTACAATTGTTTGCAAGTGGGAAGTCAAATTTGCCACCTTATATATCACCTAGAAACATCTGTTTTCCCATTTAACATTTTGATGCTCCAGAAGCCAAATATTACAAACGATTTTGGTCACAACAGCTTATATTTCACAAAGAAACATCTACAATGAATATGTATTCCAAACATCTCTTCATATTTGACGTCAAACAGATTCTGGAAGGAGGGTGTCATACACCCTAAAAAGTATCGCCCCCTAACGGAATAATTATTACCGTTATGAAGCGACTGAAGTCGATTACAATCTCCAATGTCCAAAATAATATTTTTCTCATGTCGCTGAGCAAAGTTTGTCAAATACAGTTTCGCTGAAGTAACCTGGCTTCGTGATTTTATCTTCTGGCCTATATATTTATCCAACTTCACACTTTGTTATGTCCTAGATCTCAAAAATGCATATTTCGATTAGGATTTAGGATTAGGATTTACGACTATTTATTTGATTTAAATTAATAAATATATCGCTCCTTGACTTTTTTTTAATTTTTATGTCGCTTATTCCAGTTACCAGAAACATACATATGTGAAAACTGTTCCAAAACTTATTCGGATATACATCTGTATGGTGGCGCTAACGATGTCATTCTCATCTCTTCTCACCTTTCTTTGTTTAGGGTCAGCAGCGGTGTGCGCGTTTGTGTCTTTATTGTTATTTTAACATTTTCCAAGAAAGCGCGTGCGCATGCTCCACTCTGTTGTCTTTTCTTGGGCTTCTGTTTGTTGATCGTATCGTTATGATGCGAATGACGGCAGTGCGGACACTACGACGATCAAGTGTGTAAGATCCCATTATTGTCTGAATGTTATGAAATAAAGAACCCATTGACTCTGCGGGGGATATACATAAATAATATCTTTCACGGTTTTGGGATATTGTTTGTTTTTGGTTTCTTGTTGCAGTGAATTATTTGATAATTAAAACTTAATAAGGAGGTGTTAACTCTTGCTAAGAAAAAATAAACTGTGGCATATCAGCGTGTGGTTTCATTGGAATTAAGGAGCACTATATCCGATCTAAATCAAATCATATTAAAAAAATCAATCAGACAAGAGCAAAGAGTATGATAATATTTCTGACCAGATTAGTTATGGTGGATGATGAGAGGTGTGGAGATGCAAGTCTGTTTATAACCTACACCACTTCGTGGACTAGGGTATTATAAGTTAGTTTCGAGCCAAATCTTTATAACACCAAGAAATAATCGAGCTAGACCCACCTTTAAATATACGGATCGGCTTAGAATCACCAGCTGAATCGATTTAACGATGTCTGTCTGTCCGTCCGTCCATCTGCTGTCCATCTAAGCTTGTTCGCACTCTACAGGTCGCAATTGTGGTCCGATTGTCATGAAATTTGGCTGAGGTTACTTTTTTTGGCCAAGGACGATTGGTATTGAATTCGGAGAAAATCGGTTCAGATTTAGATATAGCCTCCATACAAATATCCCTATAATTTACACTATTACTGCTCTAGAATACACATTTTACATGGGATCATGACCAAATTTTCAGGATCCTGATATATTTGAACTAGAGACAGCTCACGGGAAAGTGGACCACATGGGTCTATGGTTTGATATAGCCCCCATACAAATGTATGTCAAATTTTCCACACATTTATACTAGAAACACCTATTTTGAAAGCCAGCTATATAGGTCATTGTTTTAGTACACTCAGAAAAAAGTGTGCCACGGATTAAGTAAATATGTAATAAAACTAAGGAAAATTGAACTTCGTATAGCGCTAAGGCAATAATTTCTAACATCAAGTACAAACTTTTCTTTGAAAATAGGACATTCTTTGAACTTGATTCCAGTTCAACTTTACCTCAAAGCAAGTAAAACTTACTCAAACTGAGGAACATTTTTCTTTAAATCAAGTAAACCTTTACTTAATCTGAGGAAAATTTTTAAGAAATTTTACTCAAATCAAGTAAATTTATACTCAAACTGAGGAAAATATTCCGATTTGTTTCTCAATCCAAGTAAATTATTATTCAAAATATATAAATTTGTAGTCATGTCAAGTAAATTTATACTCAATCCGAAGAAAATTTTCGGAAATTTTTCTTTGAACCAAGTAAATTTGTACTCAGCCTGCCTAAAATGTTCCTTAAACTAAGTAAATTTGTATTCAGCCTAACTACGACTATACTGATAATTGAAATAAATTATTTCGCTTCAGAGTATGCAACACTCACATGAAAAATGACAACATGGTATAGTTCTCAAGCGGTTCATCTTACTCATACCATAAAGAGATGAGATATTTCACCATGACTGTTGCGGAGGCTAGGTAGGCGCCTTCGCAGTGATTGTTTAGAGTAATATTTGAAGTACTTATGAAGAAAGTCTCGGCTAACGAACGAGAATTGCTTCTTAAAGTATTATTCATGTATTTTTCTAAACACACTGAAGTATTTTTATAAGTTCATTTATACTTGAATGTATGAGGAACATAGCATAAATTTAATTATATTTATTTACTTTATTTGAAGCAATAAACACATTTTTAAGTAAAAAATTCCTAAATGGAATTTTTCCATACAAAAAAATTTGCATTATTTTCTTTCTTAAACGCTAGTAAATTTTCTGCGCCACAAGTATGAATATTCTTAATTGTAAGAAGTTTTTACTAGATCCAATAAAATGTTTTTAAGTAAAGTTACTACCCTATTTTGAGTATATGTACTATTTTTCTGGCTTTGAAATAAGGAAAGTGTACTCATATCTATTTAATTTTCCTTCTCGTAAGGAAATTTTACCTAAACTGGAGTAAAATTGTTAAACTAAATTGGAGTATGGATTTTACTCAGATTAAAGAATCCTATTTTTCTGAGTGTATAGCCCCCATACAAATGGGCCCCCCGTTTGGACTATGATCGCTGTATAACCCACATCTTACATTAGATCTTGATAAAATTTTGCAGATCATGTTACATTTCAACTAAGAATACATACTATGAAAGTCAAATATGTGTCCATACTTTGGAATAACCCAAATGGGCCCCATTCTACTCTATTACACCTCTAAAAACTACGTCTTAGATCGGATCATGATATATTTCATGATATACCAACGTGAAACCGAACTATATAGGCCCATGTTTCTGGCATAGGCCCCAAATTTTGTGATAGACCTGCCGTCAATTTTCAATAGAACCTTCCCAGCAAAAAAACCTTCGTTCCCATTCACTTGCGAAATTGCTATTCGAAATAATAAAATATTAAAATATATTACGGGATATTAACAAATTATAGACTTTTTTTGGAAGTTTTTAATGAACTTCCTCAAAAGCGGGGAGAAATGCACATTTGGATTTTGAGATGCGATTAAAATGTGATTCCTACGGAACTTCCAATTTTTTTTGCTGGGTTCATATTACCACGGACCATTACGTAAATATATTGTCACCGCTCATATGCACCTTCCGATTTATTGATAACACTCTGGATTCACTTATTACAGCCAATCTTGGTGAAAATAATTGTTATATTTTTCACTAGGCGCAGCTACAATGAGATGGCATGACACCGATGTTGTTTGTATATGGGTCCATCATATGAATGAGTAACATAATGTAAATTATTTTCATCAATTTTACCATATTCGTTAAATTTGACGAAGATTAATTTATAGTATACTGTATAATTTATACGAACTACATAAAATTGCACCCATGAAACACCTGGGTTTAGTAATAAGAGCGAGGTATATACGCAAGGAGTGGTGTAGGGTATTATATAGTCGGCCCGCCCGACTTTAGCCTTTCATTACTTGTTTTAACATATACATATGATTTATATTATATTCTAAATTCTTTTTTGTCTTTTTATTTACAACATTCAAACCGATTCATTCCTACTCTTTAAGGGGCCGTGAATGACAACTGACAATATTTCGGAAAATGAGTCTAGGCCACTATTGAACTTGCATAGAGATAGTAAAATGTCTGTAAAATTTTTACATGTTACCGTTATCTCAAAAAACATAATGCCTAAAAATGTTCACTAAAAAACGTAAGTACAATATGGCACTTAATATTGCATATTTTAGAAATGTTTGTGTATTTTTGCAAAATGTTATGGGATATATTATTCCACAAAATTGCGATTTTCGAACAACCGGTTAAACTATTTTTTCATCTGATTCCTCCGGTTTCTTTATTTTCAGAAAATTAAAATGGAAAAAGTGTGACTTAGACCGTCCACCTTTTTGTAATTTTTGCAAGATCTCCTCTTACTTTAAATTTTCTAAAAATGGTTTTGTGATCACTCTATACACATGGCGTGAAGAAAGTAGCAGACGAGGCATTTCTGAAGTACGTAAATTAATGAAAATTATAGGCCTCTATGTCGAAAAATATAGAACTTACTAACATAATACGAACTTGAACGTTTTTGCTTCTCTTGTAAAATTATGAGGATTTGGGCAGTTCATGGGCCGATATGTGGATATATGTAAGAATATTAGGAAATAAGCTCATAACTGTAATTTTCTTTCTATACCAGGGTATTTTTAATTTTACTATAAAACGACATATTAGAAATTAATTGTTTTTCCACATAATGACGTATTTGATTTTGAAAAATCAAACAATTAAATTCGATTATTTTTCAAATATCGAAATAGAAGGAGTAATGTAGATTAGGATTAGGGTTTGCATTTTCCCGTACTTTTTATTTCCTGGGACACGGGAATTATTTTTTCGATTTCCCGGGATCCCGGGACAGAACGGGAAATCGTCAACATATTGTTTTTTATTTAAAAACATATTTTTTCCGAATAAAACATTCCAACTTTAATAATGTAAATTATTATATTTCTGTATTACAAACATTTGGTGTGAAACAAATTTATAATGCCCTATTCCACGAAGAGATGTAGAGTAGCTTCGAAAACATAAATTTATATTTTGAGGCAATAATATATACATTTTTTAATGCATAGTTGTAACTTTAGATTGTATATATTTTTAACTTATTATAATATTATATATATATTTAATTTATTATTAAAATTGTGTATAACACCTTTACGATTTCTCCACAGATATTAGCATAGCAAGATTTTTTTCATAAAGATATCAAAAATTTTGAAATTGAATTATCTCAAAATATTAATAACGTTATTGTAGCCTTCTATTCTGTTATATTCAGTTTATATTGAATTACGTTAGAAGATTAATATCGCCTAGCTGACACATATCTAATTAAAAGTTATATTTTTTAATTATTTTGTACCTTTTACAATTTAATTGCGAAAAAGTGGTAAAAAATATGCGAGAAATAGGTAAAACTGGCTGCTGAATTCCCGCGGGAATCCCGTACAAATTTCCCGGGATACGGGAAACTGAAAATATGCAAATTCCCGGGATTTTTACCGCGGGAAATCCCGGGATGCAAATCCTAATTAGGATGGGTCATGTAAATAAGTTGCAGCGGTCACCCCCAGGAATGAAGATTGGATTGTTTTATGATAATCTACAAAATATTTCGTCACTGGGTCAAGCCATCTGTGAGCTAAACGTGTAATTTTTCCCGTGTAATTTTTTTATGTTGCATTTTTGCCTAAATTTTGTTTCTGAATTAATAGAGCCTTGGAAGCACTTTAAATAAAATTTTTTATTATTGTCTTAGAATAACTCGTTGGTAGAATTATTGGGCGTTTATATTGATTTTTTGTGGGTTTTCAAGGAGACAGCAAAAACTCATATTTCTTGGAAACAATTCGTAAGAGGTGTAATGAAAAGTAAATAAGAGGAATCAATACCGTTCGAATGATGCCTAAATGATGAATAACGGACGAAAAATGACGTCACTGACTCCAGTTTTGTGAAATAATTTAATGCAGGCGATGGTTTTCACAGCCAAAATGTTCAAACACTTTTTACAAAAATGAGCGCTGCGGCGTCAATTTCATTCCGATGTTCATCATTTAGGCATCATTCGAAAGGTATTGACTGCAGCTATTTATTTTTTATAAAATACTATCACCAAATACGAACAAGTTTTCAGTAGTCATTGTGAAAGTCCACAAAAAATTACTATCCAATAATTCGAGCAATAAGTTACTCTAAGACAAGAATTCAAAATTTTTATTAAAGTGCTTTCAGAAAAAAATTGAGAAAATGTAATACAAAAAAAATTACTCCGGAAAACATGATTTTTAGGGTTATTTTCGGGAGCATTTAGCTCGCAGATGGCTTGATCTAGGAACGAAATATTTTGCAAATCATCATTAAACAATCCAAACTTTATTTTCGTGTGGTGACTGGAACTTGTTTTTCCATTGGTATGGACGACGCCCCAGCCTAATGTACATAATAACAAAAGCAAACTATAAATTGTGCGATGTGGGAAGAAGGAACATTCTAAAATATAAAATCCGGTCCCCTGAACTATTTTGAAAATGTAAGTTCCGTCAATTGGTCATCCAAGCGATGATATGGTCCCCAGGGGAATAACAATTAAGGCTAGCCGCTGATCTAGCTGCATAAAGAAGAACTTATAATGCTTACGTAGCAGCTATACTAATTGCTCCACAAATGCTGGCGCAGGCCACTGTGAGAACCCTTTTTGTCCGTAGCACACATTCTCCACAGCTGTCCAAGACCCCGTAGAGCAGAATCGGACGAACTACTGCTGTGTATTGTATTTTCTTTCAGGTCAAATTTCCTAATTAGAATGATGTCCAGATACTGCTGTCCGAAAAACTGCTTTGATCTCTGGTATTTTATTCCTCTTCCTGAAGACTCCAAATATCATTGGTTTTTAAAGAATATTGGGAAATTAATCAGAAGCAAAAAAATACTTATGTTTCCACGTAGGCAATGTTTCTTGTTGCAAATTGAACTTTGTTTGGACTGTATATCAAATACTCATGTGATATCAGCAATGTGTTAGGCAGACCAGAACATAACCTGAAATGTCATAGTTTTCTGTGATCAGTGACACTCTCAAAGCGAAATGTCTTCAATCCACTCAGTCACGAACCGAAAGCACCCCGAAAGCATTATCAAAGATTATTATGCCGCCGTTCGCATATTAGTAATTATAATAATTTGTAAGATATGTGCTTTATCTAATTGTTTTGTCGTGTAATTTGGCTTTTTATTACATATCGCCACGAAAGTACTGCAGCGAGAGTCTGCAGCGAAACGAAACCAAAAACAAAACAAATCACGAGAAGAACACAAATTAATAACGACACACGTTTTAAACTACAACAACAACACTTGTATCGAGGAAGTCTTTGCAACAACAAGCCACAGATGGGATGTAGCTAACCAATGGAATGTATGTAGTATACCTAAAACCAGCAACAACAAGAACAACCACATTAACAATAACACCAGCAAGACTAACAAATAAACGCTCTGCTTTAAAACAAATTAATATTAATTTGAATAAAATACAAATAAAGTAGTCTGGCGCACTTTGCATTAAGCGCGGCAACCCAACCACCAACCACCAAAACCCAAAATCAGAATCGACCGTAACCTTGCACTTCACTCCACTCGACTCGACTCGACTCCACACCATCACTTGCACACCACCATCCCAGCACTACCCACCCGGAATCCACTTAACTGCGACAACAACAACATCGGCAGCAGCAATAGAATGGAATCAAAGGAGAACTCAAACCCCAGCCAAATGGAAAGAAATCAATAAAAATGTTTAAAGTTTGCCGACTCGTGTATGGGACAAAAATGCCTGTATGCATGTGTCTGTGAATACGTATTGATCTTTATTTCCACGCTGCATACAAATCAAGATCAAAGTGGATTTTGGTAAGAGATCATCATGATCACGATGATCATGATCTCGCTGAAGATGACGATGAAGATGATGAAACACTTAAACACCACATTTTAAGGGAACGATGCGAGTATATAAAGATTTAAAACGATATTATTCAGATGATATTTTTGGTTATATGTACAGGTCACCTGCGACTAACTCGGAGTGCAGCTTGAAGTCAAATCTCACATTCGGATGGTTGAAGTTGGACAGGATTGACCGCTATCTACCTTTTATATGATTTAAAATAAAAACAATTATTGAATCAAGCTCGGTTCTATATGTTCTCAATATTATCCCTTTCGGGTGCTCAGAACGCCTAATATTCATTTAGGTCTAGTGTCATCGACTACCTTTATAAAAATTAAAATGGTTTTTTATACCCTCCACCTCCAGGATGGGGGTATATTCACTTTGTCATTCCGTTTGTAACACCTTGAAATATTCATCGGAGACCCCATAAAGTATATATACTGGGTCGTGGTAAAATTCTAAGACGATATAGCCATGTCCGTCTGTCTGTCTGTCTGTCTGTTGAAAGCACGATAGCGGCCGAACGAAATGAGCTAGGAGGTTCAAACTTTTCCTAAATGTATCTTATGGTTGTAGATCGGTTGGGATTGAAAGTGGACGAAATCGGCCCAGAGGGAAAAATTTTTCCCTCACAAGGACTGAAAATACCCCTAATATTTAGAGTATTTCAGCATGTTTTTTGAACATATTAGCTTGTATTTACTTGATATTTGCAATGCACATTCCCTTTATAGCATAAAAGGGCACCATAGAGTGATTTTTATTTGTAGGGGGCGAAATGGGACAAAAAAGGGATAAAAAATGGTACCTATCAAACGACAACAGATAGAAACACGAAATTTGGCGTGTACATTCCTCTAATAGATTAGATACATAATATAAAAGTATTTTTTCTAAATTCGTACTTTTAAGGGGTTAAATGGGGATAGAGGGATAAAAATAGTACCAACCTAACGGCTGCACCTAGAATAATGAAATTTGATATATACATTCCTCTGATTGCGTAGACACGTAAAATAAAAGAACTTTCCAAAATTCGTACTTTTTGGGGTTCAAATGGAAAAAGGGGAT
The DNA here is from genome assembly GCA_947397865.1 of Polietes domitor. Taxonomy (NCBI): domain Eukaryota; kingdom Metazoa; phylum Arthropoda; class Insecta; order Diptera; family Muscidae; genus Polietes; species Polietes domitor. The sequence goes on from OX377618.1 coordinate 34,916,548, forward strand.
AAAAATAGTACCTACCAAATGACAGCAGCTAGAATCATGAAATTCGGAGTAGACCTCTGACTGCGTAGACACGAAGAATAAAACATTTTTTCCAAATTCGTACTTTCAAGGGATACAATGGCTACAGGGGATAAAAATAGTACCAAGTAAACGAAAACAGCTAGAATGCTGAAATTCAGTGTGTACATCCCTCTAATTGTGTAGATACGTAAAATAAAGAGATTTTAGATAGTCGTACTCTTGAGGGAGCAAAATTGGAAAAAGGGGATAAAAATGGTACCAACAAAATGGCCGCTGATAGAATCATGGAATTCGGTGTATACATTCCTCTGACTGCATAGCCACGAAAAATATTTTTTTCCAAATTCGAACTTTATTTTGTTGCTTTTACGATAAACAATGGTAGAATCATGAAGTTGTCTTGTACTGCGTACGTGAGAGATAAGGTATTTTAAAAATTTATACATTTGAAATTAAAATAGGATGGAAATATAACCAACCAAACGACTGTAGCTGAAAATACAATCTCTATCCCCCAATATTTAGAGTATTTATGATTGCTCCCTTATATTTACTTTATGAATTGAAGTATTATATCCATTATGTATATATAGTATACAAATATTGGTAGCCTTGGCTTATTAATTAAATTTCTTATTTTCATACAGTTAAAATTTGTTGCGGACATTCCTCTTGTAGCTTGCAAGCACCACAAAAAAATAAAATTTTTAGCGGGCGAAATGGGACAAAAAGGGATAAAATATGGTACCAATGATACGACAACAGCTAGAATCATGAAATTCGGTGTGTACATCCCTCTAATTGCATAGACACGTAAAATAGAGGGATTTTTCGAAATTCGTACTTTTAAGGGATATAATTAAAACAAGGGATAAAAATGGGACCTACCAAACCGCTGAAGTTGAAATCATGAAATTCGGTGTATACATTCTGACTATGAATACTCGAAAAATGGCGACTGATTGTCGATTTTAAACAGTGCGCATAAGTATACATTATAGTTTAAAATAGTAAACAAATATAGTAATGTTCATAAAAAATATCACAATTTTCGTAATATGGTACTGTGCTTCTATGTAAAGTCGACATCCTTTAATCTGCTGGTAATACTGTGGAATGCACTCCGTGGTGGAGGGTATATAAGATTCGGCCCGGCCGAACTTAACGCCTTCTTACTTGTTTTTATTTTTATTTGGTAAAAAATATTGAAAACATTTATGCAAAAAAATTTTTTACGTACCAAACTATATATATGACTGATTGAATAAAGCCTCTTCGTCAAAGTATGCACTACATCAAAGCTATAGTTTGTATACCCTCCACCTCCAGAATGGGGATATACTAACTTTGTCATTCCGTTTGTAACACCTTGAAATATCGACCTGAGACCCTATAAAGTATATATATTCTTGATCGTCATAAAATTCTAAGACGATCTAGCCATGTCCGTCCGTCCGTCTGTTGAAAGCACGCTAGCATCTAAACGAAAGGAGCCAGGAGGTCCAAATTTTACATAAATACGTCTTATAGTCGTAGATCGGTTGGGATTGAAACTGGACGAAATCGGCTCAAAGGGAAAATTTTTACCCTCACAAGGACTGAAAGAAAACCATAATAACCCCTAATATTTTAGAGTATTTAAGAATACTTTTTTCCATATGTCTGCTTGTACTTACTTGATATTGAGTATGCGCATTCCCCAGATAACAAAAACGTGCACCATAAAACGATTTTTATTCGTAGGGGTGAAATGGGGCAAAAAGGGATAGAAATGGTACATATTAAACGACAACAGCTAGATACATGTGCACATTCCTCTAATTGAGTAGATACATAATACAAAAGTAATTTTTCCAAGTTCCTACTTTTAAGGGATAAAATGGGAATGAGGGATAAAAATGGTACCATCCAAACGGCTGCACCTAGAATAATGAAATTCGGTATATACATTCCTCTGATTGCGTAGACACAAAAAACAAAAGTTTTTTCGAAATTCGTACTTTTTGCGGTTCAAATGGGTAAAAGGGGATAAAAATAGTACCAACCAAATGTTTGCAGCTAGATTCATGAAATTCGGAGTATATATTCCTCTGACTGCGTAGACGCGAAAAATAAAAGTTTTTTTCCAAATTCGTACTTTCAAGGGATACAATGGGTACAGAGGGATATAAATAGTACCAACTTAACGGCTACAGCTAGAAAGTCGTGCTCTTATGGGGGTAAAATAGGAAAAAGGGGATTTTTACTTTTACGGGAAAAATTTGTTGAATTATGAAGGTAGGTTATTTTGCACTTGAGGCACTGGATTTTCAAAATTTGTATTTGTTTTGGTTTGGCTATATACAAAACTAGCTGAACCCCGCCCGCTTCGCCAGGCAAAAACACAAATGGTAAAATTAAAATCATATTGATATTATCGTGGTCAGTAATATATACGTTCCAATTTTCAGCCTTCTAGCTAAAAGACACTTTTGCCACGCCCCAACTACCCACCAAACGAAAATGCAAACTCCAGCATCATATTTATCTTTCTTGTGGTCAGTAATATATAATTTCCAATTTGCAGCCTTCTGGCTCAAAAAAACACTATTGCCACACACATAAAATGAAAATCCAAATTTCGGCATCATATTTATCATTCTCGTGGTCAGTAATATTTATGTACCAATTTTACATCCTATGTCCTTCCTTGGGCCAACACGAATTCATCAAGCCCAAAATCGTGAAAATCAGACGATCCGTTATAAAGTTTTGCGTGTTCACACGGACGGCATTCTCTTTTATAAATATAGATATACATATATATTCCTGTAATATTACTGGATTTCTACGAAAATCTTCAGCCTCTACGAAATGCAATCCATGGTGGAGGGTATATAAAGTTCGGCCCGGCCGAAGTTAACGCCGTTTTTACTTGTTATTTTTTTAAATAATTTTCTTAACCTAATATTTTAAAATATCAAACACGAATTTGCATAAAAACCCAAAAAATTCTCCTTGATTTAACATGGAAATGACCGAACAGTACTTTGGCTTATAATGTGATTCTAAGTTGGTCGGTAAAATAAATAATTTGCACAAATAAATTATATTCGGTACCGCAGTGGAAGGTATGGAAATTACTACTTAAGACACAAATTTCTTTTAATCATACTCATATAGAAATTATAGCCTTTAAAACAGCTACATTTTACTGGTACACTCTTTAGATGATTTCTTTATATGACCATTTGTGTATTGTCACAAGCATATTATTCGAGGCTTACTAGTGGTACTCGTATGTGTGATGATGTTTAATGTTGTAATGATCACATTTTTCCTTGATGACGATGCCGGGAAACAAAGGCTTGAACACAAGAAACACTCACTCACGCACAGCATTAGAAAAAGAAGGAATGATCATTCAAAAGAGGAGAGGCGGAAAACAGTGGAGAATGTCACATGGCACTGCAACAGCCGACTATGTTCCAAAATTTGTTTCTAAAGTGGCTTAGAAGTATTGTGAAGTGGTTGTATTGGTGTAGGAGCCCACCGGCTATTGGTTTGTATGCATACCCCTTAAACCACCATCATCGTCGTCTGATGTGGAAAATTAATTGTAATCAATATTGAGATATTGATTTCTTTTGTCTTTTATTTGGAGCCAAAACAATTAGTAAGAGTCTGCTGTTAAGATTAATGCGATGATTAAGAACCACTTTTAAACCAAAACAAAGTAGAAGAAGAGCGAACAGGAAATGAATATTATTTTACAGAAATTATGTAAAATTCTTGAATGCACATAATGCACTGCAATGCGGGATTTCATGTAAATGTCTGACATGACTAAAAAAATATCTATATGTGAGAATATTCGAATTCCTTAATACCAATTCCATATAGCCTTCATTGTCCCTTGTGCCATTCCAAATGATATGTCGAAACAGCCTTTATCTGTACACTTGGAAATTCCATTGGAAAAACTAACCCACATTGTATTTGTGTTTGCCTCAATTCAAAGTTTTGTTTCACCAAATTGCGAGTTTCGTTGGTAGGTTCCCATTATGTGAAAATGTATCACAATCACAATTTGTATTTACCTGAGCTCGCCTAAAGTTATTATCAGAAAAAAATGCCTTCATAACTAGTGAAAACAATGGATAAGTACTAATGCAATTACCATTCAAAAAAACGATATCACAAAAACACACACACACGTTGCGACGTATTCGCATTCAAATATGCAGCTGATAAGTTCGTTGTCATTGCTGTCGTAACGAAAATGCTACGTACGAACGTTGTGACAATGGTCGCAATCGATGGTTTCCAAAGTAGCAACTACAGAGCTACGAAAGGCAAAAAGTGTTCCCCCCCCCCCAAAAATAATAGAATTCAAGTTATCAAGAATGCGACCGTTTACATAATGATGGCGGAAATGGTGTTTCACTTGTGTTCACGAAGTGTATGAATATCAATTGTTTATGCCCCCGTTATGGATAAGAAAATTACTTTTAATTAATTTTCAAGTAGCTTCACTAAAAGAAAACTAAAGGGAATGTACTCAGACGATAACAATTGCGGCAATAAACATGGTATTGGGTGCTTTGTGCGAAGGGAAATATGGGGGCGGGAGATAAAATAAACGAAAGACTTAAGAAACAAGCATGAATTTGACTTTGCCTACCATCGCAAACATATACAGATTCAACGCGAAACAAATGCAAGAGAATTCATATCAGAAGATCAGAATTCATATCACAGAGAAAATTCTGATGGCATATATCTGTATCGATATCTGATATCTTATACCCAAGACTTCTGAGGCATGTGTAGTGAATATTACTGTAGCGCGGAAGTTGTTCTCTTATTAAAAAGTAAAAGTAAAAGATTTAATTTTTGCGATGAAGTGTTGCCCACAAAAAATAAACTCTTAGGCAGCTAACAATTTAAGATTGGTAAAAATGGATATCTGCACGAAAGACCAACGCGTTGTCGTTGTTAAGAGATATTTTAAAATACTGCCGATAAAAGATTCCAGGCGATAAAGCTCCACCTAGTCAAATTTGCCGCATTTCACTCTGAGAACTCATTGACGAAAAATGTGCCACTGTTTGGTATGGAATTTGGGCTGTGGGTGTCAATGGACCACACTTCTTTGAAAGTGATGACAGTCAAGCATTGACAAATAACCAAGTCTTTTCTGCATAAATTGGATGATATTGATATGGGTGACATTTGTCATTTGTTCGATGTGTTATTCCATATAACCCTATCATATGTACTTCATGTTTCAATAAAATAAATTATCTCGAAATTGTGTTTCTATTTAATTCAAGAATAGCGTAAGTTTTGGGATACCATGTTCTTCAGAGTACAGATCGATTAACTTTTGGCCAGAGAGCTTATACATACCGCTTAATATGCGGTTTATATATTTATTTTTATACCCTACACCACATCGTGGACTAGGGTATTAAAAGTTAGTTTCTAGCCAGATGTTTGTAACACCAAGAAATAATCGAGCTAGACCCACCTTAAAGTGTACGGAACGGCTTAGAATCACAAGCTGAAACGATTTAACGATGTCTGTCCGTCCGTCCGCTGTCCATCTAAGTTTGTTCGCACTTTACAGGTTGCAATTGTTGTCCGATTATCATGAAAATTGGCAGAAGTTATTTTTTTCGGCCAAGGACAATCGGTATCGAATTTGTAGGAAATCGGTTCAGATTTAAATATAGCCTTCATACAAATATCCCTATAATTTTCACTATTACTGCTCTAGAATACACATTTTACATGGGATCATGACACAAATTTCAGGATCGTGTTATATTTGAACTAGAAAGAGGTAAATGGAAAGTGGACTACATGGGTCAATGTTTTGGTATATCCCCCATACAAAAGTAACTCCGATTTACAATATTACTGCTCTAAAACGCACATTTTACATCGGACATTGATCAAATTTCCCACACAATGTTACATTTAGACTAGAAACACCTATTTTGAAAGCCAGCTATATGGGTCAATGTTTTGGTATAGCCCGCATACAAATGGGCCCCCAGTTTACACCATTATCGCTCTAGAACCCACGCCTTACATTGGATCTTGATAAAATTTTGCAGATTATGTTATATTACAATAAAGAATACCTACTTTGAAAGTGATCTATAAGGGCCCACTATTTAATGTAGCGCCCTTACAAGTGGGCCCCCATTTTTATTATCACCCCTCTAGGACCCACATTTTACGTCGGGAGTTTATCAAATTTTGCAGATTATATTAAATTTCAACTAAGAATACATACTATTAAAGACATATATGTGGGTCCATATTCTGGCATAACCCCCATACAAATTGGGTCCTAATTTCTACTATATTATCACTGTAGAATCCACGTCTTACATGGGATCTCGATACAATTTTGCAGATCATGTTATATTTCAATAATAACTATAATAACTACTTTGAAAGTGATCTATATGGGTTCACTTTTTAATGTAGCGCCCTTACAAATGGGCCCCATTTTGATTATTATTTGTTATATTTAAACTAAGAATGTATACTATGAAAGTTAAATATATGTGTCCCAACCCAAATGGGTCCCATTCTTAGCTATTACAGCTGTAGAAACTACATCTTACATCGGATATTGATCATGATATATATCAACTAGGAATACCAACCGTGAAGGAAAACTATATAGACCCATGTTTTCACATAGGCCCCAAGTGTTGTTATAGGCCCCCTTCCATACTTTGGTATAACCCAAATGGGCGCTTTCTACTCATTGGATCTTGATCAATTTTTCCAGATCATGTTACTTTTCTATATCTGCCGGAAAATTGTATTAATTATCATATTCGTATAATTTGTATGAACTACATAAAATTGCTCCCATGAAACAGCTGGGTTTAGTAATTAAAGCGAGGTATATACGCTGGGAGTGATGAAGGGTATTATATAGTCGGTCCCGCCCGACTTTCATGTTTTTTTGTTTTTTTTTGTTTCTGCAATAAATGTTTAATTTTACAACCCTGTTACTAACTTTTTTACTTGCAACGCTCCATAAGATATATATATATATAAAGAGTGATTTTTTTGAGGTTAGGATTTTCATGCATTAGTATTTGACAGATCACGTGGGATTTCAGACATGGTGTCAAAGAGAAAGATGCTCAGTATGCTTTGACATTTCATCATGAATCGTCTTACAAACGAACAACGCTTGCAAATTATTGAATTTTATTATCAAAATGCGTGCTCTGTTAAGAAAGTTCATTGCGCGCTTCCATTTTATGGTCAGTTTAATCGACCCACTGAAGCGGCTATTCGGGCTATTGTGACTAAATTTCGCACCAAATTTACATTGTTGGACATTAAACCACCAACACGCTTACGTAGAGTGCGAACTGAAGAAAATATCGCAGCTGTATCGGCCAGTGTTAATGATGACCACCAATTTTCGATTCGTCGCCGTTCGCACCAATTGGGTCTCTGTTACTCAAAAACGTGGAAATGCCAAAATTGGACTAAGCGGATGGACCACCTAAGACGCAGCCGCGGTCAACATTTAAATGAAATTATCTTCAAAAAGTAAATGTCATGGACCAATCTAACGTTTCAAATAAAGAACCGATGAGATTTTGCAAATTTTATGCGTTTTTTTTTTTAAAAAGTTATCAAGCTCTTAAAAAAATAAAATAACCTCTTGTATGGACACAATTCAACTGTCCCTTAGGTGTCCACGCAGGAGAGATTTCATTGTATTTAAATTTTACTTTTTACATATATTATAAACACTCTCGTAAACTTCACTATGAAGTCTTTTTGAAGAATATTTGATCTATCTAAAGCCTTTCACATTGTCATTATCTGCAGACTGATGGGTTTTCAGTACGATACAGCTTTCTGTCCACACAGAAAAATATTTTGCTGTTTATTTTTAATTATTTTACATTATTGCTTATAAACATAATTTCAATAACCATAATAATTGAATGTACAATATTTTCAAAAAAATATTTCATTATTCTTTTAATCACCGCATTAATTGTTTCAATTACTAGTGTACTCTCTGAGTGACGCTTACTGTGTGCTCAGCTCGTTGCTGCTTGTGTACATCAATAACTTGCGTGAATTGCTGGAATTGTGGTAATTACACAAAACATAATCATGCACGTGTCTTTGTTGCCGTTGAAATGTAATTCTCGTTTACACTGTGGTCATTGTTGCACTGGGTATAGAAGACTTGATCCCGCATTTTGTAAAACGCGACGCGTTGCATTGTTTTACATAAAATAAAGCAAGCGTTGAGGGGTTTCGAGTTGAAGGTGTCGAAAACGATCCATATTCGGCACCACTACGAAGTACATGTCAGAATACTCTTTTATGCTGTTAATTTAAATTTCTAAATGTTATAAAATATCGTAATTGAATCGTATTATGGTGTTTATACACTCCACGAGAGTATTATGTCTTCGTGCATTTGTTTGTAACACCCAAAAGGAAACGAGTTAGACTCATCGTTTATTATACAGATCGGCTTAGAATCACTTTTTGAATCGATTTAGCAATGTCCGTCTGTCTGTCTGTCCATCAAGTTACAAGTCGCAATTATAGCCCGATCTTAACAAAAATTGGCACAAGTAAATTTTGTGGATCAAGGACGAACGCTATTTAATTTGAAGCAAATCGGTTCAGATTTAGATATAGCCCCCATACAAATGTCGCTCCCGATTTGACTTTTTCAGCTCTAGAAACCACATATTTCACTCGATTTGCTTTAAATTTGACACAGTACCCTATAATTGAACTGGCAACAGCTGTGGTGAAAGTGGGTAAGATCGGTTCAGATTTTGATATAATTTTTATATATATATACAAATATGTCCTTTCCGATTAAAATTTGTTGTCAAACACATACAGTTACAGGATACAAAAATCCTTCCCGATTTCACATTTTTACAGATTTGAATTGTAATTGGATAGAAAGTGGAGTGTATCATATAGTCGGCTCCGTCCGACTTTAGCCTTTCCTTACTTGTTTTCTGATGTATTTTGGCTTTCAAAACTATATTAAATTTTTATGGATAATTTGTGTTCAATTAAAGGTACTTGCGATGGCTACAAATGTAGCGTCTTTAACTTTCCATAGAAACTGTGGTTTCCAAAACCGTCTCCAAATAGTTGAGAAAAATAGATTTTTTTGAACAAAAAAAATCTGTTTTGGTTATACAAAAAAAAATCTATAGAAATAAAAAAATAGACAACGTCTATATGTAAAAGATTTATGGATAAATGTAGAAGTTATTAATGTCTTTGTAGATGCAACCTATATTTTATTTTTTTTAATAGCGCGAAATATTTATGAAAGTTTTTCATAAAATATGGTGCCAAATTTGTTCGGTGGAGTGCTTTATTGTCCACCAAGTCTCATTTGTCCCACGTGGATTACAACTAACCAGTCAAACAATTTCTGAAACATTTTCATAACTATTTATAAAAGCTTTCATTAAAATAATTTATTAATAAATTAAACACAGACAATTTCTATATTCTAGGCAAATGAAACGTATTAGATAGTCGATAAATTTAAACCATAATAACATCTAGTACAAACCTGTACCACTACTTTAATTCAATTGCACAAACTTTTACTTGTTTGAACAGGCCTCTACTGAAAGAGAAAAATTCATATTTCACTGGGGTTTTCATTTTCTGTTCCCTCTTCACTTTGCTTCCTTTGATCACTTGCCGCTGGCATGTTTTACGTTTTGGCCTGGCCTCAGAGTGTCTTAATGTCGGTTGCATTCAAATGACCACCAATGTCTGTGACAACTTTTCGGCATGCGGTTTTACAAATTCCTCCATGCAGGGGAACATACATATCGTACTCAAAAAAGAGCCGGTCTCTGGCGCATACCTGCACACACACACACGTGTCCAACATTGTGATGGAATGACCCTTATGGAAAAAGCGATGAAATGAAACGGAACGAACGATAGACACAAGTTGGCTTTAAGTAAAAGCCAGTGTTGATGTTAATGTGCTGGTGTCAAAAGGAAGAGAAGGGCTTGTTTCTCTCTATATTGATGGTGTTCGCTTTTTATTTCACTGCGCAGTGCGCACACTCGCATTCACACCGGCACGACACAGAACACACACACGCTCAGTCACCCCTCGAATGTGGTGCTACGGTAATATTGAGACAGACGGTGGTCGAAATAAAGCTCTTAAGTGAATTGGCGTCAGTGCGGCTTAAGCGGTAAAAACATTTGTTTCGCCCGTTGCCTTTATCCAATTTTATACGCTTAAGTATGTGTGTATAATTAATTGTAATGGATACAAATAGCATCGATGTATTCGGTCATGCTAACCGAACGCAATCTCTGAATTGTGGATCTAGGTTTAAAAAATAAACTTGCACAGCTTCATCTTTGAACTCTTTGAAAAGTAATTGACTAATACACAATAATTTAAGTGACTTTCAAATTTAATCGAATCGAATTTCTCTGAAGGGAGATCAACTGACATGGTTCTCTTAGACATCAAAGCAGCTTTCGATATTGCTCGGTATAAAGCGCATATATGTAAGACGATTCATTTAAATTTTCCAAAATTCTTTAGGAAATGCTACATCGGACAAGGTTCAAATGCAGGCTAGTTGTCCACAGGGTTCATGCTTGTCATTGATCCTTTACAATATACTCACCTCCGTCTTCCCATATTTACCAAACTGTATTGCATCTATTATTGCAGATGATACCGCAATTCTAAATTCAGATGATGATATTTATCATCTTGAAATTTAAAATAAAGCAAGTAAGAAGGCGTTAAGTTCGGCCGGGCCGAATCTTATATACCCTCCACCACGGAGAGCATTGCACAGTATTACCAGCAGTTTAAAGGATGTCGACATAGAAGTACAGAACCATATTACGAAAATTGTGATATGTTTATGCACATTACTATATTTGATTACTATTTCAAACTATAATGTATACTTATGCGCACTGTTTAAAATCTACTACTATAAATAAATACAATGCTGTAATTGTGAAAGTGAACATGCCGAAAATATTAGGCGATTGCCAGTCGCCATTAGGGAGAAGCATTTTCAGATACAGACAAAGTGACTGCATTATTTTGATAAGAAAAGTAAAAATTTTAAAGATATCCCCATTCTCCGCCCAAATGTACTAGTTTGGAAAAAAACCTTTTTGTTTCGTCTCTTCATAGTCAGACCACCGAATACACACCGAATTTCATGATATCAACTTCAGCGGTTTGGAATGTCCCATTTTATCCCTCTTTTTCAATTATATCCCTTAAAAGTACGAATTTCGAAAAATCTCTCTATTTTACGTGTCTACGAATTATTGGGACGTACACACTGAATTTCATGATTCCAGCTGTTGTCGTATCATTGGTACCATATTTTATCCATTTCTGTCCCATTTCCGCATTTTATTCCTTAAAAGTACGACTTTCGAAAATTTCATCATTCTAGCTGTAGCCTTTTAGTTGGTACCATTTTTATCACTCTGCTCTCATTAAATCCCTTGAAAGTAAGAATTTGGAAAACGTTTTTTTTTCGTGTCACTCAGTCAGAAGAATGTATACCGCGAATTTCATGGTTCTAGCTGCATCCATTTGATTGGTACAATTTTTATCCCCTTTTTCCATTTACACCCTAAAAGTACGAATTTCGAAAATTTCCTTTATTTTATGTGTACGCAATCAGAGGAATATATACACCGAATTTCATTATTCTAGGTGCAGCCGTTTGGTTGGTACTATTATTATCCCTCTATCCCCATTTAACCCGTTAAAAGTACAAATTTAGAAAAAATACTTGTATATTATGTATCTACTCTATTAGAGGAATGAACATCGTGTTTCTATCTGTTGTCGTTTGATAGGTACTATTTTTATCCCTTTTCGTCCCACTTCGCCCCCTACAAATAAAAATCACTCTATGGTGCCCTTTTATGCTATAAAGGGAATGCGGATTGCAAATATCAAGTAAATACAAGCTATTATGTTCAAAAAACATGCTGAAATACTCTAAATATTAGGGGTATTTTCAGTCCTTGTGAGGGAAAAAATTTTCCCTCTGGGCCGATTTCGCCTACTTTCAATCCCAACCGATCTGCAACCATAAGACACATTTAGGAAAAAATTTGAACCTCCTAGCTTATTTCGTTCGGCCGCTATCGTGCTTTTAACAGACAGACAGACGGACATGGCTATATCGTCTTAGAATTTTACCACGACCCAGAATATATATACTTTATGGGGTCTCCGATGAATATTTTAAGGTGTTACAAACAGAATGACAAAGTGAATATACCCCCATCCTGGAGGTGGAGGGTATAAACATGTGGCTCTCCTGTGTGAAAGTTTATTGCTTTATTTATTGAAAATCACCCCTAATAATAAAAATTCCGAGCGCCCCGGTAGTCGAGTTGGTAGCGTGCTCGGCTATCAGCGTGGGGGTCGTGGGTTCGATTCCCACCAGAGGCTCTGGTCTGTCGCTGCAATATCTAGCTACAATGGTCTATTACAACGCAAAGAATCGAAACCTATTACCATCTTAGGCCTACAGGGGAATAGAAAAATCCACGCGATTATATTCCCCTTTTATTCGCGATAAGGGTGAATGTATCGATACGTTTGAGAGCATCTGTCGGTGTCAGTTTTGTAGTTCAGTCTCAGTAATACAAAGCATTTCTAGTGTATATCTATCCCTTCCACTAACGATGCTTCTCGAAATATTAATAAATGAAAATTAAAAAAAAAAAATAAAAATTATAACATTAACAATTATTGAAAAATATTTCTCAAAATGGAAAATTAGATTAAACGCCGAAATAACTCAAGCAATCTTCCGTACGAGAAAAAGAAGAATCTGTTTTATCCCACACAATCATACCGGTAAATCTGAAATAATTTGAGAAGAGAATGTATTCTACTTGGGTGTTATACTAGACACGAAAATAGCATTCAAACAGCAGGTCAAATCAAATATCAAGTCATAGTGGATTTCATGCACCAGTATAGAAGTTATGAAGGATTTATATCCTAGGATAGAAACAATTGTGTGGGAGGTTTGAGAAGGGGCGTGGCAATATTGTCCATATTCCATGCGAATGTATTTTCTATAAAAGCATTGCCAAATATCAATTTTCACAGTATAGAAGTTTTAATTTAAGAAGTTTAAATCACTCCTTCGTTGCGTTACCCTTTTTTCTGTCCCTACCCTGATATATACCCTACTACTCTGTAGAGTGAGGGTATAAAAAGAGTGAGTATGGGTCAACAAAGCTGTACCATAACTATTTTCTAGAGAGATGCTACAAAAAAGTCTAAAAATAATTTAATTTTAGGCCAAATGAAAGGTTTAACAATAAAGTATGATGAAATGATTCGACATTCAACGCTGAAAATGATGTGCAAAATTATTTGAGATGTGGTAATTTTAAAGAAATGTTCATAAAACGCGTATGAATTTCCTCATTTTTGTGGTGATTTAAATTTTCAACGATAGTTAGACATCAATTGATTATTTAACATGTTGACGTTATTGGCAGCGGATCATAGATCATATTTTATTCTCTTACATTTTATTTTGCCAACTAGTGAAACAGAACCGCCGTTTTTGAGAAAAACACAATTTTTTGACGTTTTTTAAAACCGCTCCAGTTAAGCGAAGGTAAATGAAATAACCGACATTTAATTAGATGGGAAAACCTGACCCGGCTTAATATACATTTACAGTGAGCAAAGTTTACGTACAGATAAGAATTTTCTACATAACTCCCAATATTGACCAAATATTTTAAGGACACACATCTAAAGATACAGTTAGCCAAGAAAAAAAAGGTTTGATTAAAATGATGAAAATAAAGCTAAATTTTTGGACTGACCCAAAAAAAGGCCAACAAAGTTTACGTACAGCAGAATATTTTTTCTTAAATAATAAATTTTATTATTATTTTTCCTTAAGTGAAAAGTTTTACTGTCAAAATATATACACTAATATATAACAAGTCTTGAAGCACTAATATCTTCTATAAATTTGGTTTTCATAGAAAAACGAAACCATTTTTCGTTCCAGGCCCGATATATGTCCTCTCACGCAGTATGTCAGTTTCAGTCGACTTTATGGTAGTTGGAACTATTTTTTGGAGTAATGAAACAATTGTTGTACCAAATTTGTATCCTGATGCTGTCCTGGTTATGATAACTATCTTTAAAATTAAATAATTACTCTGTAGATTGGTTGGTATTGAAATTATAAAACTCGATGTGTACATTCCTCTGACTGCGTAGAATTTTCAGAAATTCGTACTTTTAGAGACAAGAAGTGGAAAATAGGACACAAAATGGTATCAACCAAATTGTTCGGTGTGTACTCTTCTGAAGATAAATTATTTTTTATATTTTTGTACTGTTGGAGTGTTTTTTTAGCTCAATTAAAAATTAAATGAATGATTTGAAATTTCAATTGAGTTAATGTGTTGATTGCTCAGCTTTGTAAACTAATTAATGGAATTCGGTATCTGTTTCGTTTGTTTAAAATGACGAAATTCGATGTGTATACTAATTTAACTGCGTAGACGCTCAAAATAAAACGATTTTATAAAATTCATATTTTCAGAATAAGAAATTGTTAATAATATCTGATTTTTGAGTTCTGTAAAAAACCAAAATTAACATTAAAAATCGGATGTAGCAATCGGAGTTCATTTGCCGACACTATGTCCAAAAAACCCTAATAACACTTGATTTAGCATTATTATTTTGGGTTTTTGGGCAAATGAACTCCAATTATTATAAAATTTAGCATGAGGATAAAGGAAATTTACCCACCTTTTTATCTGCGTACCAACTTTTCAGAATTTAATGAGATGAAAATGACTAAATTGCGTTTTGAAACTAAAAAATCTGACTTTTTACACTAAATGTATCCTATCTTCCAATTTCGTGCAGGCAAAATATACTCTACAAAAACGGGGAACCCTTTAACCTTTCTAAATATATATATACTTCGTTAAAGGCTTTTGAAGGACAAAAAGTTGTGTTGGTTCAAAGTCAGACATTTGTTCAAAAGGCTATTTTTTTAAAGTATTTGTTACAAACAAACTATATTTGGCACAAACATACTTTTCGCGTCATAATAAAGCTAAGAAACCACAATTTCTAATAAAAAAGATCTGAGTGTAAAATCTCTTAAAATATGAGAGAAACAGTTCGACAAAGTCAAAAAAAGAAATTAAATTTTTTCAATTTTATGAAAATGAAACGTGAAAATCTGTAAAACAAAAAAAATAAATTGTTTTCTTGTTAAAAAAGCATAAATACAAAAAATAAAAATTTAATTTTTCTTCAAAATCGAAAAATACCAAAAGTAGTCAACTTTGGGCCGATTTCTAAAATATCGGATTTCCCGATTTTTAATGTTAATATCTCAAAATAATCCTTGGGTCCTTGTCTAATTTTGTTTTTTTTTTTTACAGAACTCAAAAATTTATACTTGAACAAAAGTTATTGAATTTTGGCCGATGGATTTTGATTGATTGAACCACTGTGCAACGTCGAGGTTCGATGGTGCAACGAAAAAAGTTTCGTCGTTATAGGTCAACAGCAAATATTTTCGATGCTGCAACATCTGTTTCGTTGCTGCAGCAATGCTGTTTCGTTGTTGCAACGATGCTGTTTAGATCAGAATGGTGCCCCATTTGGGTTATACAAAAGTATGGACATACGTGCATCTCTCAAAAAAGTAAGGAAAGGCTAAAGACGGACGGACTTTCTATCTCATTACAATTCAATTCGGTAAAAAAGTGAAATCGGGAAATCCTGTAAATGAATGTGTTTGACAAAAAATGTTAAATCGGAAAGGACATTTGTATGGGGGTATATTGAAACCTGGAACGATGTGACCCGCTCTCACTATGTATGTTTATTGACGAAATATAATATGTAAAGCTTGGCCAAAATCGGTTTAACATTCGGGAGCATTATTTGTATGAGGGCTATATCTAAATCTGAACCGATCTTACCCATATTCAGCATAGGTGTTTCTAGTTTGATTATAAAACGTTGTGCCAATTTTAAAGAAAATCGGGTACAATATGTGGTTTCTAAAGCGGAAAAAGTGAAATTGGGAGCGACATTTGTATGGGGGCTATATCTAAATCTCAACCGATCTAACCCACTTTCAACATAGGTGTTGCTAGTTCGATTATAAAATGTTGTGCCAATTTTAAAGAAAATCGGGTACAATATGTGGTTTCTAAAGCGGAAAAAGTGAAATTGGGAGCGACATTTGTATGGGGGCTATATCTAAATCTCAACCGATCGAACCCGTTTTCGCCACAGGTATTTCTAGTTTGATGATAAGGTGTTAAGCCAAATTTGAAGAAAATCGGGTACTATATATGCTTTATAGGGCGGAAAAAGTCAAATCGGGAGCCACATTTGTATGGGGGCTATATCTAAATCTGAACCGATTTCTTCCAAATTCAATACCGATGGTCCTTGGCCAGAAAAAATAACTTCTGCCAAGTGTCATGACAATCGGACAACAATTGCGACCTGTAGAGTGCGAACAAGCTTATATGGACAGCAGACGGACGGACGGACAGACGGACAGACAGACATCGTTAAATCGACTCAGCTGGTGATTCTAAGCCGATCGGTATACTTAAAGGTGGGTCTAGCTCGATTATTTCTTGGTGTTACAAACTTATAATACCCTAGTCCACGAAGTGGTGTAGGGTATAATTACTTCATCGAACAGCTGGAAATCGAATGTACTACATTCGAAACACATAGAAAATCAATCAAATCGATTACTAATCAAGTAACACAAAAACTAATAATATTCATATATTTATAGTTTTTTGCATTAATTAATGTTTTTCCATTTAAAAACTAAACAAGTAAGTAAAATTCAGAATAAAAATTCCAAAAATTTGTTTGGGATTTTTA
Source organism: Polietes domitor (assembly GCA_947397865.1). Classification (NCBI taxonomy): domain Eukaryota; kingdom Metazoa; phylum Arthropoda; class Insecta; order Diptera; family Muscidae; genus Polietes; species Polietes domitor. The sequence goes on from OX377618.1 coordinate 34,933,550, forward strand.
AAAACTCTTATATTATTTAGAGCTGAATTATTTATACCTGAAATGGATTTCAGATACTGGTATAGAAAGATTAGGGAGGTACTAGAAGGGGCGTGGGAAAAGCATAAATATTTTACTGGTTTAATGTGTTTATAAAAACATGTTCAAATATAAAAGTGCAACTGATTTTGACTATCCGTATGCCAGTTTTATTTTAACCATAGCTTATGCTAATTTGTGTTGGGAGGTACCAGAAGGGGTATGGCTATATCGCACATATTCTAAAAACATTCTCAAATATCAATAGAAGTTATAAGAGCTTTAATTTTACATCGGTTAGGGTGATTTGTGTGTGAAGTACTAGAAAAGACCATATTTTGTACACTTAAAGCGATTATAACGTTCAGACGCCCTATAATCTAACTGTAATATTCTGAAATACACTCCATGGAGAAGGTTATGTAATATTCGACTCGACATTTTTCTTCGACTAAAACGCTCGGATATGGTCCTATGCTCCACATTAGAACGACGGGAATAAATATATATATATACAACGCTCCGATGGATAGAAATCTGCACTCCCTGCTAGTGCTCTATGGCCGGATTCCACTATATGTATAAGTTTGTAATACTAAGATTTATAAACAATAACTTTACTGTGATTTTCAATCAAAATTGTTCTCTTTCTGATGCGATTTAGCAAGTGATGTTTCGCTGTGCATTTACTTATACACAAGTTCAACATTTCGATAACATGGATAAGTTTATACGAGCATTAATCCTAAATTGTATTATATACACACATTGCGTTGTTTGTTCTTCTTAGAATCGAATGATTAACTTTCTTTTGCATTGACGGATAAAAGATTTGTAAAGAATGTACTGTATGTACACGAAGCGATATATACAATTCTATATAGTATATGTTATCTGAAAAACTCATACACTTCCTCTTCGTGAAGATTATTCCCATAAAACGACAATAACAATTGATGTTGTTGCAAATAAAAAAAGAAATAAACGATAAAATTCCTTTTGTTTTTTTATAAAATCTGAAATATAACACAGAAGTATGCTTGTACGACTGATCTCAACAACAATAATAAAAAACGTAAACTTTATTCATAAATTTATTTTTATCTTTCACAATTGCCGATAAAAAAGTAAAAATATAAAATTATGTGACCATGGCAGAAAAGCCAGACATACGTTGCCAAGAGAAATGCATAAATTTCTGGAAAATCTTCACAGCAAGGGAGCAGAATGCTGTCGCCAATTTTGTGTGCGCTTTAATGCGTTTTTCTGGAAAAAAACGACGCTTACGGCGAGTACAAACAACAGAACGCTCACATAAATTCTAATAGCACGTGAAAATGTTGGTAACAACACAATTCAGAACTCACCTAAGGGTTTGAGCGCTAAACCTTCGGTTTCCAGACAAGAGTGCGGGCTATTGGGCGAGGGAGTGAGTGTGCGAGTCACGTCTATGGTCTGTGCTACTTTTTGACACTTTAACATGCAATTACCACGTAACACACACAGCATGAGGTCAACGAGGTCAAAACAATGTTAGTTTTATGAGTGTTCCTGTTCTGACAACCCTCCATCCGATTGGATTTTCACCATTAACCCAAATAGGAAATGGCAGTGGCATTTAAGAAAGCATAAACTTGGCCTAAAGTACTACTCGCACCTGTATTGTACTTTGACAGTTGTTGTTGTTATTCGTATGTGTGTGTTGCATAAGACGTTAAACAATTTAATTCAATTGTGACCTCTTTGAGAACGAAATTTTAAAAAGGCACTGTAAATGATCCACTGATAACGATATCAATATCTGCCATCAATGTTTTATATGCGGAAACAAATGAAATTATGCGAAGTCATAAATCATTATGGACTCAATGGTTTCTTTAGAAAGTAATCATTGGTATAATCTAGTTTTTTCCAGACATTAGTTATCAGTGTGAATTTGGCAACCAAATTGGGTATTCAGAGTAATGCCATTGAGGTGAACTATGTAATTGCAATTGTTGAAGAATATGAGGCAATAATACTAAAATTTTCAATAGTTTGGCTCTTTGTGACACCCCACATACTGACAGAAATGTGGTCAGGCTCTAGCCATTATTTGAGAGTTTCTCAGTTTTCACAGGAAGTAGGTAGTGTATCAGACAATACGAATAAATGATAACAATTGTGTGTTTCCAGGCTGAACTTGCCGCGATATGTTGCGAGTCGAAGGTCGTTTGGTTTATGTAATGATGAGGAAGACACTTAATAACATGTTAATATTGAAAAAAAAAAAAACAAGTAAAAAAGAGGCTCTCGATTTCCGTAGAAGTGCAATAACATTACAGGAAAATGGAATTTATATATATATATATATTTACATCCAAGTAAAAATATTGAAAAAACAATTTTATAAATAAATATACAATATATACAGGGATGCCCATATTCGACGGACCCATGTTTTTTTTTTTTAAAAATCAAAGAAAAAAATAAAAATTTGGCGGTTGGCAATCTTAATCATTTAATTTGTTCCAAGTAGATTTGTTTACATCAATTTTTGAATATGATATCTCTCAAATGGTCGCCTCTGGCGTTGATGGCGTATTGTGCCCTTTTTGCAGCATTTTCCATCGTTTTCGCCAACATTTCGGCCGGAATAGCGGCTATTTCTTCACGAATGTTGTCCTTGAGCTCTTCTACGGTCCTTGGCTTGTTAACGTAAACCTTTGACTTCAAATATCCCCACAAGAAGAAGTCAGGCGGCGTCAAATCGGGCGAACGCGGTGGCCAGTCCAAATCACCACTTTTCGACATCAAACGGCCCGGAAACAAATTCTTCAGAAAATCGATTGTTATGCGACTTGTGTGCGGTGGAGCGCCGTCTTGTTGAAACCAGAACTGCCTCATACGCTTTCGACGAATAATTGGCATCACAAAATTGGTCATCATGTCGCGATAACGCTCCTGGTTGACAGGCCCGTGCGCAGGATTTTCCCCTGGGGGGGGTTTTCATCTACACTCAAAAAAAAATTTCCCTATAATGAGTTAAAATTAACTAAAATTTAGGAAACCAAGTACATTTTTACTAAATAAGTAGAATTTTGCTGAAATTTTCCTAAATCTAAGTAAATTTTTCCTAAAAACAAGTAATTTTTTACTAAATTTAAGCAAAATTTTCCTAAAACTAATTAAATTTTAGTAAAATTTTGCTGAAAAAAAAATTTCCTAAAACCTAGTAAATGTTTTCAAATCAAGTAAATTTTTACTCAAACTGAGGGCAATTTTGCTGATTTTTTCCTCAAAACGAGTAAATTTTTAACTTAAACTGAGGAAAATTTTATACAAGAAAAAATGTGAAATTAAAAAATTAAGTTATTTTTAACTAAAAAATCAAACAAATAGTTTTGATTCAGAGTATGCAAAACTGATACAAAAAATGACAACATGAAATATTTCTCAAAAGTTTCATGATACCTCTGCCATAAAGAGTTGAGCTATTACTCCATGATTGTTACGAAGGCAAAATAGGCGCCTTCGCAGTGGTTGTTTAGAATAATTCATAAAGTATTTAAGAAATAAGTCTCTGCAAACGAACGAGAATTGCTTCTTAGATTAATATTCAAGATTTTTTAACAATTTCAAATGTTTTTTATAAATTCATTAATACCTAAATGTATGAAGAACTCGGCATAAATTTCAGTAAACATTTTAACTTCATTTTAGGAAAAAATACATTTTTAAGTTAAAGTAAATTTTAATTTTTTCCATACAAAAAATTTCAGATTTTTTTACTTTTCTCATTGTCAGCAAAATTGCATTTCAGTAATCCATCTATCAGTACATTCAAAGGAATATGTCAGTAAAAGAAAGCAGAAAGTCTACTGAAAGAGCAGATTTTCTGCTGTTAAAAAAGAGACAGCAGACTTGTATCTGCTGAGATGGTAAACAGCCATTTGCGCATTTTGTCCCAAGCTAATATAAAAGAAAATTCGAACTAAACTCGCTTATGAACGCTTATCTATTTTTATATTTTAATTAACAACAGCAAATTTTAGCAGACTGCAAACTCTTTAGCAGTGTGAATGGTGATGTAAGATTGCAGAAAACTGCTGTAATAGCAGAAAGTGCCTGCTGATAGACAGCAGACAATCGCTGCTATTTTATCGAGGGCTTATATTCATAAGTGGCTATGAAAAAAACATAAATTTTCAGGAGAGCGAAAAAACTGATTTTCTCCTTAATTTGAAGAGAAATTATTAATCGCTCTTCTACAGTTTAATCTAAAGAGGATTACTAATTGCTACGATTAAAAAGTTTTCGAAATTTCCTATTATTCGTGGTTTCATGGTTCATAGCCACTTTTGCACGTTTAAAATTGAGCACTATGAATGTTGAAATAAGAATAAGATTTATTGTAAACTCCATAACTTGTTGCATGAAATCTTGACAATGTTGTATAGAAAACGCTTTTTCTGTGATGTACAAATCGAATTTAAAGATTCCAGCTTCATCCGTCAGATTGGTCGATTGTAACATATATGTAGCCAGTCGCGAAAATCGCTGCAATTGATGAAAAATCTAAAATTCGCCGTTGCAATTCCTTATATTTTAACTTTCTTCATTCATAATTCTGAAACTATTCATACACAAGTATTCCCCATGAAGTCAGCAATAACATGCCAAAGAAATATTTTGGTATTATCAAAATAATAAAAAGTTACGGCAGTTTTTCTAAATATACTTTTCACAATTTTTGACTTTACAGCCACCATTTTTCCTATTTTAGCCTGATAACTTGGGAATCAAAATGCTATTAACGCGAAATGATGGAATTTGATAGTACGATATGCCTTAAATCTAGAATAATGTTTTAAACAAAATCGTTGTAGCGAATTATATCCTTCGGTTTTATGCTCTCCATTGTTGACATATTTTGTTTCTATTATTTTTATGTTCATTGCCACTTATGCAGTCACAAACTAACGTGCGAGAGGATAGCCAAATCAGAAATAAAAAATGGCTTTAGAAAAATCTTTTCCAAATTTTCCAGATGACATCCAAATCTGAGAATAGTTGGGCATCAAAAACTCATTTTCGAGCAAATGGTTCATATCCACTTTTGAATATAAACCCTCGATATATATTTTGAAGAAATATTACACAAAAAAACGATAAAATTCCTCGGCGATAAACCCTTCAGTCCCGCATTTTTTCTATGATAAATGCAGAAAATTGGATATGCTTTTTGACAAAGTATGGGTCTAAATAGGATGTCTACAGAGTTTTGGGGGTTTTAATTGATATAGGACATGAGTAACAGGATGTTTACTCAAAATCTTTATACGCATATTCCGATTAAATAAAAAATATTTGGAAATGTTTCTTCATTTTTATAATCTTAAACATGTATAAATTCAATTAACAAATACAGTTTTTTGTATTCGATGAAATGCAAGAAGAAACAACTAGACATTTTAATTCCAAAAAACCAAATAACTGGTATTTTAGAGCATCGTTTTCCTACGTAGATCCAAGTTACTGAATTTGTTGTTTCTCTTTTGACTAATACTTGATACATATGTACAAAAAATACTAACTCTGAAAAATATTAGACATAAGTGATAAATATAACAAAAATTTTAGTAAGTTAAGACTCATTTCTTCATTTGTCGAAATGGATTTGTCTTATAATTGCAAACTCCCAAAACATTGGAAGTAACAGAAAACGTTGTTGTTGCATCTGTGATGAAAATAGGACACATCGGTTCATATTTAGATACAGCTCCATAAAAATGTCCAATCGCAAATGTTACATCGCTCTAGCGCTCTACAAGCATCAAAAAAATTAATTGCTTTTATTAAGAATATTTTAGATTTCATTATGATTCTTATCTACACTTTTTTAAAATTACTAAACGATTTTGTTATTAAATTTCCAAACTTTTATTGCAGTACATAATTAAAAGTTCATAAGATATAGCTCAAGTCGAATGTCAAGAAGTGGTATCGGTTAATAAAACTGAAAATTTTCCGAACAATTGGGTGTCCATTAGCGAAATTAGTACTACACAATCTTGAAATTGGCACAATTCGTTTAGTTTGTTTGTATTTTTCATAACCTTTGTCCGAAATTCAAGAAAGAGACCACGATTTTTCTATGTATTTTTCGTGTTTTCATGATTTTACTGCAAAATTACCATTTCAGACGAGTTATTTTAAAAAAATCTTAAAAATTCTATATTTTATTGCTTCAGAAAGTCTAGAAGGTTTTAAAAAGTATATGTTCGAAACTTCTCTGGGGGGGGTTTGAATTATTTGCTTTTATTAAGAATATTTTAGATTTCATTATGATTCTTATCTACACTTTTTTAAAATTACTAAACGATTTTGTTATTAAATTTCCAAACTTTTATTGCAGTACATAATTAAAAGTTCATAAGATATAGCTCTAGTCGAATGTCAAGAAGTGGTATCGGTTAATAAAAATGAAAATTTTCCGAACAATTTGGTGCCCATTAGCGAAATTAGTACTACACAATCTTGAAATTGGCACAATTCGTTTAGTTTGTTTGTATTTTTCATAACCTTTGTCCGAAATTCAAGAAAGATACCACGATTTTTCTATGTATTTTTCGTGTTTTCATGATTTTACTGCAAAATTACCATTTCAGACGAGTTATTTTAAAAAAAATCTTAAAAATTCTATATTTTATTGCTTCAGAAAGTCTAGAAGGTTTTAAAAAGTATATGTTCGAAACCTCCCTGGGGGGGGTTTGAACCCCCAAAACCCCCCCCTGCGCACGGCCCTGCTGGTTGATGGTAACAGCATGGCCATTTTCATTTTGGAAGAAAAACGGCCCAATGACCGTTTTCGCACTAACGCCGCACCAAACTGTGACTTTTTCGTCATGAAGAGGCACTTCTTGAATCTCCTGAGGATTTTCAGTGGCGTAAATACGGCAATTTTGCTTATTTACGGTCCCATTCAATGTGAAATGGGCTCATCGGACATGATAATTTTGTTCCAAAATTGCTCGTCATCTACGGCCATTTCGATGACTCTTTAGGCCCATTCCAATCGACGAGGCTTGTCCACAGGCAACAATCTTTGCGTCAATTGAATTTTGTACGGGAACAAATGCAAATCAACGCTAATAATCCGTTGTAAAGTGGACCGAGCCATGCCCAACTGCTGAGAACGCCGTTTTTGGGATGTTCTTGGGGACCTCTCAACACTGGCTCGTACGGCAGCGATATTCTCGGCCGATCGCCTTGGTCGACTTTTATTTGGCCTCTTCGGATTAGAAAGAGCCTCACCAGTCGAAAATTTTTCGTATAAACGCTTAATGGTGTTCTTAGAAGGCGCACTTCTCACATTTTTTAATATTTTAAAAGCACGTTGAGTTTTCACAATTGACTTGTTCTGTTGAATGTAAATTTCAACTATTTCAGAGCGCTCGCGTCGCGTGTATTGTTACATGGTAAAAATCTGCTTGGACTGACGCTTCAAACGCGGTATGTCATTAAGCGATCTGACATCTCTGTCAAAAGTTATGGCGTTGCCAGATGGGTCCGTCGAATATGGGCAACCCTGTATAAATATAAAATATATAATACGTTTATACTATATATATCGAAATATAACTTCAAGTCAATTTAAAGAGTAAATATAAGACAACAATATTCAAAAATAGTACAAATTTTGAAAATCCATTCATGATTCAACTAATTTTTTCCGTAAATGTAAAAAATGTACGACGAATATACACACCGAATTCTAGCTGCGGCCATTTGGTTGGTACCATTTGTATCCCCTTTTTTCCATTTTACCCCCTTAAAAGCACGACTTTTAAAAATCTCTTTATTTTACGTGTCTACGCAATTAGAGGTATGTACACACCGAATTTCATCATTCTAGCTATAGCCGTTTATTTGGTACCATCTGTTCCTATTGTATCGCTAAAAAGTACGAACTAGGAAAAACCTTTTTATTTTTCTTGTCTAAGCAGTCAGAGGAATGTATACTCCGAATTTGATTACTGTAGTTGTGGTCATTTGGTTGATACAATTTTTATCCCCTTTTTTACATTGTAACCACAAAAGGTACGAATTTCGAAAAATGTCTTCATTTTCCATGTCTACACAATCAGAGGAATGTATACACCGATTTTAATTATTTTAGGTGCAGCTGTTTTGTTGGTACCATTTTTATCCCTCTATTCTCATTTTCCCCTTTAAAGTACGAATTTTGAAAAAAAAACTTTTATATTACGTATCTACACAATTAGAGGAACGTATACGCCAAATTTCGTGTTTCTAGCTGTTGTCGTTTGATTGGTACCTTTTTTTATCGATTTTTGTCCCATTTCACCCCCTACGCTCTTTATAGTGCGCCTTTTTGTTATAGGGGGAATGCGCATATCAAGTAAGTACAAGCAGACATATTGCAAAAAAAACATGCCTAAATACTGTAAAAGTATTTATTATGGGCATTTTCAGTCCTTGTGAGGGAAAAAATTTCCCTTTGGACCGATTTCGCCCAGTTGCAATCCTAACCGATCTACGACTATAAGAAGCATTTATGGAAAATTTGGACATACTAGCTCCTTTCGTTTAGATGTTTTCAATAGACGGACGGACGGTATTGGCATTCATAATAACTTTATGAGGTGGAAATCACAGGAGTCGATGTAATGAGTTGTGAAAGATTGTCTTCGAGTCAAACTTCATTGTCTTTCTCTTCCCCACCCCTCGAAACTGGATTTCATAGAATATATTCTTGTCTAGCTTTCAATTATACCGATTCGCTTAAAATTCCTATATATTCGTCGGGATGTGTTAAATTTTAAACTTGTGGGTGATTGTATATCAGTATTATACTACTTTATCCACTGCAAGAATTTGTCTTCGTAATATTTATGAAGCGATTTCATAATTAGTTTTCAAAAATTAAGAGAATGTTTTATCATGTTCTGGTGGTGGCTGTCACAACCTAAACAGAATATTTTTTTAATCTGAATGAAAATTCATAAATATTCATTCATAAATAACAAAATATTTATCAAGTATATTTGGGTCCAAGTTCATACTTAAGTTCAACTCCTCTTCATATGGATAAACTGGTTCGGCGTTTACAAACTGCAAATGTTTTTAATTTTTCCATATTTCCATAGAAGAGAAGAAAAACATTAGGCAGAAACGAACGTTTAGACAACTTGTGAACTTCGTTTCTTTTGTGGCTAACGTTATTTTGTTTTCAATAAACATGTCACATCTCTTGTTATAAAATATATCAAGCTCCCAAAAAATTTAGAAGTAACTGACAACGCTTGTGTCAAACGTTATTTCTAGTTTATTGCATCTGTGGTTACAGTTGATTTTACCTTGTCCGCTTTAGAAATTACATGTAGTTTGCTTAATATAGGAAAGGCGTATATCGATTTTTCATTTCCTCACAGGAGAAGGAAAAATATTAGGTACCAAATTCCGAAAAACTTTAGACATATTTAAACATTTTAACCCGAATAGTGCTGTAATTATTTTTTTCGAATTTTGAGATAAAACTTTCATGTTATCAGTGATCCACACCAGAAGCGTTGGTGAACGTCTTTTGTGTGTGACCATATTCGGGTTAAAGCATTTTTAATGAAAATATACATCAAATTTAAGAATGAAATAATGGGAGGCGTATTTGAGTATTGAGTATTGTTCAAATGTCCTATATCTCGTTATATTTCATCTTGTACGCCAAGTGTAGGTGACATCAAATACCCTTTCCGACTTTCATGCTCTGATATAAGCGACATAAAAGTGTCGCTGACGATTTTGCATCTGAGTATTTTAGAAGTCAAGTATTGTTATATTATATCTGGGGACATCTGTTGAAGACGTGGAATATATCGGTTCATATTGTGATATAGCCCTTATTTAACCAATGATAGACGTAATTTACTTTGGTCCATAAAACACGTTTAAAATAGGGTATTTTAATTATAGCAATGGCCTGAATAGATCTCCGACAGATAAAAAGTGCATCTGACAATTTAAGCGAAAAATTTGTTACAATAAAACAAAATTAGTCGAACAAACATTAATTTGAATTATTGAAAAGTTTAGTCAACATTTAACTGGAATATTGTCCTGGCTCAAGACCATTTTGCATCTATATTTTATAGAATGAAAATTTATTTTCAAATGGCATCTTTTAATTTTATGTATGTCCTAAAAACCGAATGAATTAAAGTTGGTCACTTATTTTCAAATATTTTTATTTTAAACGTACATATTCTTATGGATTTTTTTAAATAAAATTTAATTTAGACAAATCTTGTTTGAAACAAAATATTGTAACATATATGTATGTACATAAGTATATATATTCATGGAGCCATGTACCTCTGATCTATCTAACCGGGTTTTTATATATGCACAGATTGTGCATCTAACCGAGTTTTTTATATGCACCGATGATACATTTAATCGAGTTTTTATATGTGCATTTCCCGCTTATATGCACTTAAAGTCGAACATCCCAGCAAAAACTCGGTAATGACACATCATTATTATTAGCATTACCTAGTAATGACTGCTCATTACGCGCTGCATTATTTTGAAGTATGAAATAATGACCACTTTATAATGGCTTACAAAAGTAGTTATTGATAACAGAAAGTCCACATTGAGGTGTGTGTAACTTTGCGTTTCATCCATTTCGATGTTACGGCGACTGTCGCTCGAAGATTAAAACGATTTGATATTTTCGATTGATAAAGCAAATTTAGTTCCTTCATGTCAATCGAAGCGTACGCATGTGAGTTATTTCTTTGCAGAATCATATAGGTGACTGGTTGAACTATATTGGAATTAAAAAATGTTTGATTTTATTGTTAAAATAGTATTATAATACTATCTTATCAACACAACAACAATAAGAACAAAGGAAGATACATTCACCATTCTTCTTATTGCTCTGTTCCTTTTGTTACAACAACAAAACTGTATTTTTTTGTGTATACGTTCGCTTGCCGTGGTGTCGTTGTTTATCATACAAAATTTGAAATATAACGAAGTTGCAATAAGTTGAAGTTGCTAGAAATGTTTTGCTGTGTGTGTGTTGAAACCATCAACCACAACACACAACAACGTCAACCAACATACTTACCAACCAGTACTTATATATTAACGTTTTGTAAGCGTGCGTGGAAGTACTTATTTCTCATCTTTTTGTAAGCGTACGTGGAAGTACTTATTTTTTTTACAATCCCTTTATAAAAATAATTAGAAACGGATCCGAAAAATAAGTAGTGAAGGTTTTTGGTTTTGCCTTATTCCCCACATTTGCGGGGTTTTTTGCTGAGATTTTTGGGAATGCATATATGCGATAAATACTGTACAAACTTAACTTATCAAGTATCAAACCGGGGATCGGTTTGATACTCGCTCCGGCTTAAATTTTATTTCTTTTTATTTTCGATAAACGACTTTTTGTAATCAATATGTGCATTTCTTCATCGAGTAAATATGAAAAATGTATAATATTATCTTATAACGTCCCTCTTCACCAAAAAATTATAAAACAATTAAAACCAAGTAAAGAAAGGCTAAAGTCGGGCGGGGCCGACTCTATGATACACTCCACTTTCTATCCGAATACAATTCAATTCGGTGAAAACGGGAAGGGTTTTTGTATCCTGTAAGTGTATGTGTTTGACAAAAAATTTTAAATCGGAAAGGACATTTGTATGAGGATATATTGAAACCAGAGCTGTTAAATTTCGATTACGATTAGTAATCAATTACATTACTTTTTAAAAAGAATCGTAATGATTATATAATCCACTATTCAACAATTTCTGATTACTAATTGATTACGATTACAAATAATTAAAAAATAATCAGAATTACTTGCGATTACCGTTATCTTTCGATTTTAGCTGGCAAAAGAACGAGAACAGAAAAAATCAAAACTGACATATATTTAAAAGTCAAAAGTTTTGACAAACAGACTACTATGACTCTCATACCGATTTCGCGAGAATCAAAAGTAATCACAAAAAATCAAAAGTAATCTAAAATAGTCAAAAGTAATCAAAAGTAATCTTTTAAAGTAGTCGAACTCATTTTTGATTACTTTTGATTATATTTGATTATTTTTCAGTAATCGCAAGTAATCCTGATTATTTTTTGATTACTTGTAATCGTAATCAATTACTAATCGTATAAAACTGAATGTAATCGTATTGTAATCATTAATTCTACTTAAAAAAAAAGTAATCTAATTACTAATGATTACGATTACTAATCATTACTTAACAGCTCTGATTGAAACCTGGGACGAAATAGGTGAAATATAAAATGTTTGGCCAAACTGGCCAAAATCGATTAAACTTTTGGGAGCAACATTTGTATTTGGGCTATATTTAAATCTGAACCGACTATAATATTTTAAAGAAAATACAATATGTGGTTTCTATAGCGCAAAAGTCAAATCGGGAGCGACATTTGTATGGGGGCTATATCTACATCTGGACTGATCTTACCCAATTTCAGCATAGATGTTTCTAGTTCGATTATAAGATATTGTGCCAAATTTAAAGAAAATCGGGTACAATATGTGGTTTCTAGAGCGGAAAATGTCAAATCTGGGGCGTCTTTTGTTTGGGGGCTATATCTAAATCTGAACCGATCTTACCCAATTTCTGCATAGGTGTTTCTAGTAAGATTATATGATGTTGTGCCAAATTTAAAGAAAATCGAGTACAATATGTCGTTTCTAGAGCGGAAAATGTCAAATCGGGAGCGTCATTTGTATGGGAGCTATATCTAAATCTGAACCGATTTGACCTATTTTCACCATAGATGTTCCTAGTTTAAATATAAGATGTGTATAAATATACAAAAATTGGGTCGGTATTAAGAAATCTGATATAATGAAACAGATATGTATATTTTATATATATTTTAAAAATTTACAAAATGGAAATGGGAAATCTGAACATAGTAATAATAGGACTTGACAGATCCCATGCTTGTTGACCATGTAAGACTGTAAGAATAAAGATTAGACAAAACTATCGTTGACTCATACAAAAATAAATTTATGATTTATTTTGACTGGATCTATTTTATTTCGTGGCCCAGTCTAACTTACTATACTCATGTGTGTAAGGCCAACGTTAAACTGAGCCAACGCTCTTCTGAAGGGTATAAAACTCTTGATTTAGAAGATGATGATGAACCTTTCGAATATTGCAGTTCCCTGCCATAAAATATGTCCACATTGTACCCATTATGCATTTTGGGGAAAAACAAAAACTTTCATTGTAAAATTAATTTATTTTATAATATATGTGTGTATGTATTTCATTAAAATCGTGCTCTTTCTCTTCTAAAATGTTTATATTTATTGGTGTCGTAAAAGTGTCATAAATTAAAGGCGCTTAAAAGTCACACACAAACACACCCATATCTACCTAAATACGGTCAATACAAAAACCTAAATGGCTCAAGAAACTACAACAATAGCAAGATGAATTTTGGGAATACTGTTGTACTGGCTACAACAACTTGTTCCGTTTCCAAGACCAGCAAATACGTTGCAGACACACACACGCAACTACTTGGAATGGACACAATCATAAAACTAGGGTGCATAAAAACCGGTCATTTATGGAAACCGGTTATCGGTTCATTATCAACCTTTCTTTGAGGGTTTCGGTTTTCAGTTTTGTATTATTTATTTTCTATTTACGAAACTATACGAATTTCTAAACGTTTTGTATAACATGCCAATGGAAATTGTCATGTAATTATTAAAACTTTTCTTAGAAACTATGATACTGTTTGTTCACATAATCCATGCAATTTATCATTGTTATACCCCCACCATTGTATTCTGACGTTTTACATTTATTTGTAAAACCCGAAGATTTGATATTTCCCGCAGCAAACTAGCACACGAAACAAACGCTTTAGGCTAATCGAATAGAAGACTCCGGCAGGATACTGCGTTGGCGAAAACCGGTTGACCGGTTTTAGTTTTAACATCCCTATATGCATTAAATTCTGTTTGTTGGCAACACGCAGAGTTTTTGATATTTTTGTTTGATAAAAACCTGCTAAAATTCCTCAAATTTAGCATTTTCATGCTCTTTCTCCGTCCGCATATATCTGTCTTTGGCCCATTGTGTTGCTGTCTCTTTCTTGCAATTATCCATTAGTTTTATGTTGTTTTGTTATATTTTATGGCCTAAAACGTACTTAAGGTAATTACTTTATTGCCGTGTGTGTGCCTTCGCTAGTCAAGCAAGACTATTGACTTATTGGACATAGTGCGTCATATAGGACGAGAGAGAGACGTAGGAAGAGAGTCGAGGTAGGTGTCACGCCGCGCTATTGTCGTGAAGGTCATTTGTGTTATATGACCGTCTGGCCTAAACAATGGCATAACAATTGCGCCATTGTTAGGCCATTGTTGAATGGAGGCGCCACCAGTTAATTGCCAAAATTTTTAAACAGAACCAAGCACACATCGACGGCGCTAAGTGGTCGAGAGGTAGATCGGACTCTTGTCTTGTTTTCTCAAGTAGGAAACATAATTTAGCATTCAATTTTTAAAAAAATTCCTTAAGGTCATTTGTCACTAGCATTTGTTGCTGCTGTTGTTGGTCTTAATGGAGGCATGAGTAAGAAAGAGTGAAAGTGAAAAGGGTTTACGGCTACATGTATGCATAATAGGTCTTTAAACCGTAAAAAGGGTTAATGTTGCAGTTGTACCTGTTTCTGGTTGTTTGAAAACATTCTCATGGTGTTTGAAGGGCCTTACACGCAAGGCCAATTTGACTAATTAAGCATTTTAGCTGGTGATGTGTCAGCATAAACAATGAACTTATTTTTCAACAATTCCAATTTCCATCGCATTTGCCAGTGCAGAACTAGAGCAGTATTAGGGTTGCTTCAGAAGCCAATGATAAATGAGATCTCATCTAGTCTGCATAGGAAACCAGTTTCGTGACTTTTCTTTGTACATGAAATTAAAGACAATTTTAAATAATAAAACAAGTAAAAAAGGCGTTAAGTAAAAACGTATGAATTTGGAAAAATCGTTTTTATTTTGCGTTTTTATGCAGTCAGAGGAATGTATACACCGAATTCCATGATTCATTCTAGCTGCGGCAATTTGGTTGGTACCATTTTTATCCACTTTCTAAAATCTCTTTATTTTACGTGTCTTCGCAATTAGAGGGATATACACACCGAATTTCATCATTCTAGCTGTAGGGTAGTTGGTACTATCCCCTTCTTCAAATTTAACCCCAAAAAGTACGAATTTAGAAAAATAAGTTTATTTTACGTGTCTACGCAATCAGAGGAATGTATACATTGAATTTCGATTGGTTGGTACGATATAGAATAGAGGGACATTCCCATTTTACCCCTTAAAAGTACGAATTTGGAAAAAATACTTTTATATTATATATCTACTCAATTAGAGTAATGTACACACCGAATTTCGTGTTTCCCAAAATAAAAATCCCATTTCACCCCCTACAAATAAAAATCACTTTTTGTGCAAGTTTTTGTTATAGGTGAAATGCGCTTGCCCAATATCAAGTAAATATAAACAGACATATGCAAAAAGCATGCTGAAATAGTCGAAATATTATGAGTATTTTCAGTTCATGTGAGGGAACAATTTTTCACTGTGGGCCGATTTCGCCCACTTTCAATCACAAGCGATCTACAACTATAAGACGTATTCATGAAAAAATTACGTTTTGTCTTAGCTCGTTTTGTTAAGACGCTAGCGTGATTTCAACAGACGGGCGGACGGACATTGCCACATCGTCTTAGAATTCTATGACGATCAATAATATATATACTTTATAGGTTCCCATGTCGATATTTTAAGGTGTTAGAAACGGAATGACAAAGTTAGTATCCTCACCCTGGAGGTGGAGGGCCTTTGAATATTTGAACATTTTGAATATTGATCCTGTACGAATTTCCGTCTTCAGTGGCACAGAAAAGACTACATAACAAGGGTATCCAATTATTCGATTAATCGTTTATTTGAAAACAGAGAATTTTCGAATAATCGAATAATTCCCTTAAGAATTGTTCGATTTAATTTAAATTGAAATGTGAGTTAGTATTTTTTATAATGAATTAAAAAGCTCACAATCATATGTTTCAATAACGGATGATGAAACAGTATTTATAAAGAATATTTTTAAAAATTTGTAGAGTATGTATACACAAATTCATTTGTATTGTTATTAATAAACTATTCACTAATTTAGCCGATGAAACTAACAGATTATAACTTCAAAATTCGAATTTAATAACAATGCATGTTATATTTTATATGTATACGTGGGACTTCGTTCATATTTATAATTTAATAAAGCTAACTGCTTAGATCATTGATGGACCTTTCCAAATGAATACAACATATTACTAAAAAATTATTTTATTATATTATTTATTATTATATTTATTTTTTTAATGCAATATTTATATATCGATTAATCGATTATTTTTTGCAATTTATTCGAATTATTCGATATTTGAAAATGGCGATGTTTTTATGTCGAAAAACAGAGAAAATGTATCGATAGTTGTGGTCCATCCTGAAAGTGACCGAAGAGTGTTGAGAAACAGTATAAAGTTTATTTTTAAAGGATATGCAGACTTTTCTGTACCACTGTATAATTTATCTAACCGATAAATTATAATTATGATTTACTTTATACAAAATAAATAAATATAACAAAAAGGATAATATTTCCCTTATATTAAATTAACACTTTAATAAAAAGTTGAATAAAAAATAACATTGCCATCAACTACAATATATGTACTTTAGAGCGTACCAGGTTACAAGTAAAAAAAAAAAGTTCGCCGTACACCTTCGAATATGAAGTATTATTGAAAGGTAGTTTCAAAAAAATTTTTTTTATTTTTTTATGCCGAACGTAGGGGTCGCGCTTTTACATTTTTCTATATAACTTCTGCATTTATAAACGGATTTTAAAGTGTGATACATCGATGTTTTTGTCCGATTTTTTTGTCTTTGAAGTCATTGAGCTCAAACATGATTCATGATTTTATGCGAGCTTTAATTTTCGATTATTAGAGTGGTACATTAGGGTAGTAGCAACTGAGAAATGATGGGTAAGTACCAGAAGGGGGTGCTTGAGCTCAATGACTTCAAAGACAAAAAAATCGGCCTCGTCGAGACAAAAACATCGATGTATCACACTTTAAAATCCGTTTATAAATACAAGTTATATAGAAAAATGTAAAAGCGCGACCCCTACGTTCGGCATAAAAAAATAAAAATTTTTTTTTTGAAACTACCTTTCAATAATACTTCATATTCGAAGGTGTACGGCGAACTTTTTTTTTGAGGTACGCCCTAATGTACTTAGGTGTTTCTGAATATAATACATCCGAATTGCAGTTATTTCGATAGAGTCTTTTGTTCTTACGAAGGAACTTTCTGTTTTTATAATGGAAAGGAGGAGAACCTCATTCAAATATAGAAACTTTGGCCATTCGTGTCATGTGTGGGAAGATATCATCAGTGGTGCTTCTGTGTAGAGTGTTTGCACTACCATATTGTTATCAGCCGTGTATGTACTCGTATTTTTGAAAATTTACATATTTATATTATATACACACGAAAAAGTCAATGGAAGGCCTTTTGAAGAGTGTTATGATTTATCTACCTGAACCTTTCTTATTACCATTACCTGTAGGCTAATGAGTTCTCAACACGATAACAAGAATTGAGTTTGTTTCCTGAACTGTCTGTTACATCTCTTTCTTCTATATGTCTTTTTACTCAACATCAAATTGTGATCTCGTCCTGATGCGGATTCTTAGTTTTTGTGTTGTACGCTAGGATATTAGGGACTTTGTGCATTTGTTTGTAACACCCAAAGGAAAACTAGTTAGACCCATCATTTATTATGCAGATCGGCTTTGAATCACTTTCGGAGTCGATTTGCGAATGTTCGTTCGTAGGCTAATGAGTTCTCAACACAAGGTAACAAGAATTGAGTTTGTTTCCTGAACTGTCTGTTACATCTCTTTCTTCTATGTGTCTCTGGAAATATCTATGGTGAAATTTGGTCAGATCGGTTCAGGTTTATATAGTTCCTGTTCCGCACTAAACACCACATAACCGATTTTCTTCAAACTTCTTATATTTCATCTAGAAATATCTGTTGTGGAAGTGAGTAAAATCGGTTCAGATTTATATATAGATCCCATACAAATTTCACTCTCGATTTGACTTTTTACTCTAGAGATCACATATGTGCCAGTTAGTATGATATTGGTCTAAGTCACACTCTATCCGTTTTGAGATATGAAATGGTTTGATTGAGTCAATTGAAAAATATTTGGAGGGTATCATATAGTCGACATCGCCTTACTTTAGCATTTCGTTATTTCTTTGTTTTTATCACTGAAGAAGCCGGGTCATATGCAATGTCGGTTTTTCGAAAACTGGGTATTTTCGGGTTTTACTTGAAACAGTATAAAATGAGGAAATTATTGATTATAGAGTAATTCCACAAAATGTTGACCAATTGGGAATTGGACAATTCTAAAGTCATTTTCAGATTCAGCACACTGAAATATTTTGAATTTACTCCAAACATTCTTGTCCGAATTAGCATGAAGAACATTTTGGTCCATTGCCAAAAAATTCATTTTGTGACTTTTTAATAATATATTTTTTCAATTTATGTTTATATAGAGAAACCCCATCATTAATTTTCGTCCTGCAACTATTTTTCCCAAAATATCAGTTTCGAACAGGCGTTAACACCATACAAAATACAAATTATATCTCGCTGAAATAGATAATAATTTCTGAACCAATTACCCTGCAATTATAATATCCCAGCAAAAAAAGAGCACCCAAAGAAGTGAAAAAGATGTTCACCTTGTGATTTGGAAGTAGTGAAAATTGGATCTTCACCCATGAATTTAACATGGACTTTTTTTGAAGTTGTTTAAAAAAACTTCCTCAAAAGCGGAAAAATGCACATTTGGATTTTAAGATGCGATTAAAATGTGCTTCCTGCGGAAGTACTTTCAATATTTTTTGCTGGGATCTTGTAGAGAGTAAAATAATCTAAAATACATAAAAAATAAGAAAATAAAGTACCAACTTTGGACCAGTGCACACTGGTCCCAAATCCATTTTTATGGGATAAAGTCGAAAAATAAAGATACAATCTTGTAATTTTGCACATTTGCTAGACATAACATACTTAAAAAATAAAATTGAGCTGATCGGACCACGCCCTCTATCACCTCCCACATAATCTCAATATATGACCAACATAAT
The DNA here is from genome assembly GCA_947397865.1 of Polietes domitor. Lineage (NCBI taxonomy): Eukaryota > Metazoa > Arthropoda > Insecta > Diptera > Muscidae > Polietes > Polietes domitor. The sequence goes on from OX377618.1 coordinate 34,952,913, forward strand.
TATCACCCTGTACTAGTACAGGGTGACCAAAAACAAAATTTTATGAAAGCTTAAAAGAATGAAACTTATTTCGCTTTGACGAAAAATGTTTTTCTGAACATTATTACAAAAGCAAAATATACTTGACACTGCAATTTAAATAATTATTTCAGAAAATAATATAAATTACCTACATGTGTATAGAATAGTGAATGATGTTACATACCATCTTAAAGGGACTTACAATACCATTAAAATAAGATCTTCATGGTTATCGTAGACAAAACTAATTCAGAGATATTCAAATGTGTGTGCTATGGCTTATCGAAAATTGTGCTAAAATAAAGTGGCAATAGTAGGAGTTTGCCGAAAAATGCTGTCGAGATATTAATTCTACCATAAACTACACACACAAACGAACAATTTCAGATTTACACTTTGAGTCAAGTTGAGTTCTATATATAACTTTTGGTCCACGACATTTATAGGTTATGCTCACTACGAATCACAAAAGTACAACACTTAGGAAAACCGACAAGACTACAGTAATCACAAAATGTTAAATATAATTTTTCAACTAATAACGCCTCCCTTCAATTTGTATAATATAGTCTCTTCATTATTTTCATTTTGTATAACTGTTTTAGACCCGAATTTATCCCACTTATTTCAACGGCAAACTTTAAATGCCCCTCAGGCTTGTGGTATTGCCACCTAGTTTTCTCCAATACATTTTCTTGATAGCTTAGAGTGTTGCCATTAAGAAAATATATACAAAAAAATATCCATAACATAAAAAAATAAATAACCATAGTGCAGTGTAAAACTACAACAAGGCTTAAGGTAAACGGCATATTACCTAAATGCTGTGGTCACATCCATAAATGAATGAATGATTGAATGATCATCCATAAATGAATGAATGATTGTTTAAAGATGATCTGAAAAATATTTCTTCGTTAAGTCAAACCGCCTGTGAGCTAATCGTTCTTGAAAACACTTCTACAAATAATCAAGTCCTCAATTTCTTTCCAAATACTCTGGTGGTGTTCGCTCGTAAAGTAATGTTTTTTAGTTAATTTGCTGCCTTAATAAAAAGCGTTATGTAAGGCTTGAGATAATATTAAAAGTATTATAAATAAATTCGCACGGAAAAATATGTTTTTTGCACTATGAAAAACCGGTTGAGACCGACAGAAAACGCAGGTTTCACGTGTTTCCAAAACCGCGATTTTAAAAAACCCGACGGTTGGTCCCAGATGAAAAACCCGGTTGGCCCGGTACAGCAAAATAAATTAAAATTGATGGAATAAAGTAACGAAAAATATCAAATCAAACAAAATACATAATCTGGAAGCATACGAAAGTGGAAACTATTTCATTTTGTAGAATTTGTGTTAACTTAGTACCACCTAACAAGTTTAGTTTTCCACACATACTATGGTAAGTTAATACGTTCGTCTGTTGAATACACATCTAAACGAAAGGAGATAGGACGCCCAAACCAAAGTTGTAAATGGGTTGGGTGAAATCGGTCCACAGGGAAAAAATTTTCCCTCACAAGGACTGAAAATACCTATAATATCTTCTAATATTTAGAGTATAGAAATATTTTTACATTTCGTTTAAAATTTTAAAAAATACTTGTTATAGAGGACAACAGACATATTTGATAAGTGGAATATAGATAACTCTGAAAAATTCAGTCGACAAATAGCTTAATTTACAAAGCAAATTATAATTTAAGGCGTAACACCAGACTGTTTTGTACAAAGTGTCAAAATTCAGATTGACGTCAACATTCGAAATTTTATCTTGAATGTTGTAAAAAATAGTGTACAAATATAATACTTTTTAATAATATTTTTAAGTGAATTGATATTTTTAGATTTTATTTTGTAATCGATATTGTGTTGTTTATTACTACATATTTGAAAGACATGTTTCAATTTTAGATATTAGATTACTAATGATCTGATCTAGCTGGAAAAAAGCATATAATATTGAAAGAGGTCTGGTCAGAACCAGTGATTCAACACTTAAGGCATAAATACTTCTGAAAACAAAAACGCCGTTCACAGAAGAAAAAGTGAAATCCCCAAAATGCGATTTTTCACAAATCACGATGTATTTTCGTCGTTTATTGATGAGCGCTAATCAAACTTTGGAAATAATTTAAACATTCAAACACAGTTGAAAACATGCATAGTTATGGCGAAAGTGGGGCATTTTCAGATATTTCCCCTTAACATCTTCATAGATTAGAAGAAGTTGTTGTCGTCAGGTGGACATGGCCAGATCGTCATACATTTTCACCATGAACCTATAAACCAGGGATCCTAGGTGATGGAGAGTATAAAAATATAATTTAACTTTAGGGCGGGCAGCAATAAAGAAAATAATCTCTGAAGCTTAACAGGGATGGAATTTAAAAATATATACATATTTAATATAAAATAACTTTGCAAAACTACAAAATAATAATATGGAAATACATATAAAAACGTGTCGACCCTGAAAATCATTTCAAATTAGTTGAAAATGAATTTATTATTACTGTTCACAAATCAGAAGTTACATAGTCATCCAGACAATGGCAATTATCAAAACGAAAATATGTTTCTTTTGCTTTGGGCTGAACGATTACAGATGTTACGACGTTACAACAACCAATTGACACTTGCCGATGTCGCGAGATGTTGCTGTGTGTTCTCCATGTTGTCATTGCATGTTTGTAATCATAAATGTTGTCAATTTATGTTAATGTTAACAAAAATTAAAAACAGAATACAACCAACATCAACAACAAGACGAATATTCATTTAACATTTGATTTGTGAGAAATTGAATGTTTGTTTCTCGCCTCGCAGACGAAAAGATGAACACGAAAAACCGAAAACGAAACTAACCCACAGTATTATCAAAGTCCAAAAGTCATTTAAAAGATAACAAGCGATGATATCCAACGCAAAATGTAAACGGTTATCTCGCATCCGATGATTTTATGGTCTATTAAAAATATATTTTTATTAGATTTAACGAAAAATAATTTACACATTTTTTTCTCAGTTTAGCGGCAAAAATGAATACATGCATATAAATCAAGAGTTAGCGATTAAAAAAAAAAACGAAAAATTACTGAAACAGCGCTATTTTTATTACGTGACGAGTTTAAAATAAGCCTATTTTTCCACTGTATATGTACGAGTATTTGATATATTATTACAATATATGTATTTAAGGGGTAAGTTACTTTGAATTGGCTAAAAATTTAACTATAAGTGTGGGTAATAAAACCTACTTAAGGTAATATAGCACATATATGCGAAAATAAGAACATAATAATAGGGTATTATGTGTTTGTGCATTTGTTTGTAACACCCAAAAGGAAACAATATAGACCCATTGTTAAATTTACCGATGGACTTAGAATCACTTTTTAACTCCGTCCGTCTGTCTGCCTGTCCGTCCCTCCGTCTGTCCGTCCGTCCGTCTGACCGTCCGTCTGTCTGTCCGTTCGTCTGTCTATCTGTCCGTCCGTTTGTTTGTCTGTCTGTCCGTCCGTCCGTCCGTCCGTCCGTCCGTCCGTCCATCTGTCTGTCTGTCCACCCGTCCGTACGTCTGTCTGTCTAGAAATTCAGATTTAGATATAGCTCCCCTACAAATTTCGCTCCCGAATTGACTTTTTCCTCTCTAGAAACCACATATTTTATCCGATTTTCTTCAAATTTGGTACAAAACCTTATATTTGAACTAGAAATATCTGTGATGAAAGTGGGTTACATCGGTTCAGATTTAGCTCCCATACAATTTTCGGCTTCCATTTAACTTTTGTCCTCTAAAGACTATATATTTAAACCGATTTTCTTCAAATTTGGCACAAAACCTTACATTTGAACTAGTAGCTGCTGTGCTGAAAGTTAGTTTAGCTATAGCTCCCATACAAATTTCGGTATCCATTTAACTGTTTGCGCTCTAGAAACCGATGTTCTTCAATTTGTCCTGTTTTAATTTTTCTCTCTCAAGGTATTAAAGATTTTGAAATAATTTAGCAGAAAACGTTATATGTTAGATGAAAACATATATTGTGAAAGTAGGTCACATCGGTTCATTATATATTACCCACAGAAAAATCGTTCCCGATTTCACTTTTTTCCCCGAATTAACTTGTAATGGTGTAAAAAGTGGAGGGTATCATATAGTCGGCCCGCATGACTTTAGCATTTCCTTACTTGTTAATATATACAAAAAAGTGTAAATCGGAGCAATTACTTCACCCAGTTGTCTACATTGTACCGACAACAACTCTATTGTTCTTTGGAAAACAATCCAATAAAAAAGTGCATTACGATATATTATTGCAGTAATCCGTCTGTCTATTGAAAAAACGCTAGCTTGCGATCGAACTAGGAGGTTTGAGATTGAAATTCGGCGAAATCAATCAGTAAATACCCCCTAATATTTTGATTATTTAAGCATTTGTTTTAAATTTTAGCCTTATAGTAACATAACATTTTGTTTGCATATTTCCCTTATTTTAGGGATTTAAGTGGGACAACAAGGATAAACATAGTACCAATCAAACGGCAGCACCTAGAAACATAAAATTTCTACATTCCTCTAATTGCGTACCCTTGTAAAATAAATGGGAAAAGAGGATTAAAAATGGTACCAACCAAACGGCTGTAGCTAGAATATTGAAATTCGGTGTGTACGTCTATCTAGAATATAGAAATTTGATGTACACTTTGCACAATGTGACAGTGACACAATGTGACCAAAATCGAGATTCTATTTTTTATTAATTTTACTAATCATCTAGTGCAATTTAGTAGAAAACAGTATGAGCAAGAAAACTTCTGAAGAGTTATTCGACTTTCGAGTTCGACTTTTAGCTATGTACGTATCTCAAAATCAATAATTTTATAAAAGTTGTAATGAAGTACTGGATATATAATAAAAACATTCTTAACATAGTGCGTACGGCTCATTCTAATCAAGAAAAAGTAATTGATCAATTATAAAATATTATATTGCATAAACAAGTAATTTGTAAAAACTAATGCTTCATTGAAAGTAATATTTTAAAATAATTTCCGGCTTTCGCAGCTTGCAAAATATATAATAAAAAATATAATTTTAAGTTGATAATAACTGCTAATGATGTGTATGTATGTATTTTTAGGTAGACAAGCACATTAAGAAAATTATTTAAAATCCATGGTAAATAAGATTGATACACCAGACTTACAAAAATGTGATGCAACCGGTAAAGAATTACAAGTAAAAGGAGTATTCCTGTAAGAAAACTACTATTTAAATATAATAACCTCTCATTTTTTTTACCATCCACCTCCAGGATGGCGGTATACTGAGTTTGTCATTCCGTTTGTAACACCTGAAACCCTATAAATAAATACATATTATCGTCATAAGATTATAAGACGATGTAGCCATGCTATAATCTGATCGAAAGCAGCCAGGACGACGTAATTGTAGATCGGTTGGTATTGAAAATGGGCGAAATCGGCCCACATGAAAAAAAATTCCCTCGAAAGGACTGAAAATACCCATAATAATCCCTAATATTTCGAGTATTTAAGCAATTTTTTTCAATATGTCTGCTTATATTTACATGATATTGGGTGTGCGCATTCGCCCTATAACAAAATCGTTCACTACCAAACGTCCGTACCAACCAAACTACCAAACGTCCGTACCAACCTAGAATAATGAAATTCGGTGTATACATTCCTCTGATTGCGTAGATACGTGAAATAAGGGGATTTTTCGAAATTAGTATTTTTAGGGGGTAAATTGAAACAGGAGATACAAATTGTAGCAACCAAATGGCCGCAGTAAGAGTCATGAAATTCTAACTATGCATTCCTCCGATCGCGTAGACGTGAAAAATAAAGGTTTTTCCAAATTCGTACTTTCAAAGGATAAAATGGAATACAAATGGTACGTACCAAAAGGCTACAGCCAGAATGATGAAGTTCGGTGTGTACATCCCTCTAATTGCGTAGACACGAAAAATAGATATATATTCAAAAGTCGTACTTTTAAGGGGGTAAAATGGGGAAATAATTGATAACAATAGTAGCAACCAAGTGGCCGCAGCTAGAATCATGGAATTCGGTGTATCCATTCCAAAATATAATGATTTTTCCAAATTCGTACTTTTTTACTTTTACGGCAAAAATGGGTAGAATTATGGAGTTAGGTTATTTGCACTGTGTATGCGAGAGTTAATGGATTTTCAAAATTTTTTACTTTTGGAATTAAAATAGGATGGAAATACAACTGAAGATTGCTGTATTATATTTATTTATTGAACTGACTTGAAGTATTCTTTCGATATATATAGTTGATGACTAACACTTTATAAACATATTGACAAACTTACCTTATAATTGAAATATATCAAGATCTGTAAAACTTGATTAAGATACGATGTGAGATGTAGTTTCTAGAGCTGTATTAGAGCAGAATGGGGGCCAATTTTTATAGGGGTTATACCAAAATATGGACACATATCTTTGACTTTCATAATATATATTCTTAGTTAAAATATAATATAATCTTCAAAATTTGATAAACTTCCGAAGTAAATTGTGGGTCCTAGAGGGGCAATAATAAAAATGGGCCCCCGTTTTTTAAAGTGGGCCCTTATAGATCAATTTCAAAGTAGGTATTATTTATTGAAATATAACATGATCTGCAAAATCTGATCAAGATCCAATGTAAGATGCGCGTTCTAGAGTGATAATAAACATAACATTGACCTATATACCTGACTTTCAAAATAGGTGTTTCTAGATCGGATGTAAAATTTGCATTTGTATGGGGGCTATATCAAAACATAGACCCATATGGTTCACTTTCCCGTGAGCTGTTTCTAGTTCAAATAAAGAGTGATTTTTTTGAGGTTAGGATTTTCATGCATTAGTATTTGACAGATCACGTGGGATTTCTGACATAGTGTCAAAGAGAAAGATGCTCAGTATGCTTTGACATTTCATCATGAATCGTCTTACAAACGAACAACGCTTGCAAATTATTGAATTTTATTATCAAAATGCGTGCTCTGTTAAGAAAGTTCATTGCGCGCTTCCATTTTATGGTCAGTTTAATCGACCCACTGAAGCGGCTATTCGGGCTATTGTGACTAAATTTCGCACCAAATTTACATTGTTGGACATTAAACCACCAACACGCTTACGTAGAGTGCGAACTGAAGAAAATATCGCAGCTGTATCGGCCAGTGTTAATGATGACCACCAATTTTCGATTCGTCGCCGTTCGCACCAATTGGGTCTCTGTTACTCAAAAACGTGGAAATGCCAAAATTGGACTAAGCGGATGGACCACCTAAGACGCAGCCGCGGTCAACATTTAAATGAAATTATCTTCAAAAAGTAAATGTCATGGACCAATCTAACGTTTCAAATAAAGAACCGATGAGATTTTGCAAATTTTATACGTTTTTTTTTAAAAAAAAGTTATCAAGCTCTTAAAAAATCACCCTTTATAACACGATCCTGTCATGATCCCATGTAAAATGTGTATTTTAGAGCAGTAATAGTGTAAATTATAGGGATATTTGTATGGAGGCTATATTTAAGTCTGAACCGATTTCGTCCAAATTCAATACCGTCGTCCTTGGCCAAAAAAGTAACAAGCGCCAAATTTCATGACGATCGGACAACAATTGCGACCTGTTTAGATGGACAGCAGAACGGGCAGACAGACATCGTTAAATCGATTCAGCTGGTGATTCTAAGCCGATCCGTATGCTAGTCTAGCTCGTATGTGGGTCTAGCTCGATTATTTCTTGGTGTTACAAACATTTGGCGGAAAACTAACTTATAATACCCTAGTCCACGAAGTGGTGTAGTGTATAAAAATAATTAAAAGGTCAACAATACATATACTCAATTAATTAAATGTCTGTAAAACGTAACTGGATTTGTCATAAATTATAAATACGATTAAAGTACTGTGATTTTTTCAGAGATTTTCTGAAAAATCGGTAGCGTGAAAATTATTTTGTTTCTACCCGAGACATAATTTTTAGAGAACGGCAATAACTTTTGGCTGGCTTTTTATGCCTTCCACTAGGATGTCATGTCTTTGTGCATTTGTTTGCAACATCCAAAAAGAAGAGAAATGGACCCATCGTTTATTATTAGAATCAATTACTGACAGATTCTAACAATAATTGGAACAAGTGAGTATTGTGAGCCAAGACGGCAATATTTTATTTGAAGCCAATCGGTTTAGAATTTTATATATGTTACTCCCGATTCACCTAGAAACAACTACTGGGGAATTGGGTCCATGTTTTGGTATAGCCCCCATACAAATGTTCTTCCAAATCTGCTTTGCAACCAGATAGTGTAACCGATTTTTCGCAAATTGGACCTAAAACAAGTATTGTGAAGCCCATGTTTTGATATAGCACCACACAAATTTCACGTATTTTACTATTTTTTACTCTAGAAACAACAAACTTGCCAGATTTTGGTACAACACATTATATTTTGCTTAGAAAAAAAATAATGTGAAGGTGGGTCACATCGGTCCATGTTTTGATATAGCCCCATAAAAATGACCCTCCCGATTTGCCTCTTAATGCTCTAAAAGAAACATTTAATAACCTATTTTTTTATAAGTGGACTTCATGGTTAATGCTTTGATAAAGCCCCAACATAATTGGGCGTCTGGCATCTAGAAACCACAACTTTAAATTTGTAATAGAATTGAGAGTGTAGGATATTATATAGTCGGCTCCGCCCAATAACAAGAAAAAAAATCAATCACAAAAGTGATATTGGAAATAGCTTTTCGAAAGGAAGTAAATGAAACGCGAGAACTGGGAAAATATAACCGATTTCATCTGCCCATGTCCAAATTTGTGTTATTGCTACTTAATACGCCGCCAAACAATAGTATGCTAAGTCGATTTTTCGAAGCCTCTGGAAGACGTCAAGAAAGCTGATTTACTACAGCACACTTATCTATATTACAATATTCTTAATCATATGTACATATATGTTTTGCGTGACCATATATCCACTACAAATGTATCTGATTGCGAGGAGCGAAATTCGAATTACTAATTTATTTTGGTGCGTTATATTTACAAATTCACAAAATTGTTTTCTACAGGATACGAGTACATTACACTAAACATTTATTTGCCACCCCTTGCACTTATACATGGATGATAAAGCTTTTTTTCTTCGACCCTTATCATGTTATATGGTTATAAAAAATTTCTTAAATTATTCTATAACTTCGTTTGCAAAATACCAAGTGCGGCCTAGCCCCTTGCAGGCACACGAACCGAATGGCATACATAAATAATTATATTTTGCGTGTCGTAATTGTATGCGTGTCACTGGCAATGTATTCATAACTATTTTTTTTTTATATTTATAATTTTTCATGAATTAACTTCGTTTCATTTTTTACACTGTGATCTCATAAATAATGCAATGATTGATGTTATTTTTTAATGTTTACTTTCGTGTGTTTGTGTGCGTTCTACACTCTGGCTGCTAATAAATCGTAAAAGAAGCAAGAATAGAGGAAAAGAAAAATTATTTTAAAAATATCAGTTAACATATAATTAAAACGTTAAAATGTTGCATTTAACACCGGTTGTAGCACATCTGTGCAAAATAGTTACTCGACATTGTAGCTGCAAGAGCAGGAGTAATGCTGTTGTTGTGCCGCAGTTGTTGTTACTATTTTTAATCCATAAAATGCTTAATTAAATTAAACGAAGCATAGATGTGTGGTTTAGTGGTTTAAGTAGAGCTTTTATTTAAATTTAATTGGTCTCTTCTCTGATAAAAACAAAAGACTTAAGCAACGTACTTGATGTGTACGGGAACGTTGAACGTCAATAACAAGATCGATCTACCGCACTACTGGACTTGAAATTGGCCTGTCAATATATTCTGGAATACCATTCCTCTGCAATCCAAGCATTCTGATACGTCCATTCAATTTAGATGTGTTCGAACGATAACTTTGAAACAAGACACACTGCAGGTTTCCTTATTTCTATACCCTCACTCTACAGAGTAGGAGGGTATATATCATTTGGGACAGAAAAAAAGTGTAACGCATTCAAGGAGTGACTTAAGTATGTTTGGACCAAATCCGTTTCACGACTTTTTAAGGTGTTTGAGCCATGTCCGTCCGTCCGTCTATCTGGCTGGTGTACAGGATACCTCTCGAAAGGAGTTAAGGAATCAATCCAAACTTTGCACATCGTAATATTTTTCCCAAACTTAGCTTAAGTTCGAAGATGGGCGAAATTGTCACGCCCCTTCTGATACCTCCCACACAAATAGCCCATATTCCAATGTAAAATTAAAACCCATATAACTCTCACAAGGATAATCGGAATCAGTTATATTTTGGCATTTGATAATGTTTTTATAATCACTTTAAGTTTACTAAATATGACGGGTTTTGACACGCCCCTTCCAGTACCTCCCACACAAATCACGCAAAACTACGTACAATTAAAGCTGTTATAACTTCAATACCGATGATCGGAATAATGTGAAATTTGATATTTAGCAATGCTTTTTCAGTGGTTACATTCGCATGGAATATGGGCGAAATTACCAAAGCCCTTCTGGTACCTCCCATACAAAGTGTCATAAACTTTAGTTACAATAAAACCGACATAACATCCATACGGGTAGGCACAATCGTTTGCAATTTGATATTTAAAAATATTTTTATAATCACTTTAAACATACAAAATATTTACGCTTTAGCCACGCCCCTTTTGTACCTCCAACTCAATTTTCTCTATCTTAGGTAAATTAAAATTATTAAATCCTTCATAACTGCTGTACTTGTGCATGGGGTGCACTATGACTTGATATTTGATCATATTTTTACTATTATTTTATAAATGTGGAAGCTGGGTTCATGTGACACGAACCTCCCAGTACCTTCCACACAAATTATCCTGCCTGCTCACTGAGAGTGAGGGTATATATAAGTCGGTTTAGCCGACTGAAGATTACTTACTTGTTCTTCTTCGCTATGTTACAAATTGAAAATGTATGTGCAAATATAATATCCGAAGAGGGAAATTGTAACCGTTCTGTCCTTTATACGATATTGATCGTTGAACATTGTCAATAATTGGCTGAACGATTTTCTGAGGTTACCAGAATTTTTTTGAGAATTCCCAAATATTTCTTAAATACCTTTGTTCACAACTAGTAAAATGACATATGAAGTTACTCCAGACATAGAGGGCTAAGTATTGACACTGTGTCAGGCATACTATTACTAACGTGACTATCTCTTATTGGGCAAAAAGCAGGATTTATGAATTCAAAAAGCGGGATTTTGTAGAAAAAAGCGGGATCGTGAATATTTAACCAAAAAACGTAAAGATAAAAAACTAAGCTACTTAATCTATATATATAAAAGAGTTGCGTTACTGACTGACTGACTTATCATTGACCAGCCCCCAGACCAAACGGCTGAAGCCAGGGTCATGAAATTTTCAGGGTAGTTCCCAAATATGACGTAGACGTCGAATAAGAAAGGGTTTTACGAAATTCGTACTTTTAGGGGGTAAAATGGCCCAAAAAGGGATAAACATCGAACCTTCGTCCTGACTAAACGGCAGAAGCTAGAAACATGAAATTCGGTGTGTTCCTTGCACTGACCATGCAGACGAGGTATTCAAATAGGGATTTTTCGAAATTTGTACTTTTAAGGGAGGAAAGAGACAAAAAGGGATAAAAATGGTACCAATTTAAGAATTGCAGCTAGAATCGTGAAAATCGGCATTTACATTCCTCTGACAACGTAGACTTGCAACATAAATTGATTTTTCGAAATTTGTACTGATAAGGGGTGAGCGGGACAAAAAGGGATAAAAATGGTACCAACTAAAGTATTGTAGCTAGAATCGTTAAATTTGGTATGTAAATTGCTCTGACCATATAAAAGCGAAGTAAAATTGGATTTTTCGAAAATTGTACTTTTAAGGGTTGCGAGGGATAAAAATGGTACCAACTAATATATTACACCTAGAATCGTGAAATTTGGTATGTAAATTCCTCTGACCATGTAAAAGCGAAGTAAAATTGGATTTTTCGAAATTTGTACTTTTAAGGGGCGAGCGGGACAAAAAGAGATAAAAATGGTATCAACTAAAGTATTACACCTAGAATCGTGAAATTTGGTAAGTAAATTCCTCTTACCATATAAAAGCGAAGTAAAATTAGATTTTTCGAAAATTGTACTTTTAAGGGGCGTGCGGGACAAAAAGGAATAAAAATGGTACCAACTAAAGTATTACACCTAGATCGTGAAATTTGGTATGTAAATTCCTCTGACCATATAAAAGCGAAGTAAAATTGGATTTTTCGAAATTTGTACTTTGAACGGGCGTGCGGGACAAAAAGGGATAAAAATGGTACCAACTAAAGTATTACGCCTAGGATAGTGAAATTTGGTATGTAACAAAAAGGGATAAAAATGGTACCAAGTAAGTATTACGCCTGGAATAGTGAAATTTGCTATGCAAATTCCTCTGACAATATAAAAGCGAAGTAAAATTGGATTTTTCGAAATCTGTACTTTTAAGGGGCATGCGGGATAATAATGGTACCAACTAAAGTATTACACCTAGAATAGTGAAATTTGGTATCTAAATTCCTCTGACCATATAAAAGCGAAGTAAAATTGGATTTTTCGAAAATTGTAATTTTAAGCGGCGTGCGGGACAAAAAGGGATAAAAATGGTACCGACTAAAGTATTACACCTAGAATCGTGAGATTTGGTATGTAAATTCCTCTGATCATATAAAAGCGAAGTAAAATTGGATTTTTCGAAATTTGTACTTTTAAGGGACGTGCGGGACAAAAAGAGATAAAAATGGTACCAACTAAAGTATTACACCTAGAATCGTGAAATTTGGTACGTAAATTTCTCTGACCTTATAAAAGCGAATTAAAATTGATTTTTCGAAATTTGTACTTTCAAGGGGTGCGCGAGGCAAAAAGGGAGACAAGTTGTACCAATTTAAGTATTGCAGCTATAGTCGTGAAATCAAATCTAAATGGATTTTTCGAAATTTTTTACTTATTAGGGGTGAGTGGGATAAGAAGGGATACAAATTGTACCAACTCAACATTGTAGCTACAATCTTGAAATTTGGAGTGTAAATTCCTCTGGCAACGGATAAAAGTAGTATCAACTAAAGTATTGGAGCTATAGTCGTGAAAAGTGGTGTGTAAGTTCCTCTGACAATTTAGAAAATGTAAAATACTATCCAAAGGTGCTTATGAAACTGCCAAACACACGACTGTATTATTGAAATTGATTTTATACCTGCTAGTAGCATAATGGTATCCTTTCATTAACTGTTTGACAGTCTATGTCTTATTAATATATGTTTTAAATTAACCAATTGAACAACGCAGCATTGCTTTTAATGTTATCAAAGTATGGATTAAATTGCTATTAATAATCTTAAATGTTCCCTTAAAACTAGAACCTTAATATATAAAAAGGTCAATTAATTATTAATATTTTAGAAATTGTGGACTTTTGTCGGTTACCACAAATTTACTAAGTGACAAATTTTAATTGTTTTATTAATTTAAAACAAAAAAGCGGGATTATGCGGGACTTTTTGTAAAAAAGCGGGATTATGCGGGATATAAATTTAAAGCGGGACTGGCCATGAAAAAGCGCGATGGATGGTCACCTTAACTATTACCGACATGACCTTTTTGTCATAAATCTATAGTTGCATTGTCTATGATATAGAACAATATTAAATGAGTTGGAAGGGAAATGATGGAATAAAAACAAAAATATTTAATATTTGGAGATATGTAGAAAATTCTTATCTGTAGGTAAACTTTTTTGGCCACTGTATATGCTAAATTTAAATTAAAAATAAGTAAAAAAGACGTTAAGTTCGGACGCGTCGAATCTTATATGCCCACCACCACGGAGAGTATTAGATGCTGTCGACTTCACGTAAAAGTACAACGCCATGTTATGAAAACAAGTAAGGAAAGGGCGAAGCCGACTATATGATACACTCCACTTTCTATCCAATTACAATTCAATTCGGTAAAAAAGTAAAATCGTGAAGGATTTTTGTATCCTGTAAATGTATGTGTTTGACAAAAAATGTTAAATCGGAACATCTGTGACCCATTTGTATGTTAATAGGTTAAATATAATATCTAAAGTTTGGCCAAAATCGGTTAAACATTTGGGAGCAACATTTGTATATATATAAATAAATGTATATCTAAATCTGAACCGATCTTACCCACTTTCTGCATAGGTGTTTCTAGTTGTATTATAAGATGTTGTGCCAAATTTAAAGAATATCGGGTACAATATGTGGTTTTTAGAGCTGAAAATGTCAAATCGGTAGAAACATTTGTATGGGGGCTATATCTAAATCTGAACCGATCTTACCCACTTTTGCCACAGGTGTTTCTAGCTAGATTATAAGGTGTTGAGCAAAATTTGAAGAATATTGGGTTTCTAGAGCAGAAAAATTCAAATCGGGAGCGACATTTGTATGGGGGCTATGTCAGAACCGATCTTACCCACTTTCTGCATAGGTGTTTCTAATTGTATTATAAGATGTTGTGCCAAATTTGAAGAATATCGGGTACAATATGTGGTTTTTAGAGAGGAAAATGTCAAATCGGGACCGACATTTGTATGGGGACTGTATCTAAATCTGAACCGATATAGCCAGCTTTTGTCACAGGTGTTTCTAGCTTGATTATAAGGAATAGAATATCGGGAGCATTATGTGGTTTCTAGAGCGGATAAAGTCAAATCGGGAGTGACATTTGTATGGGGGCTATATCTAAATCTGGACCGATCTTACCCACTTTCAGCATAGGTGTTTCTAGTTGTATTATAAGATATTGTGCCAAATTTAAAGAATATCGGGTACAATATGTGTTTTTTCAAAGCGGAAAATGACATTTGTATGGGGGCTATATCTAAATCTGAACCGATTTGCCTCAAATTAAATGGCGTTCGTCCTTGATCCACAAAACTTACTTGTTCCAATTTTTGTTAAGATCGGACTATAATTGCGACCTGTAATTTGATTACAACAATAGATGGACAGACAGACGGACAGACGTCGATTCAGAAAGTGATTCCAAGCCGATCTGTATAATAAACGATGGGTCTAACTCGTTTCCTTTTGGGTGTTACAAACAAATGCACAAAGACATAATACTCTCGTGGAGTGTATAATTAAGATAAATGCTATTAAAAACTACCGCAACCACTTATTATTTAAATAATTGTGAAAATTCGGTCTCAAAATATTAGTAAAATTATTAGGTGTTTTTTCCAGTCCTTGTTAGGGAAATTTTTTCCCTAGCAATGACTGATTTCGCTCACTTTCAATCCCAATCGATCTAAAACCAATATATATATATGACTAGATCATCTTAGAATTTTACACGACCCAGAATATATATACGATACTATGAATTTTTCAAGAATGACAAAATGAAAATAACCCGACCCTTAGGTGCAGGGTAAAATAAAGCAAATATTAATTTTCTTAATTTAGTCAACGTTTTCTTGTATTTAGTATACTTTTTCAAGAAAAATCCGTTATTTTTTTATACAACATTACAAAATTTAAAATTATTGAATTATTAGATTTTTTATAGTGCTCTTTGAGCGACACCTAAAATGAGCCCAGCTCCTACTTGTGTATTATTTAGGTTTTTGATATTGCATCTTAGTTTATGGAATATAAAACAGTCCTTTTTCTTTTGAAACAATTGGTTAAAGAAAGAAATCGAACGGATATTTTTGAAAACTCTACAATGTTTTGATGATATTTGAAACGTACTTTAGGAATGAACTGAGTTAAGTTAATTAAAAATTCCCGAAGTGAAGAGGGTAGTTTCTCTCAAACAATGAGTACGTGTGAGTAGTATCTGTTTATACTCACTGAAATGGTCCTACTGTTTAGAGCCGGCTCTGAACTGCTAATCATTGCTATCTGCTAGATTAGCTAGTAGTCATAATTTTATTATGTATTGGACAATTTTTCTCATTATCTAAAAACCTTTAGTAATTTATTGGGTATCATGAATTTCAATCGAAAACTTTAAATAAAGACATGCTTATTATTCATATACACTCCACCGCTAATATACATACATATTTACTATATACACATTTTTACGATTGTGATTTTTTGTTCATCGTCACTTTTATCGAACAATGCCACTGTTTGTCACGATGAAAGCGGGTTGTTATTAAATTATAAATTCAAATTAAATTGCTTTGAATCAATATAAGTGGTTACCAATAGAACAACAACAACAGCAGCAGCAGTAGCAACAACAATGGGAATGTTACATGCAAAGTAAATTCATAATGGAATTGTACTCGTAAATAAAAATAAAATCTATTCATACGGAAAAAATGAAACAAAACAAATGATATAATCACCGGAGTACAATCGGGCGAACTACAGGCGTCTTTGTAGCCTAAATGCAAAACCAGTCAATAGAGATGTATTGCGAATGGAGTCCGATTTCAAAGATATGAATATGAATGAAAGTTCAACACTATAGAAATATGTGTTTTTTTGGGTCGTCATACGTATGGGGCTATATCGAACATGAACGGACACAATCCACTTCCACAAAAGATATTCTCAAGTCAAATATAACATGTTGTTTCAGTTCAAACAGTATATGGTTGGAACATGTGGCTTCTATAGTGCTAAGAAGTATAATCAGGACGGAAATGTCTATGGTGCCTCCACACCAAACCTCTCCTAACCTTACTGCACCTGAATTTTACTTGTGGAATATTTTAAACAGGTAGTTTGCAATACAAAACCAACAAGCTTGGATGAATTCACATGTGTTAATGATTTTCGATTACTGCCTGACCCACAATGTCGAAAGACCGCATCAAAAAGCGACCCACTTTTCGTTCGCATAGCCTTACGAATTGTGAGTGAATGAAAATGTTTCCAGATCAAAAAATTTACAAATAATCGCAGATATGCCAAGAAAAAACGTTAAATATCCCAATTCTTATAACTTATAATAAAAAAGTTGACACAACTTTTTCTCAGCTGAAATAACTGAAAACAAAATTCAAAAAAATAATGTAAACAATCAATATTTGGAGTTGTTTTTGTGTGTTGTCGAAAAATATAAATTTTTCCAACGCGCACATTTTTTGGAGGAATGTTAATTTCGAGATCCCTGTAGGTAGCTACTGGTCATCTCTAACGTTCATGAGATGACCAAAAACCAATAAGAATACACTTAATTTACATGGAAATACTTATTTTACATGAAAATACCCCTTTAGGAATACAAGGGACGTGGTTGAAAGACCCAGTGCACGGAGCACCGGAATGTATTCTCCGGAACTCAGAGGAAGAAGGGGATGAAGTAGAGAGGATAGCAACAAACATATAAATTAAATTTGTTTTGTGTTTTTTATTTCTTTATGGAATCGACAGACAAAACACAAGTGAGTGCTTTTGACATTTTCATTCGCTCAGATGACAGAAAAATAGTTAGTGGGCCCCGATTTTGTACTGAAATGCTTACGTTTTCGTTCGCTTTTTCGTTCTAGTGCCTGTTAGTGGGTCCCAAATCAGCTGTTTGTCGCATGAAAGGCATGCGAACGTTAACGTTCGACATCGTGGGCAAGGCTGTTACTTTTAAAACCCTTTGAAAAGATTTTATAAATAAGTTTTAATGAACAAAGATAAACAATTGTTACGAATAAAAAACAAACAGACACCATGTAAAGGGTGGTTAAATTTTAGGCGCCGATGTTGATTTTGAATAAAACACAAATTATTTAGGAAATTATTATAAAGAGTGATTTTTTTGAGGTTAGGATTTTCATGCATTAGTATTTGACAGATCACGTGGGATTTCAGACATGGTGTCAAAGAGAAAGATGCTCAGTATGCTTTGACATTTCATCATGAATCGTCTTACAAACGAACAACGCTTGCAAATTATTGAATTTTATTATCAAAATGCGTGCTCTGTTAAGAAAGTTTATTGCGCGCTTCCATTTTATGGTCAGTTTAATCGACCCACTGAAGCGGCTATTCGGGCTATTGTGACTAAATTTCGCACCAAATTTACATTGTTGGACATTAAACCACCAACACGCTTACGTAGAGTGCGAACTGAAGAAAATATCGCAGCTGTATCGGCCAGTGTTAATGATGACCACCAATTTTCGATTCGTCGCCGTTCGCACCAATTGGGTCTCTGTTACTCAAAAACGTGGAAATGCCAAAATTGGACTAAGCGGATGGACCACCTAAGACGCAGCCGCGGTCAACATTTAAATGAAATTATCTTCAAAAAGTAAATGTCATGGACCAATCTAACGTTTCAAATAAAGAACCGATGAGATTTTGCAAATTTTATGCGTTTTTTTTTTTTAAAAAGTTATCAAGCTCTTAAAAAATCACCCTTTAGTTTGTTTTTATTATGATAATATTGCTATGCACTATGTTTTTATTTTCGTTTTTTTGCATAAAGTCAATTTTTTTTGTGAAATATTTTAAAATTTTGTTTATTTTTTTTATACAGCTTAACTAGATATAAAAATATTTAACTTTAACATATGGGGCAATACTATTCTGTTTGCGCGCTGTCAAAGTCAGCTGATTATGTACCACACGATTTGTATGAAATTGCGGGAAAAATTTTGCAACTTTGATTGTTTGTTCTGTCGAAAGTTTACACAAAATTGAAAAGGATTTATATGGAAAACGATTGTCCAGGAATGTAAAACTATAGTTTATCAATGTTTATGTCGTTGTTATGTGTTTTTGTCCAGTTGTACCTTGTTTTGTTTATGTGTATTTTTAGAATGAGCTAAACAAGTGTAGTTGTGTTTCGTGGATCGGTACTTTTGCATGGCAAAGCGTTGCAAAAAGTTGTAAATGAGAAGTTGTTAACCAAAGTGTGCAGATTAATAAAAATCTAATCATTTTTGTCCGAATCCACACGTTTTCGAAAAAAATCAAAATTTTCTAGTACAATATGTGTTTAATACTGCTGAGCTGGTTGACATTTGGAGCAACAACAATCGCTCAGGAGACGCTGTACAACAGCACATACTAGAAACAATCACACAAAAACATTTAAAAAACGAGATCATAAACTCAATAAATGAAAAGTCAATAAAGTTAAAGCCTTCGTCAATTATATAAATAAACACTTGTCGAATTGTAATGCATCTCTGGAAAGATTTAAGGGAAAGCACTCAAAATGGCTTGCCAAAAGCATAATAATAGAAATCACTGGTCATTATGCGTTAGCAAATAAAGTGGGTCGGCCAAAATGTGATTACGAATGCGCTGGATGGACTTGAGGTTGTTGCTTCAAAAGATGCAAATTTTGAACTAGAAGAAAATTGAGTATCTTCCATAGTAAGTAACATAACCAAACTTATTTAATTTTGTAAAATGTATCTTTACTTTCAGATTTAAAGACAACCAGATAATTTGAATTTGTATAATTATTATTTTTTTTATCAAATATAATAGAAAATTTAAAAATAATATTTTTATTGCATGTCGGTTATATGGCAGCTATATGAAATAGTGGCCCAAATCATATCAGATCGGCTATATGAAATAGTGCCCCAAACCATGTGAATCTTGGTAGGTCATCTTAGGAACATAAAAAATTCATACAAATCAAATTTCACTTCAATAGCTTTATAAACAAAAAAGTTGGGGCAAATCGGTGAGATCGGCTATATGGCAGCTTAATGAAATAGTGCCCCAAATCATATGAAACTTGGTACGTCATCTTAGGGACGTAAAAAAGTGCATACAAATCAAATTTCAATTCAATAGCTTTAAAATTAGAGTTTATGCCAAAAAAAAAAACGGAAAAAACCATAGTGGTATGGTTTTGTGTATGGAACAAAATATCGGTCAAATGGCCGCTGCGACCTCGGCGGCACACCTCCTTGAGACATAATTGAGGTTCTATGCCGTTAATGTGCCGAATGGCCATAAAAAGTTCGTTATCATCAGTAACTGCCTGACCGACCTCATTTTGGAAAAAATACGGCTTGATGTTGCCGCCAGTCCATAAACCGCAGCAAACAGTCACTCTTTGTGGGTGCATTGGTTTTTCGACAATCACGCTTGGATTACCATTCGCTCAAATGCGACAATTCTGCTTATTGACGAATCCACTGAGGTGAAAATGTGCCTCATCACTGAATATGATTTTCTTCGAAAATGCACGATTGCATCGATTGTGTATCTTTCCATGGTTCAACTTGAATTAGTCTGAAATTGAGAAATGTCAAATGAAATGCAGAAAAAAACTTGACGTTTAGGTGTGGTTCACATTCAACATCGGCCGTTACAATTTAACCATCGTTTATATATATATATTTTTTTGGCAGAAAAGTTTTTTTTTTGAAAGAAATTGATTTTTTGGAGACTCATCCATATAAAAGGGAAATTCGCAGGATTTGTAGCCACCATAATTTCTCTAATTGGACATATAATCCGGCGTTATCGGACTTATATTTCAAAATGAGAGTTCAAATATTAAATGTTTCTGCCTTATTTACTTTGGTTGAGTAGTATATTAAATTCGGCCTGGCCGAATTTAGTCACATCATAGTCACAGAAGCTGAAAGTTTCTTCGTTATATACTCTGTAATAAAGGGTGATTTTTTAAGAGCTTGATAACTTTTTTTTTTAAAAAAAACACATAAAATTTGCAAAATCTCATCGGTTCTTTATTTGAAACGTTAGATTGGTCCATGACATTTACTTTTTGAAGATAATTTCATTTAAATGTTGACCGCGGCTGCGTCTTAGGTGGTCCATCCGCTTAGTCCAATTTTGGCATTTCCACGTTTTTGAGTAACAGAGACCCAATTGGTGCGAACGGCGACGAATCGAAAATTGGTGGTCACCATTAACACTGGCCGATACAGCTGCGATATTTTCTTCAGTTCGCACTCTACGTAAGCGTGTTGGTGGTTTAATGTCCAACAATGTAAATTTGGTGCGAAATTTAGTCACAATAGCCCGAATAGCCGCTTCAGTGGGTCGATTAAACTGACCATAAAATGGAAGCGCGCAATGAACTTTCTTAACAGAGCACGCATTTTGATAATAAAATTCAATAATTTGCAAGCGTTGTTCGTTTGTAAGACGATTCATGATGAAATGTCAAAGCATACTGAGCATCTTTCTCTTTGACACCATGTCTGAAATCCCACGTGATCTGTCAAATACTAATGCATGAAAATCCTAACCTCAAAAAAATCACTCTTTATATAGCCGACCATGGTCGTCAGCTATTAAGAAATTTCACTGTACGAAGCGGTCAAGACCGTCATTAATTCTTTCATAGGTTTGAAATTTGTGTAGATGATATCATTACCGCTGCCCAAGGTTGCGAATATTGGTTTAAAATGCTATTTTCTATTATCTATGTCCAGCGTGTCATTTGTGTAATGTTTATTTTGAAATCTCTGATCTATAGTTCTATTAAAAACACCATAAATAATAAAATTATTATCTAATATAATGGGCTATAATGAATCAAATCTTTGTGTGAAACAGTGATGTAAGACATTTTAATACATTATTTATTCAAATAGCAACATTAACCACAACCGAGCTATTTGACAGATGTTGTGTGTTTTCTGTGACAACCGCCACCAATTCATACAACAATTGACCGAGCGACCGCCAGATTCAAAATAATAGTAAATTTAGCACATATTAAATATTAGTTATCTTTTGTCCAAACAATCATTGTAAATGTTGACAAATGCCGTTTAAATTTATTAATGTGAATTTAATTAACTCTGTTTTTCGTTTTTTATTTGTCACAGTGTTTCGGATGTCTGTTGATGTTGTTGCTGTTGTTGAATTAGTAAACCATGTTTTTGCTGTTTTGAATATCAAACAAACATGTTTCAATAAATGCCATCGTGGATCTGCGCTGTTTAGGGACAAACGACAGACATTAGTTTTTGGGTGAATCCAGCAAAACCGGCTGAAGTGAAAGAAAAACAACAACGAGCGCAAATACATAAAGTATAATTTATGGTTTCTGGTAGCTGAGAGATAACTAATTAATCAAATCATTTAAATAATAGACGTAACAAACACTCACACACACAGACTCAATTGTCCGTTAATCGGCCAAAGACATTGAAATATATATTGGTCATGTTAAACTGTTCGTGGGTAAGCCGTTTTTTGTATTTCGCATTTTTCTTCGAAATATTTTTGCTGATTTTCTTAAGATGGCGTTGACGTTGAAGTATTTGTGGTGATAAATCGTGCACTTTGAACACAATGACTGTAAAACTTTTAAAGTGTCGTTTTTATCTGATTCGGTTTGGTTTCTGGTTAAATTAAAGTTTTTATTTATGGCTTCATTGTTTCAAAAAATTGATGTATTTCTGTTCTTTTTTTGGTGATTTAATGTTATTTTTGTATTGGCCGAATTTTTATACCATCTATTACTTGGAATGACTTTTAGATTAAGCAAATTTTTAATCAATTTTAATGAAAGGTCCATTTTGACAGAATATTTATTCGGTTCAGAAAGCATGCCATTTTCTCCGCCATGGAATGCACTGCGTAATGTATTCGGTAGCAATAGCAGAGGAATATATTTGTGTAAATAGGCTGTTTTTCTTTAAGCCGGGATAATAAGCTGCGATAACATAAACATTAATAAAGAGATAATTTTTTACTCAAAAGAAAAAAATATATTTTTCACGTTGGAAATAACTGCAATATAAAAAGTATGCGAAGATAAATTCGCGAGTTAAATACGTCCCACCCGCGAGCTTGCCAAAAGACATCCGTCTTGTGGAACGTATTCCAAAAAGGTTTTTATGCTAAAATGTACCTATATAATTTAATAATTATATAAATGTACTTTATATGATCCGCAACCATTCCGAATCGGAAATATGTAAGACGTAGCTAAAGTAATTTTCATAATTTCTTCGTGTAAAACTATGGTTTGGACATTTCTGGTCAAATTTAGCCACAGGGGAGCAGATTACAGAAATGTGTTTTATTTGACCCGCCATCATACCGAATCGGAGATATGTAAGGCGTAGCTAAAGTAATTTGCACTATAGTGTTTTGGAGTCCCCATTTGGACCTTTCTGGTTAGGTGAACGAACTTCTTGAATGGCAAATTTTAGCCACAGTGGAGCAGATTACAGAAATGTGTTTTATTTGAACCGCCACCATACCGAATGGGAGATATATAAGGCGTAGCTAAGGTAATTTCCAGTATTCCTTTTTTTGTAAAACTATGATGTTTTGGGGTCCCCCATTTGGGGGATAATTTTTTACTCAAAAGAAAAAAATATATTTTTCACGTTGGAAATAACTGCAATATAAAAAGTATGCGAAGATAAATTCGCGAGTTAAATACGTCCCACCCGCGAGCTTGCCAAAAGACATCCGTCTTGTGGAACGTATTCCAAAAAGGTTTTTATGCTAAAATGTACCTATATAATTTAATAATTATATAAATGTACTTTATATGATCCGCAACCATTCCGAATCGGAAATATGTAAGACGTAGCTAAAGTAATTTTCATAATTTCTTCGTGTAAAACTATGGTTTGGACATTTCTGGTCAAATTTAGCCACAGGGGAGCAGATTACAGAAATGTGTTTTATTTGACCCGCCATCATACCGAATCGGAGATATGTAAGGCGTAGCTAAAGTAATTTGCACTATAGTGTTTTGGAGTCCCCATTTGGACCTTTCTGGTTAGGTGAACGAACTTCTTGAATGGCAAATTTTAGCCACAGTGGAGCAGATTACAGAAATGTGTTTTATTTGAACCGCCACCATACCGAATGGGAGATATATAAGGCGTAGCTAAGGTAATTTCCAGTATTCCTTTTTTTGTAAAACTATGATGTTTTGGGGTCCCCCATTTGGACCTTTCTGGTTAGGGTAAACGAACTTCTTTGATGCCATATTTTAGCCCCAGGGAAGCAGATTCTGTATGATGGCGGGTCATATATAGTACTCTTCTGCAATCTTCTCCCCTGGGTCTAAATATGGCATCAAAGATGTTCCTTCACCCTGACCACAAAGGTCTAAGTAATACATTTATTAATTTTATGTATACACATTGTCGCGCATCGGCAATAGGATGGAACATCACAAAAATTCAAAACTGAGTTATTAATTGAACATACAATGAATGAAATATGCTTCATTACACCAATGAAACAGTTTCATTAATGTGGTTACATTGATCCAAAGAAATGTTTCTTTGCCGTAATGAAATATTGCATTAATAACAATTTTTATGAGTTGCTGTGTCATTAATATAAAGAAATAGTTTCATTGATAAACTGATATCTGTTTGTATTTATAAATCTATGGACAAATGGAGGTTTTGACAATGTTTGACTAGATTATAATGTAGTGTATTATTTTTACTATTATAACTTTTGCTTTACTGATTTTATTAACTTTTTCCATCCCAAACATGATGTGTGTCATGATTTTTAGCGTCTGTGTTTTTGGCTGGTATACAAAGAGTATGTTTTAATTCGCGTTCATTTGGCTCACTTGCCATAAATATTTTGGGTGTGGAGTCAGATAATTGCTGCAAACTAAATGTGGGGAGTCTACTGTCAAATAAGCCAAAAGTACGCTTTTAATAGACTTTGATGCAGCAACGAAACATTTGCCTTATATCAAATAAGAAATTTCATTACATCAATGAAACTACTTCATTCATTGTAGTAATGTCATTTTACATCTATATTTACATTTTACATCTATATGTACAGTTGTACGCTAATGAAACATTGTTCTTTGATGCATTGCAAGATTTTATTGGGGAATGAAGCTCTTTCAGTGTAGTAGATTACCCGAAAATACACATACTAACAGAATTTTAGTCTTCCATTGCTAGAAATCCAAAAAGCCCTAAAATCTAATTTTGGACACATAACTATTTTTTACTCCGTAGAACAATTTTTTCGGTCCAATGGTGGAAAACGATCTACTTTATTTTTGCGTTTTTATGATATATTTGTTGATAACATCTCTTTAGTAATTTTCAAATTAAAGTACAAGCTCGATGAACGCAACTAATTACTGTCCATGCCTGTTGCAATAACCGAATAGTTGCGATAACCAAACCCCAAATTGACCATTGAATAATTTTCCCAGATTAAACTCAATAGATCTATTGAACTGTTTACAGCCTTTCGTTTGGATTTTTTATGATTATTTATTTTATTAACACCATATTGCAAAAGTAAGACTCTAGATTTGGTAGTCGGCGAATCGTTTCTGGATATCTAGGGTCGAGTGAGCTCTCAGAAATTCTAAAAAATATCTTTTTCAGCATTTCTTTCGATATTTCGTGACATACTATACATGTGTTATAGTGTTCTCGGCTTCGATATCAAGTCTGGAAAATATAAGCTATCGAAAATGCCGGAGACTTCTCCTTTTGGAATTTTGATTTCACGAAAACTTAGATTGCTAAACTAAATCTACGGACCATAAATAATAAATGACTAAAGTTATTGTAGTATGTATACTGAACACAAAACAATTTACAGTAATGAAGCAGGAAATAAACTAAGCAAAAAATACTGTAGGGAATGACTGCAGTTGGTCGAAATTTACACCCTACACTAATCTCTACGAAAAATATATGAATTTAAGTTCCATATCTCGATGATTTCAATTTAATCGATATTAATTTCGATGGCATCAATTCTAGTAAATATTTTAGTTGGTTGCAAACAATGAGCAGTTGCGATAATAGGTGGTTGCGATTATCGAGCTCGCACTGTATAATTGAAAAGCACGCAAATAGCTCGTAGCTAAAATATTTCTTATCTACGTTTTATAGAATTCAAGTAATAATTGAATGATTTTTTTTTAAACAGGCCCTAAGTCTGTTTCGTTCTTTGGTTCGAATAATATTTTATTTAGAATGACAAAATATGGAATGCACGAAATTGTTTTTGTAATTTTTTGTTGATAGCATGTCGTTTGTTTGTTACCCTATGGTAGGGACATTAAGTCTGTTTTGTTCTTTGGTTCTGATAACATTTTAGAATGGCAAAATGTGGAATGCACGATATTCCTTTTGTATTTTTTGTTCGGTCTGTAAACATTAATTCACGCTTTTTATAAAATTAAAAACGTCAAAGTTTATACTGTAAATAGTATAAAATTCGAAAATATGACCTCATGCAATTTTCTTTTTGGGGTGGAAATCACATTACCAAAACTTTTATAATACGTGTGATTTTATAATTTTTTAAATATGTCCCATAAACAACAAATACTTTCTTTCCATAGTGCTTTTAGCTTTTCAAAAGCAACAAAACCTTTGAATTGTGTATTAATTGAATCTAGTCCCATTGAAGAAAGTATAATAAGTTGTATCAATTTTAGTATTAGTTTTTCCTGAGATCACATTTTATGCACTAAATTAAGATTTAATTTCGAATTTGCCGAATACGTCGAATTTGCCGAAATTAAAATGCTAGACTTTAAGAGTGATTTTTTTTATTTTTAATACGTTAAGAGTGATCTCATGAATTCCTTTTGCCTTAAAATTTAAATTCTTTATCAATTCCAACTATCCATCACAACACTGACCGTCAAAATCGTTAGCCTTATAAATATACGTAATTGAAAGTAAAATAATAGTGGCCAGATTATTTTTTTTCTTATCGTAAATCGAAATAGTACCAAATGAGTCGAGTATTACGCTACTTTTGAGGTTCAAACTACCAAATAGATTCAAGAAATTCCCCGGCAGACGGTATTTTGACATATCACTTGAATAATATGTATCTTGTTATTTCAGTACAGAAGGAAGTTTGTCTTTTTATGTGGTTTTAGTTTGGCTAATAAATATTTAATATTTTTGCTTAAGTTGGACAAGATCAAATTGGATTTGTTTACTATGTTTACCGAATTCCTTTCTAATTTCAATCCAACTGAAACATTAGTCTATTCTCATTAGACTTGATATTTCACACAGAAACATTTTTTCTAATTAGAATTTATAAAAGGAAAAAATACAATAGCGGAGTTCACGATCCGGTGTACTGCGATATATGGTTGATTTTAGTCTGCACAGGCTATTATAGTCTTTTCAGATGCCGACGAAATCGAACTTAACACGATTTCTTCACTCAAAAGAATTTGTTAGTAAAGGAAAGCAAAAATACTGCTGAAAAAAGCAGATCTTCTGCTGAAAAAGTGACAACAGATTGTCCATGCTAAAATAGCAAACAGTTGTTTGCTGTTTTTTGAACAAAATTATACTCATATCTTGAAAAGAAAATTATATCATGAAGGAAAAAAACGTTATCTTGAAACATTAAGCATATGTATATAACAGTATGGTATATAAATATAAAGAAACGAAGAGCAAATCTTATATTTAAAATTGTTATGTTTATTTCTTAATTAAAAATTCCCCTTCTTCCCCTTAACCATCATTATCATAGCAGTATTTAACAAAAATATGCATTCAAATAAATCTTAAAAGAGCTAACTTTTAAGTTTTATTGTACATATAATACAAATTATCTCGAACACGAAAAAATTCTATAATTTTTATTGCAAAATATAAGTCTTATACAATATTAACGATTATAATAATATTTTTATACCCTCCACCACAAGGATGGGGGTATATTAACTTTGTCATTCCGTTTGTAACACTTAAAAATATTCATCGGAGAGGTTAAAATTTTCCGTAAATATGTCTTATGGTTGCAGATCGGTTGGGATTTAAAGTGGGCGAAATCGGCCCAGAGGGAAAAATTTTTCCCTCACAAGGACTGAAAATACCCCTAATATTTAGAGTATTTCAGCCTGCTTTTTGTATGTATTTACTTGATATTTGGAATGAACATTCCCCGTATAGCATAAAAGCGCACCATAAAGTGATTCTTATTCGTAGGAGACGAAATGGGGCAAAAAGGGATACAAATGGTACATATTAAACGATAACAGCTAGAAACACGAAATTTGGTGTGTACATTCATCTAATTGAGTAGATACATAATATAAAAGTATTTTTTCCAAATTCGTACTTTTAAGAGGTAAAATGGGAATAGAGGGATAAAAATGGTACCAACCAAACGGCTGCATCTAGAGTAATGAAATACGGTGTATACATTCGTCTAAACGGATTTTTGGAAATTCATACTTTTTGGGGTTAAAATGAAAAAAGGGGATAAAAATAGTACCAACCTAATGACAACATCTAGAGTCTTGAAATCCAGAGTACACATTCCTCTGACTGTGTAGACACGAAAAATAAAAGTTTTTTCAAATTCTTACTTTCAAGAGATATAATGGGTACAGAGGGTTAAAACTAGTACCAACTAAACGGCTACTGCTAGAATGATGAAATTCGGTGTGTACATTCCTTCAATTGCGTAGACACGTAAAATAAAGAGATTTTAGAAAGTCTTACTCACAAGGGGGTACAATTGGAAAAAAGAGGATAAAAGTGGTACCAACCAAATGATTGCAGCTAGTATCATTGAATTTGGTGTATACATTCCTCTGACTGCATTGACACGCGGAATAAAATGATTTTTCCAAATTCGTACTTTTTACTTTTACGGCAAAAATGGTTAAATCATGAATTTAGGTTATTTTGCATTATGTACGAGAGATAATGGATTTTCAAAATTTGTACTTTTGTAATTAAAATAGAATCGAAATACAACCAACTGTAGCACCCACTATATACCTATATTTGTGGTATTTAATTTTTTTTTGAAATATAAATATTTGTAAGAATATTTACTTTTTTGAATTGACTTGAAGTTGTATTTCGATATATATAGTGTAAACGTATTGGTAGCCTTGCCTTATAAACGTGGCTTGAAGTAATAAAAATGTTATATTTATTTATAAAATCTGTGGAATGCAATCCATGGTGGAGGGTATATAAAGTTCGGCCCGGCCGAACTTAACGCCTTTTTTACTTGTTTTCTTTCAGAAATATCTATCATATCTCGTATTATTTTAACGTATTATGATAATCTTTGGGATATTCTGTACACATTAACCCACTGCAAGCCAATATATTAACAATACTTTTAGAAAGAAAGTTATTACATGTAGCTAATATTACTTGAGAGATATTTTTTATTATAGGCATATTGTCAGGAGCTAATAGGCATGAATGACTTTTAACTACAGAACGCTCATATTGTATCTTATTTTTATATTTTAACTAGCTGAACCCCGCCCGCTTCGCCAGGCAAAAACACAAATGGTAAAATTAAAATCAGGTTTCATATTGATCTTATCATATTGATATTATCGTGGTCAGTAATATATACGTTCCAATTTTCAGCCTTCTAGCTAAAAGACACTTTTGCCACGCCCCAACTTCCTACCAAACGAAAATTCAAACTCCAGCATCATATTTATCTTTCTTGTGGTCAGTAATATATACGTTCCAATTTGCAGCCTTCTGGCTCAAAAAAACACTATTGCCACACACATAAAATTAAAATCCAAATTTCGGCATCATATTTATCATTCTCGTGGTCAGTAATATTTATGTACCAATTTTACATCCTATGTCCTTCCTTGGGCCAACACGAATTCATCAAGCCCAAAATCGTGAAAATCAGACGATCCGTTATAAAGTTTTGCGTGTTCACACGGACGGCATTCTCTTTTATAAATATAGATTAACAGCTGTAATTTTTAGCAGACTACAAACTCTTCAGCAGTTTGAATGCTGACGCAAAGCTGCAGATAAACTGTTGTTATGGCAGTTTTTTCTGCTTTAATAGCAGAAAAAGTGCAATATCTGCTGTTAATATCAGATATTTTTTTCTTAGTGTAGTGACATATTTGAATGGGATCTGACATTTGAAATCGAATGGTTATAATAGATTAAAGTGTCGTCATAGTAAAATATGGAGTCACTTGCGTGCTGGTAGCGGAGACTTGCCTTGCCGTCGGCATTGCATGCGAACACCAAAGCTTTTTAATGTCGACTTTGAGGGTTTCTGTTTGAGTAAACCCATAAGAAGAGGGTCATTTACACTTCAAGGTTTATCCCAATAAACGCAGCCATTTTAAATGCTTTAAATTTAGTTAAAAGGACTAAATTATGTGAAGATTTGCTGGGAACACATCCTTATACTTACGTGAAATAGTATTTAGTTCACAAGTAAGGGTTTTTCAATTTGGGTGCAATTATTTTTATGAAAAATGCTTGTACCAAATATAAAATTTTTCCAATATGTTTTCCCCGTGCAGTGAAAAGTAAATTATAATAATTTACAAAACATCGACAAACTATGAATTTTAAAAGTATTCGCCTTAAAATGCATCCAAGTCGTACGATAAATATATAGATGTAAACCAAATAAATATGTACCACACTCACAACAAATCGAACGAAAACGCAGCGTCGACAATATAGAGCTTCGGTGTGCCCGAGACATTAATTTGTTTTAAAACTATATGTGTAAATTAAATGAGATGTATGATATATATTATAGATTTTACGAATTTACTTAGGCAAAACTTACTTTTGTCCAACTTACATACATACTATCAACACTTTTGTATGTATGTCGGCGACTTCACGTATAGGAGTTTTTTTTCGAATCAAGAAGTTCTAATTGGATTTTATTAAAATTATTTTCTGGTTTATGAGTTGTATTTATGGCTTCGGTTTATACGCTTTCATTTAGTTAAAAACATAGACTTTGACTTTCTTTAGACATATTTTTTATTTTCCTATTTGGAAATATATATGTTGTCTTTTTTACACTTCTCCCACGATTTCTTATTTTGCTTATTATTTGATTTATGAATCTTTTTATCGATTTAATTAAGGCGATTTATGAAAAACTCTTTTGAACTTTTTTATTTTGGATTTATTGTCTCAATTTCGATTATTTAATGGCATCTTCTATTGACACAATTATATTGCTGTGCTCATTTTTCATTTTGATTTTTCAATTTATGAACGCCATTTTTTATATTAATTATTTTTTACATTCCTTTAATTTCCAACACATTTTTTAATTTTTAAAATTTAACGATTTATGGAAATATATTTTGCGTTTACTACTCTAAATACTATATCACTGTTGATGCCACTCAACGTCGGTTTTTTGCATTGCAAATATCATTAAAACCATTTGCACAGCAAATTTGAAAAAAATACGCGCGTTTCCCGCTTTATAATCATAACGTCAATTATGCACTAGATAGCGTTGGCGAATTTCATTTTACACCAGCCTTAAGAGGGGACATAACAAACACAAAACAACAACAATAACACACTGAAAAACGCGTCTCAACGCAAATAAAAACCGCAAACACGTTTTTTAGACACCCCACAGTTTATTTGCTATTCTCTTCTTGTCTTTTCCAGAGATTTGATTTGAATTCTGTCGTGGTATTAGTGGAGAAGACAAAACGACAAAGTAACCGAAAACAAACCCGAAATCAAGATGGAGCCGGAAAAAACTTCCCACTGGAGTTCTTAAGACGACGACGGCGGCGACGCGCTTAGCGTAACAACAAACAAGTTTTCTCTTCTGGTTTGCCGACGCTACATACGCGTTTAAAACTTCCAACGTTGAGGCACACACAGCACAGCGACAGTTCTTAAGCTTCCGGTTGGACAACAAGTCTGGCCAAGCAGAGAGGTTTGAAGTTATTAATGCTTCTGTTCTGTTTCGTTACGTATGCCGCCAACTGGTTTTGTCAGCGTGTTCTACCGTGTTGTGTGCTAGTAGTTGTTGTTGCTGAAAGAGCAGAAAACGAGAACGCCAACATACAATATCTCCCCATATCTGCTACAACAGAGAGTTCGCTATCAAAAGTGGGTGTTGCCTTTTTCATGAGTGTCCCGTAATGGTGTTGTTTGGTTGTTGTTTATAATCTCCCCTATAGAAATACTCACACACACAAGCGCGCAGCCATTCACACATTTATGGGAGCTCTTTTACGTTCACGTGCGTATGGATGTATATATGTTCATCGACAACTGATTTTCAGTTTAGATACTGGTATGCCTGTGTTCTCCCATTCATGGTTGAATGTGTGTTAGTGCTCTTTGGTTCATATCTCTGGGGACGGCCCACTTTAGTTTAACCAAAAATAAACCCTGATAATACGAAACTGTGTATAAGTCGTTGTTGCTGCTGCTGCATGCTTCAATGCTCCATATGGGGGTGTTTTGCGTGTATTGGTTACGATTTGAGATATGGGCTTCTTATTGGTTTTACTTTTGATGTTGTTGCTGCTGCTGCTTTAATTGTTATATCGTCTTAATGGGGTGAGTGTGCAAATTGCACCGCGGCAATATTGCTCAGAATGTTGGAGCCCGAAGAGAGATAGAGAGAACCGGAAAAAAGAGAATGGTATTGGATGGCATATGTATGTGGTTGCTATCATTAGTGTAAAACTAATGCAATGAGCCAAGGGGGAGGAAAATATCCCCTGCCGGAGGGACTTTTTAGCTAATCATGATGGATATTTGTGAAATAAGAATTTATGGCAATGCTAAAGTAAATTTTAATGAATTCAGTTCAAAATAATACAGGGTGTTTTTTACTTAAAAAGAACTTCCGAAAGGACTAGCAAACGAAATGGCATAGTAGGCTAACGTTTTGACGTTCATGATCAGTATACTCAGGCATATCACCATGAATAGATTCACGCCTGAACAACTCTACCAAACTTACTTTGAAAAATCAGTCATCGATTCGGGAAACTTATAGACGACTTCGAGATTTTTATTTTCAGTAGTTTTCTTTTTATACCCTCCACCACCAGGGTGGGGGGTATACTAGTTTTGTCATTCCGTTTGTAAAACCTTGAAATATCGATCTGAGACCCTATAAAGTATATATTTTCTTGATCGTCATAAAAATCTAAGACGTCCGTCTATTGAAAGCACGCTATCATCTAAACGAAAGGAGCTAGAACGTCCAAATTTTCCATATATGTGTCTTATTGTCGTAGATCGGTTGGGATTGAAACTGGGCGAAATCGGCCCAAAGGGAAAAATTTTTCCCTCACAAGGACTAAAAATACCCATAATATCCACTAATATTTAAGAGTATTTAAGTATATTTATACACTCCACGAGAGTATTATGTCTTTGTGCATTTGTTTGTAACACCCAAAAGGAAACGAGATAGACCCATTGTTAATTATACCGATCTTCTTAGAATCACTTTCTGAGTCGATTTAGCAATGTCCGTCTGTCTGTCTGTCTGTCTGTCTGTCTGTCCGTCCGTCCGTCCATCTATTCTTGTAATCACGATACAGATCGCAATTGTAGACAGAACCAAATGAAACTTTGCACAACGATGTTTTTCGGGATAAGGACGAACGCTATTTAATTTGCAGAAAATCGGTTCAGATTTAGATATAACCCCCATACGAATTTCACTCCCGATTTGACTCTTTTCACTCTAGATACCACATATTACAACAGATTTTCTTTAAAAATGGCAAAACATCTTATATTGTAACTAGAAACACCTGTGGTAAAAATGTGTTAGATCGGTTCAGATTTATATATATCTCCCATACAAATTTCTCTCCAGATTTGACTTTTTCCGCTCTAGAGACCACATAATGTATCAGATTGTCTTCAGATTTGGTAAAACATCTTATATTTCCACTAGAAACACCCATGGTGAATATCGGTCAGATCGGTTCAGATTTATATATAGCTCCCATACAAATTTCGCTCCCGATTTGACTTTTTCCGCTCTAGAAACCACATATTGTATCAGATTGTCTTCAGATTTGGCAAAATATCTTATATTTAAACTAAGAACATCTATGGTGAAAATAGGTCAAATCGGTTCAGATTTAGATATAGCCCCCATACAAATGTCGTTCCCGATTTGACAATTTCCTCTGTAGAAACCACATATTGTACTCGATTTTCTTTAAATTTGGCACAACAACTTATAATCTTACTAGAAACACCTATGCAGAAATTGGGTAAGATCGGTTCAGATTTAGATATAGCCCCCATATAAATGTCGCTCCCGATTTGACTTTTTCCGCTTTAAATGCCACATATTCTAATCGATTTTCTTTAAATTTCGCATAACATCTTATAATCTAACTAGAAACACCTGTGGCTAAAGCGGGCTAGATCGGTTCAGATTTAGCTATATGCCCCATATAAATGTCGCTCCCGATTTGACTTTTTCCGCTTTAAATGCCACATATTGTACTCGATTTTCTTTAAATTTGGCACAACATCTTATAATCCAACTAGAAATACTATGTAGAAATTGGGTAAGATCGGTTCAGATTTAGATATAGCCCCCATATACAGGGTGGCTGATGAATTTTGCTACATTAAGAAACTCAAATAACTTTTTTTTCAGTGTATGGAATTCATTTTTCTTTTATTCATGTTAAAGCTCATTCAATTTTATTAAATATAGTTTAATTAGTTTTAAAAATAATGGAATTTAAATGCCCCTCATGCTCGTTGATGCATATGCGGCATCTTACCAAAAAGTGGTTCATTACTGCTTGGAGAGTTGAGACAGGAATAGCCGCAATTGTTTCTCGAATGGATTGCCTTAGTTCATTCACATTTGTTGGTTTTGCTTTGTAGACTTCCTGTTTGCAATAACCCCACAAGAAAAAGGCAGGTGCAGTAAGGTCAGGCGACCTGGGTGGCCAACGGAATGTGGAGTTTCTGGATATCAGCTTATTGGGAAATTTTCGTCGCAATTCTGTCATAACAGGTTGGGCTATGTGAGGAGCTGCACCATCTTGCTGAAACCACACAGAGTATAAAGAAATTCTCATTCGGCGTAATTCTGGATAGAAAAACTCTCTCAACATGCTCAAGTAACGGTCTCCAGTAACCGTAACGGTGTGACCGTTTTCTTCGAAGAAGTAGGGCCCGACAATGCAGCGTGATGAAACTGCACACTGCACTGTGACACGAAGTGGATGCAATTCCGTCTCATGGAGTATCTGTGGGTTGGAATCACTCCATATTCGACAATTTTGTTTGTTTATGTTGCCGTTTAAATCGAAATGGGCCTCGCCAGACATGAAAAGACAGTTCAACATGTTTCCATCCTCTTCCACCATTTGAAGAATCTTCTGGCAAAATTCCAAGCGAATCGGCAAGTCTGCAGCGTTCAGTTTGTTGGCCATTTGAATTTTATATGGGAATAACTCCAAATCTTTGTGCATAATTGACTGTAATGACTGTCTGCTTATACCCATTTGAGCAGATAAGCTTCTTGTCGAAACACGTGGATTGTTTTGTATGGCAGCAGCTACAGCAGCGACTGTTTCCTCCGTTCGAACTGAAGGGTTTCGATGGTAAGGTCTTCTGTTGACTGTCCCATGCTCGGCAAAATTGTTTACAAGTCTCATTATGGTCCATCTGCTCGGAGGATTGCCGCCAAACGTGCGCCTATACTCTCTTTGAACCGAAACTACGGACTCCAGTGCGTGATAGCGGCGGACAATCCAAATTCTTGTTTCATTGTACCAGTTATCCATTTTTGTTGAATGTAAAAGTCAATCTGCATAATAAAAAAAATTAACCAGATTCATTAAATAGAAAAAAAGTTATTCAATTTTTTTTTGGTAGCGGCTTTCATCAGCCACCCTGTAAATGTCGCTCCCGATTTGACTTTTGCCGCTTTAAAAGCCACATATTGTGCTCGATTTTCTTTAAATTTCGCACAACATCTTATAATCTAACTAAACAAAACTATGGTTAAAGTGGGTAAGATCGGTTCAGATTTAAATATAGCCCAAATTCAAATGTTGCTCCCATAAATTTAACCGATTTTGGCCAAACTATACATTTTATATTTCACCTATTTCGTTCCAGGTTTCAATATATCCTCATACAAATGTCCTTTCCGATATAAAATTTTTTGTCAAACACATACATTTACAGGATACAAAAAAACCTTCCCGTTTTCACTTTTTCACCGAATTGAATTGTATTCGGATTGAAAGTGGAGTGTATCCTAGAGTCGGCCCCGCCCGACTTTAGCCTTTCCTTACTGGTTTTTCAATATGTCTGATTATACTTATATGATATTTGGTATGTATGATATTTGGTATGCGCATTCCACCTATAATAAAAAAGTGATTTTTATTCGTAGGGGCAAAAATTGATAAAAAAGGTACTTATCAAATGACAACAGCTAGAATAATGAAATTCGGTGTATACATTCCTCCGATTGCGTAGACACGTAAAATTAACGGATTTTTCGATATTCGTACCTTTTGGGGTTAAAATGAAAAAAGGGGATAAATAGTATAGTACCAAACAAATGAACGCAGCTAGAGTCATGGAAATCGGATTATACATTCCTCAGACTGCGGAGACACGAAAAATAAAAGTTTTTTTATCCAAATTCGTACTTTCACTTGGTACAGATGGATAAAAATATTACCAACTAAACGACAGCTAGAATTATGAAATTCGGTGTATACATTTCTTTGACTGCATAGACACGCAAAATAAAAAGATTTTTCCAAATTCTTACTTTTTACTTTTACGACAAAAATTGGTTAGATTATTTTGCACTATGTATGTACGTGAGATAACGGATTTTCAAAATTTGTACTTTTGGAATTAAAATAGAATGAAAATACAACCAACTGTAGCTCCCTCTATCTGCCAATATTATATTATTTATTTATGCTTTTTGAAAATATAATTATAAGAATACTAATTTTTTGAATTGATTTGAAGTATTTTTTCGATATGTAAACGTATTGGTAGCCTTGTCTTAAATAAAATTAAAATAATTAAAATTTTATATTTATTTATAAAATTATTTTTTCAATATTTGTATTTGTTTTGGTTAGGCTATATTAATAAAATTTATATTTTCCTATATTATAACTGCATTTCTACGAAAATCGACAGCCTCTGTGGAATGCAATCCATGGTGGAGGGTATATAAAGTTCAGCCCGGCCAAACTTAACGCTGTTTTACGTGTTTTTTATACCCTCCACTAGGGTGTTATGCCTTTTTGCATTTTGTAACACTCAAAAGTAAGAAAGATTTACATAGCCTTTACTATACTGACCAACTAGAATCACTTCACCATACCCGTCTGTTTGTACGAACTTTTGTTCTTGTAATTAAAGCACAGGTCGTACTTATTGCTTGATCTTAAGAAATGTTGATCTTAACAAATAGGTAAAGGTCGGGCGTTATTTAATTTGAAGCAAATCGGTTCAGATTTATATATAATCTCTATACAAAAATATCTCCCGATTGTACTTTTTCCGCTCTGAAAACCACATATTTTGACCGTTTTTTAAAGTTCAAATTAGAACCGTTTATAGTGAAAGTGGATCATGTCACATTGTTTCAGCTTTATATATGTGCCAGTTAGAATGATAGTGACCCAAGTCACACTATATTCGTTCTGAGATATACAATGGTTTATGTTTGAGTCAATTGAAAAATATTTTCCCACCGAAGCACAACATTTTTTTCTTAGAATATCCTATTACTATTCGAACTTTTATAAAAAAATCGACAACGTCGGTACCTCTAAGGGAACCACTACTTTCAGAGGACGCACTGACTTAGACCACTTTCATTCTATTCAATATTAAAAAAATTGAACACTCACAATTTTTCGCAAAAGTAATATTTCCTTACCAAAAATGAAATGAATGAAAATACAAAATATTTTATTAAAATATGTATATTAGAGCGTACCAGGTTACAAGTAAAAAAAAAGTTCGCCGTACACCTTCGAATATGAAGTATTATTGAAAGGTAGTTTCAAAAAATTTTTTTTATTTTTTTTATGCCGAACGTAGGCGTATATATATACATTAGGGCGTACCTCAAAAAAAAGTTCACCGTACATATTCGAATATGAAGTATTATTGAAAGGTAGTTTCAAATTTTTTTTTTTTATTTTTTTATGCCGAACGTAGGGGTCGCGCTTTTACATTTTTCTATATAACTTCTGCATTTATAAACGGATTTTAAAGTGTGATACATCGATGTTTTTGTCTCGACGAAGCCGATTTTTTTTAAAAACGACATACTTCCTTAGGAAGAGTTTCATGATTTTATGCGAGCTTTAATTTTCTGATATTAGAGTGGTACATTAGGGTAGTAGCAACTGAGATATGATGGGTAAGTACCAGAAGGGGGTGCTTGAGCTCAATGACTTCAAAGACAAAAAATCGGCCTCGTCGAGAAAAAAACATCGATGTATCACACTTTAAAATCCGTTTATAAATGCAGAAGTTATATAGAAAAATGTAAAAGCGCGACCCCTACGTTCGGCATAAAAAAATAAAAAAAAAAAAATTTGAAACTACCTTTCAATAATACTTCATATTCGAATATGTACGGTGAACTTTTTTTGAGGTACGCCCTAATGTATATATATATATATATATATATATATATATATATATATATATATATATATATATACAGGTTGTTCGTCTAGAAAATTTATATTAAAATTATTTTTTACTTTTCAAATAATTTCATGTTTGTTTACAACAACAATATTAGTGGATATAGTGTGACATAGACATTAAAAACGATTTTGGTGTACATAAAATAAGAAATGCCATTGTAAGGGTAAATTTTTTATAAATGTCAAAAATAAAAGTTCTTAAATTAGAGATCTGATCAAAGTAAAGAGAAAAATTGGCATATCTCAATTTATTTGGATTTTTACTTAGACAACTATCATTCTAACTGACACATACATATGGCATCCATAAAAATGTTCATAACAATTTACTTAACATACTCGAAGCCACTAAACCTAGGAAATAGTGAACAAACAAATGTTCTTCCCGATTTGACAGGTATTTCAATACATATAAATAAAACCTTTGGTCAGATTACTTTCACAACATGTGAAATGAAACAGAATCGTTGTAGTTTGACACAAAAATATTGTTTCTCACATCCAACTGTCTCTGTAACTTTGATTTGTGAAAACTTTATGTCACCATATGTATGGCAGGCCTACAGACTCCAAAAGAAGGCCTAATGGAAGGCATTCCAACTCCTTCTTTCCACCAATGAGATGTTTTCTTCTCGCATTACTGAAAAGTGTGAGAAAAACTGTTTATGTGAAATATTCAGTCGAACTGTCAGATATACTCACTATTAGAAACATTGCAAGAACGAGTATTTCACAGTTAAAAAATTAGCACAAACAACAGATAAAAACTTTAAATGTTATTTATTATACACTCCACGAGAATATTATGTCTTTGTGCGTTTGTTTGTAACAACCAAAAGGAAGCGAGATAGACCCATTGTTAATTATGCCGATCGACTTAGAATCACTCTCTGAAACTTTGCACAACGGGATAGGGACGAACGCTATTTAATTTGAAGAAAATCGGCTCGGATTTAGATATAGCCCCATACTCCCGATTTGGCCCTTTCCACTCTAAATACCACATATTTTAACACATTTTCTTCACATATATTCCACACACATATTTCAACTAGAAACAACCATAATGAAAATGGGTCTCATCGGTTCAGATTTATATATAGCTCCCGTACAAATTTCGCTTGACTTTTTCCGCCCCAGAAAAAAAATTTCTTCAAATTGAGCATAATACGTTATACTTGAACAGAAAGAACCTATTGTGAATGTGGGTCACTTCAATCCATGTTTGGATAAAGCCCCGATGCAAATATTCTTCTCGATTTGACAAATTGTCTCAGGTCATATTAGCCTATGATTAGGAAACATACAGAAATCATTCCCGTTTTAACATTTTTACTGAATTGTATTCGGATAGAAAGAAATCAAAAAGTTTCCTTACTTGTTGATTATTATGCAAATAATTTTTTTGTTATTTCAGAACAATCAGCGCATTCCCAAAGCGCAAAATCGGCGATCACATTAACTTATCTGCTGCAGTCAGCAATACGGCATACATTAAAAAATAAGAAACAATTTAAACAATAAAAAATAAAATATTTACATTTTTATGTACTCCGATTTTAACAATTTTTTCTCTTGAATTACCCAAAGGTGTTCAATTGCAAAAAATGCATGGGACCTCACACGATTCCAAAGTTATAGAAGAAATTGTAAGACAACATTTTCCAGTTAAATATAATTGTTCACATATTTTTGTAACATGTGCATTAAAAAAGAAAGAAATTCAGCGAATGTATAAATTGGAACTGACGGGAAAGTAATAATGGTAATTGTAGTTATACTCAAGTGTGTGGTGGTTGAAAGAGATCACACTTCGTTAATATTCAAGTAAATTTCCGTTAGACTTTTTGATCATACTATGTTTGTTTAATAATCATATTATGTTTAAATTTATATGTGCTTGCAAAACCCCGTTAGATTGAGTTTCATTACTATTGTTGATCATATTATTATTTCCTTCAAAAACCTGTTAAACTGGATTTCATAATTGTTGTTTACATTTTAGTACTGAGCAGTTGATCCACTATGTCAACAGAATAGGTTCACAAGATAATAGGAAAAACATTTAGAACTATGAAATATGGAGTTTGTTTCAATGGAATACATTTTGTTCTTTGATTTCTATTGCAGACAATGAAACTGGACAACAGTGGAACAGTTCAATAGCCATTAAGTTATTTCTGAAAAAAACTGTTACTGTATCTGTACAAGAATATACGAAAAGGCATTCCTTTCGTAAATTAATAAGTAATTCCATTGAATTAAATTATATTAATTACTTTTTCAAAATAATCATTATTAAATAAGTATTCATTGCATAAATATAGCAACAGCAATTATAGTATGATTACGTGAATATCATATTATGACTCAATTGTGATCATAATATGATTGATATGATTGCGAGGACAATATTTTCTTTAAAAGTTGATCATATTATGATTTGCTTGGGATCATAATGTTATTGATAGTGGATCATACTGTGACTATCTGGGGATCATGCTATGATTGTGGGGACCATATTTTGTTTACAATTGAGTGGGGCTCATATAATTATAACTGTATGATTCGTGGGATCATAACATGATAACTATAATATGATTGGCTACAATCACAACTCCAATCATGTATGATACCCTTCAATTATGATCATCCAAACTATATTTGCGTGTAGGGCACTGTTTATAATAAATAGGGCATAATCGGTTTGTAT
Source organism: Polietes domitor (assembly GCA_947397865.1). Classification (NCBI taxonomy): domain Eukaryota; kingdom Metazoa; phylum Arthropoda; class Insecta; order Diptera; family Muscidae; genus Polietes; species Polietes domitor. Next base: position 34,994,182 of record OX377618.1, read on the forward strand.
AACATTTTTGAAGTAATTTCTATGAAAAAAATGATTTGTCAAAAATCCTAGGGTGGCCTAAGGGGTTGGGCCAATATGTATAACTGGTGGTAGTTTATTTGTTAGAGCATATATGGCGATAACTGGAATAAAAGAAATATTTGATAAAAAATAAGACACGCAATAGGTATTGTCGATTTTTCGCAAATAAAAACCGATAATCGGTCTGTTTCCCCTAAATCAAGTACTTCACGTCACAGGAAACTGTTGTAATGCATAGTTTATTTGGTAGTTTGCATATTTATGGTAGTTTGTTTTTTAGAGCATATATGGCGATAACTGGAACTTGTGCTAATTTGATAAAAGAAATGAGCCACTCAATAGGTATTGTCGATTTTTCGTAAATAAAAACCGAAAATCGGTCTGTTTCTCCTAAAACAAGTACTTCACGTCAAAGGAAACTGTTGTAATGCATACCAAAATATTTATAAGTATAACAATCTACAATATTAAAGTGGAAGGTTTTGCAAAAATATTTTTTAAAGCCTATATATTAAAATAAAAAGTATTTAGATTAATTCTAATAATAGAATAGAAAGTAGATATTGAGACCTTTCATTTGATATTAACATCGTAACAAAAGGATGCTGCGTTTAAAAGTTATTGCACAAAAACTGAATGAAAATTAACAGAAAATATTACACACAAGTTTAATAATTAAAAGTGTGATTGCTTCTCAGCGCGACCCTAAAATAATGTATGGCTTATTTCTGTTATTTGAGTTTTGGTGTATTCAGAGACTTATATTAGAATATTATGGCAAATATTTTTGTAGAACATTTTGACTTCTGTTTTAGATGCGTTTTTACGCTTTCGTACTAAGTATGTTATTTTTGTTTAATTTCCACTCAGACTATTTTTGGGTTAGAGAATAAAAGAACCCAAAAATGTCTACTAGAACAGAAGTTATTGAATTTTGGCCGATGGATTTTGATTCTGAACTACTGTGCGCACATTTTTGAATGTGATTCTGAACTATTTTAGGCACATTTTTGAAGATTGCTGTCCATCGTCAAAACAATGACTTCCTTCTTAAGAAGAAATAACGTGATCGAATAGTTGAAATTAGAATGTATTACATTCAACTCTCATTTTCACCTTTTGATTATACAGGGTGCGGCAAAAGTCGCGAATTTTAATTTTCCCCCTTTTTTCTTTTTATGACTTATAAAATAAATCTGGGAGATTAATCATTAAAGTTACAACGTTATCCAACGAACCAAAATCATAGAATTTTATTTTGAACATCAATTTGAACGTTTAATTTCCAAAAATTCAGCAATTGAATGGCCGGATTGAAGGGCCCCTGATTATAACAATAAACCCAGAACCATTGAACGGCTGAAGGAGAATATTCGAGCCGAAATAAGAGCGATGCAGCTAGATACTCTGATTCATGTCATGGAAAATGCTCTTGAGAGAGCTCAAGTTTTGTGCGTCTGAAAATGGTGGTTTAAAAAATCTACAGATGTTATATTTTATTATTTTGTAAGAAAAATAAATTTAACCCTGGATGGTCAATGACTCTTGGGCCACTAAATGCTCATTGTGGTCCAGCCAGACCACAAGAGAAATGTGTACATAATTACAAAAAAGGAGCTGACTTATTCTGACAAATCTACCAGAATATCCAGAAACAATTTTTGTATGAAATATAGTTAATACAATTGTCGTTTCTGCTCAATATTCTTCTTGGGATCCAAAAAAGAAAACTATTTTTGTGCTGCACACTTTATAAGAATTTTTTTACGCACCACACGCAGAAGAAAAAAATAATTTTTATGAATAGCACACATTCTAACTTTAAACGAAGTGCATGTAGGTATGCATTACACTTAGACAAATGTGTTTAAACACTTCATGAAAATGCTTGTGGTCCAGCCAGACCACAAGTGGCACTTAGCATGTTTTGACTTTCATCGATAATTTTGCACTAATTCTTTGGCCGAATCAGGCCAAAACCAGTATCGTTTTGCTAAGAACACAACATTTGTGTAGTCATAGTCATCATTAATAGGGTTAAATTAAATAAGTTATGATTGTTTTAAATCCATTCGCGCAACCTGTATTGTAGTATTATACTTATACATATATTGCAGAGGATATTATAATAATTATATTATAATAATGAAGCATCACAATTTATTTAAAGAAACAAATTATCACAATTTTCCTAATATGGTTCTGCATTTCTATGTAAAGTCGACAGCCTCTAATCTGCCGGTAATAATGTGGAATGCACTCCGTGGTGGAGGGTATATAAGATTCGGCCCGGCCAAACTTAACGCCTTTTATTCGTTTTGAATATATCTACTTATAACAAAAACGTGCACCAATGCAACAATGAGGACAAAAAGGGATACAAATGATACCTATCAAACGACAACAACTAGAAACACGAACCAAACGACTGCAGCTAGAATAATGAAATTCGGCGTGTACATTCCTCTAATGCGATACTCGAGTATTTAAGAATATTTTTTTTGAAAATTTCTGCTCTGTATTTACTTATTTGGTAAGTTCAATTGAAACACACACCATAATGTGACCCATTCTTGTGTGGGAGAAAAGGGACAAAAAGGGATACAAATAGCCAAATAAACTACAATAGATAGAAACGTGAAATTTTGTCTGTGCATCCCTTACTTGTATATAAAGGGATTTTTCGAAATTCGTACTTTTAAGTGGTTAAATGTGAACAATATTCGGTGTTTACATTCCCCGAACTACATAGTCGTCAAAAGCGGATAAAGGAGAAAGAATAAAAAATGGTACCCAGGGCCGTGCGCAGGGGGGGGGGTTTTGGGGGTTCAAACCCCCCCCAGAGAGGTTTCGAACATATACTTTTTAATACCTTCTAGACTTTCTGAAGCAATAAAATATAGAATTTTTAAGGTCTTTTTAAAATAACTCGTCTGAAATGGTAATTTTGCAGTAAAATCATGAAAACATGAAAATTAGATAAAAAACCTTGGACACTTTCTTGAATTTCTAACAAAGGTTATAAAAAATACAAACAAACTAAACGAATTGTGCCAATTTCAAGATTGTGTAGTGCTAATTTCGCTAATGGACACCAAATTGTAGAGCGCTAAGATGTAACATTTGCGATTGGACATTTTTATGGAGCTGTATCTAAATCTGAACCGATGTGTCCTATTTTCATCACAGATGCAACAACAACGGTTTCTGTTACTTCCATTGTTTTGGGAGGTTGCAATTATAATACAAATCCATTTCGACAAACGAAGAAAACTGTTTGATATACATAAACTTATTTCTATTTGTTCATTTACAACAACTGATGACATGTTTACCGCAAACAAACTAATTTTTCCCAAAAAAGCGATGTTCACGTGTCTAAAATTTCGTTTGTACGAAATGCATTTTTTCTCTGCGTGTAGGTCTCTATTTTATAATCTACTTTAAAGTTGCGAAACAATAAGAAATGAGTGTTAACTTACTAAAATTTATGTTATATTTATCACTTATGTCAAATATTTTTCAGAGTTAGTATTTTTTTGTACATATGTAACAAGTATTATTCAAAAGAGAAACAACAAATTCAGTAACTTGGATCTACGTAGGAAAACGAAACTCTAAAATATCAATTATTTGGTTTTTTGGAATTAAAATATCTAGTTGTTTCTTTTTGTGTTTCGTCGAATACAAAAAACTGTATTATAAAAAAATAAAATGAAGAAACATTTCCAAATATTTTTTATTTAATCCGAATATGCGTATAAAGATTTTGAGTAAAAATCCTGTTACTCATGTCCTATATAAATTAAAAACCCCAAAACTCTTTAGACATCCTACTTAGACCCATACTTTGTCAAAAAGCATATCCAATCATAGAAAAAATGCAGGACTGAAGGGTTTATCGCCAAGGAATTTGATCGTTTTTTGTGTAATATTTCTTCAAAATATATATCGAAAATGAGTTTTTGATGACAAACTATTCTCAGATTTGGATGTCATCTGTCATATAAATTTGGAAAAGATTTTTTCTAAAGCCACTTTTTTTTAATTTTCTGATTTGGCTATCCCCTCGCACGCAAGTTTGTGACTGCATAAGTGGCTATGAACATAAAAATAATATAAATGAAATAGTTCAACAATGGAGCAGCATAAAACCGAAGGTTCTAATTCGCTACAACGATTTTGTTTAGAACATTTTTCTAGATTTAGGGCATGTCGTACTATCAAATTCCATCATTTCTCGTTAATAGCATTTTGATTCCCCAGTTATCAGGCCAAAATAGGAAAAATGGTGGATGTAAAGTCAAAAAATGGGAAAAGTATATTTAAAAAAAACCGAAATTGAAAATACCGAAATATTTCTTTGGCATGTGGTTGCTGACTTCATGGGGAATATTTGTGTATGAAAAGTTTCAGAATTATGAACGAAGAAAGTTAAAATATAAGGAATTGCAACGGCGAATTTTGGATTTTTCATCAATTGCAGCGACTGGCTACATATATGTTACAAGCGACCAATCTGACGGATGAAGCTGGAATCTTTAAATTCGTTGTGTACATCACAGAAAATGCGTTTTCTATACAAAATTAAGGAGAAAATCAGTTTTTTCGCTCTCCTGAAAAGTTATGTTTTTGTTCATAGCCATTTATGAATATAAGCCCTCGATATGTATGTATGTAATTTCAAGCAACTATTAAAAAAAAGTTTTACACTTAGAGAACAAGTCTGTTAATAAAAGCAGCGATTGTCTGCTGCCTATCAGCAGACACTTTTCTGCTATTACAGCTGTTTTTTTGGCATAACAGCAGTTTTCTGCAATACATCACCATTCACACTGCTAAAGAGTTTGCAGTCGGCTTAAATTGGCTGTTGTTAATTAAAATATAAAAATAGATAAACGTTCATAAGCGAGTTTAGCTCGAATTTCCTTTTATAAAGAGTGATTTTTTTGAGGTTAGGATTTTCATGCATTAGTATTTGACAGATCACGTGGGATTTCAGACATGGTGTCAAAGAGAAAGATGCTCAGTATGCTTTGACATTTCATCATGAATCGTCTTACAAACGAACAACGCTTGCAAATTATTGAATTTTATTATCAAAATGCGTGCTCTGTTAAGAAAGTTCATTGCGCGCTTCCATTTTATGGTCAGTTTAATCGACCCACTGAAGCGGCTATTCGGGCTATTGTGACCAAATTACGCACCAAATTTACATTGTTGGACATTAAACCACCAACACGCTTACGTAGAGTGCGAACTGAAGAAAATATCGCAGCTGTATCGGCCAGTGTTAATGATGACCACCAATTTTCGATTCGTCGCCGTTCGCACCAATTGGGTCTCTGTTACTCAAAAACGTGGAAATGCCAAAATTGGACTAAGCGGATGGACCACCTAAGACGCAGCCGCGGTCAACATTTAAATGAAATTATCTTCAAAAAGTAAATGTCATGGACCAATCTAACGTTTCAAATAAAGAACCGATGAGATTTTGCAAATTTTATGCGTTTTTTTTTTAAAAAAAGTTATCAAGCTCTTAAAAAATCACCCTTTATTAGCTTGGGGCAATATGCGTGTCACATATATTGCTAAAAACAGCAAACAGTTGTTTACCATCTCAGCAGATACAAATCTGCTGTGTCTTTTTTAACAGCAGAAAATCTGCTCTTTCAGTAGACTTTCTGCTTTCTTTTACTGACATATTCCTTTGAGTGTACTGATAGATGGATTACTGAAATGCAATTTTGTCGACAATGTCTGTCGGACGAATGTATCAAAATATTTCTCGAAGATCCTGGCAATAAAATATGAGTGGTTTCCAAACGCTCCAGTAAAAATTTCCTTAGAATTTGGAAAATTAAACTAAGTATGAGCAAAGTTTTCTTCTTTCAAAGCCATAGTAAATAGTTCATTTACTAGAAAAAGGGTAGTAGATTTACCTAAAAACATTTCTTTGGATCTGATAAAAAATTCTTAGAATTGAGTAAATTCAAACTTATGTTTTAAGTGAGAAAAATCTGAAATTTTTTGTATGGAAAAAATTCCATTTAGGAAATTTTAACTTAAAAATGAGTTTTTTTCCAAAATGAAGTTAAAATGTTTACTGAAATTTATGCCGAGTTTTTCATACATTTAAGTATTAATGAACTTATAAAAAACATTTGAAATTGTTTAAAAAATTATTGAATATTAATTAAAGAAGCAATTTTCGTTTGTTTGCAGAGTCTTGTTTCTTAAATACTTTATGAATTATTCTAAACAACCACTGCGAAGGCGCCTATCTTACCTTCGCAACAATCCTGGAGTAATAACTAAACTCCTTATGGCAGAGGTATCATGAAACTTTTGCGAAATATTTCATGTTGTCATTTTTTGTATCAGTTTTGCATACTCTGATGCAAAACTATTTGTTTGATTTTTTAGTTAAATTGAATTTATTTTAATTTTGCCTTTTTTCCTTGTATAAAATAAAATTTTGCTCAGTTTAAGTAAAAATTTACTCGTTTTGAGGAAAAAAATCAGCAAAACAGTATGAGTAAATATTTACTTGATTTGAGTAAACATTTACTTAGTTTTAGGAAATTGTCAGCAATATTTTACTAAGATTTAGTAAAAATTTACTTAGTTTTAGGAAAATTTTGCTTAAATTTAGTAAAAAAAATTTACTTAGATTTAGGAAAATTTCAGCAAAATTCTACTTATATTTAGTACATGTATATAGTAAATGTACTTGGTTTCCTAAATTTTAGTTAATTTTAACTCATTATAGGGTTTACTTTTTTATGAGTGTAGATGAAAACCCCCCCCCCCCAGGGGAAAATCCTGCGCACGGGCCTGATGGTACCAGAATACTTCGTTCTGGTTTCGTGGACGTGAAAAATAAAGCGACCTTTCTATACTCGTATAAGGGATAAAATTGGTCGCTACCAAATGGATGCAGCTAAAAATATTAAGTTTGGTGTTTTCAGAGAAAAAAGAAAGATGATAGAAATAGTACCAATTTAACGGTTGCAGCTAGAATCATGAAATTCAATTTATATACTTCTCTTATAAGACGCCTAAAATAAAAAGCTTTTTGCACATGACCATAACACCACAACATCCAATAGCTACAGTGTCCTTTTTCGGAGTTGCCGGCTTTCGGTTGGGCTTAAAGATTTTCTCCTCTGGGAATGTTCAAATCCGGCTACGGAGAGCAAAAGTTTTCTGCGTTGCTGATCTTCGGCCGTGCTTAAAGGGAATATATCCGGCTACGCAGAGGAAAAGCTTTCTGCCAAAAACATTGGGCCTTTTTCTACGAAAATGCATTGGGCTTTCTGGCCGTTTTCGAGCTATTACAATGCCCAAAAACAAATTGGGCGTTATGTCCGTTTTGAGGGGAGGTCATGGCACCCAAAAAATATTTGGGCTTTATGGCCGCGAGCGTTAAGTCCGGGCACCATATATGTAGAACATAATACAACAATTTTGAAAATAAAATAATCAAATCCCAGTACCATCGTTATTTTTTTAAATAAAACAAACAAGAAATGAAAATTAATTAAACGATGTTAATTTGAAGAAAGTATAGCACTTTTTAATTACAGTAAGTAATTTTTCAACATTTTAATGAAGTTTTCATTCGATTTAATACAATCTTGCTGTAGTTAGCTTTATTTTTTGGCAGTGTGCCAATGCAATCCTTTAATTATATTATATTTCAGAAAAATTATTAATTAATTTATATTTCAGAAAAAAGTTTGTATTATTTGTATACCCTACACCACTTCGTGGAATAGGGTATAAAATAGTTTCGCGCCAAATGTTTGTAACACTAAGAAATAAGTATACCAATCGGCTTAGAATCGCCCAATGAGTCGTTTTAACGAATTCTGCCTGTCTTCGTCTCTGCCTGCAGTCCATGTAAAACTTGTTCGGACTCTACAGGCCGCAAAAAATTTGACAGAAGTATTTTTTTGCCCAAGGACGATCGATATTGAATTTGGAGGAAATCGGTTCAGATTTAAATATGACCTCCATACAAATATCTCTATAACTTACACCAATAGTGATCTAGAATACACATTATAAGATCTTGACAACATTTTCAGGGTCATGTTATATTGGAATTGGAAACAGCTCACGTGAAAGTGAGTTTGTAATATAGCCCCCATGCAAATGCACCTCCCAATTACACTATCACTGTTCTAATATGCACATTTTACATTGGATCTTGATTAAATTTCCCACATCGTGTTATATCGCAACTAGAAATATCTACTATGAAAGTCATCCACATGAACCCATGTTTTGGTATATCCCCCATACAAATGGGTCCCCAGCATACACTATTATTGCTGTAAAACCCTCATCGTACATCGGATCTTGGTCAAATTTTGCAGATCTGTTTTATTTCAACTAAAAGCACCAACTGTGAAGTTTAATTATACGGGTCCATGTTTTGGTATAGCTCCCATACAAATGTCACGCCGTTTACACTATTACCGCTCTAAATCATATTATATTTCAACTAAAAACACTAACTGTAAAATATTTACTGTGTATGGGGCTCATCACTTAAAATAATTCAAAAGTTGTCCATTAATTCTGCCATATTCGGTACATTTGACTAAAGATGCATTTATTTAATTTATATGGACTACATAAAATCGCTCCTAGATACTAAAATGACTTGGATTACTAAGGTAGTGGTGTAGGATATAATATAGTCGGCTCCGTCCGACTTTAGCCTTTCCTTACTTGTTTTAAATTACGTTTTACTGATTTTAGCCACTTAGTATACAGTTTGTATTAAATTATTTTTATGTATGTTAAATATTTTAACGTAGAAAAACGCCGAGCTTGTGCTTTTTCAAATATATACTTAGCTACTAAAATTTTGATTTCGTATCCCTTCACAATAATACATAAACCTAAAAGGACTACAGAAGCTAACGTAACAAAGTAACAACCACTTTTTTGGCCACCATTACAAAAAACCATATCGTAACAGAAAAGAAACTCACAACCAACAGAAAAACAAAAGTCCACTATGGACACCATTATGAATTTACTCTGCTCGTAAACTCGTATAACATAAACTGGCATGTGGCATGCCACCATATTATGCTACAACCAAAAAAGGTGTTTTCAGCTCTTCATCATCAGCACAGCCAATTTAGTAGAGATGTGTATCAGCCATTTGACCGTCCGCGTGTGTGTGCGAGTATGCATGTGTGTGGGTATCATTTTTTTTGGCTTCTTTATCGTGCAACCGATCGTCACACATCTGTATGCATATCTGTCGGTGAGTTCTCCGCGTTGTTGCAAGGGTACACTTGGAAAAAGTGAGGGAAAATCTATTTTACATTGCTACAATGGGTACATCCATGTGGAATCCACGATAAAAGTAATATTTTTGAACGTCATATTTTTGAACCTTTTTTCAATCTCGGGTTTGATCACTCTAGTCTGTAGCGAAGTTGGACCACACCAGTACATGTTATGATATAGTCCCCCGATTTGAATTTGTAATATTCTAGAAACCATCAGAGACCAGTTCTAGACTTGTCCTGGGTCAGTACATTTTCTCGTAGGATAGTTTGGTCAAAAGTCACATGAAGGACTTGTTTCTAATCGATATTTTTTGCGAAGAGCTATCGCTAATATTTTTATAACGGCAAAGTAGTTGTTGCTGCTTGGAAGATCCGAAGTACGCGTATGACATATGGACATCTCCTAATGGCACGGCCGTGACTTTCGCACAGATTTGCAAAAGGATTTTATCTGACAAATTAAATGTAAAGTTTGTTAAGTATTTTTATATTTAGTTAGTAAATAAGATACACATTTTTTGATTAGTTATATTATATAAGTGAAGAAAATAAAATAAGTAAGGAAAGGCTAAAGTTGGCCGGAGCCGACAATTCAATTCGGTAAAAAAGTGAAAACGGAAGGATTTTTATATGGTTCCTAATCATAGGCTGATATGACCTGACCCAATTTGTCAAATCGAGAAGAATATTTGTATCGTGGCTATATCCAAATATAGAATGGATTGGCCCACTTTCACCCCTCATCGGGAAACCGGTTTTCGGTTTGTTCAAAAATAAAAAAAACGGGTTTCGGTTTTTTAAATTTTGTTTTTTATATATATTAGCTAAAATGGAACATTTTATATTATTTTTATACTTTTTTGATATTATTAAACTCAAAAACATTAAACCAAAAGAATACTATTTACTTAGTTTCTAATTTCATTTTCATAAAATGAAAATCACCAATTTTGTTTATTTAAATTACCAAATTATTGGGAAGTTTGTTTTTTATCTTTCTTTTGGATACCACAAGAAATACTTTGGAGAATGTTATGCTATCTTATCTAAAATTTGCACAAACAAGTATACAAATATGCATAATGTCTCAATCAGCGATGCTGTCAGAATTCAATATGAGACATGTGTGCTTATAAATGTCATTTGCAAATTCATATATTCGAATATTAATTTTTTGATGGAAATATACAGGAGGTGTTCACAAATTCGCTGTTAATAATATTATTAAATACACATTTCGTACAGTCAGAAAAATAACATTCCTAAATTGGAGTAAAATGTATACTCCAATTTATTTCAACAACTTTACTCTATTTCATTTTCTAGAAATAGGGTAGTAAATTTACTTAAAAATAATCGAAAAAATGCCATTTAGGAAATGTTTACTAAAAATGAGTTTTTTCTAAAAATTAAGTTAATGTGTTTACTGAAATTTATGTCGAGTTCTTCATATTATTCTAAACAACCACTGCGAAGGCGCCTATATTGCCTTCACATTATCTTGCGTATTTTGATTGTAGAATATGTCCACGAAATGCAATTGTTTTGTAATTTAAAAACCGGTTAACCAACAGGAAAACACCGGTTGCCCCGGTTTGTCGAAAATGCCAGTTAAAAAAAACGGTGGATGGTGTCGGAGTTAGCACCGGGTAACCGGCTTTCGGTTTTGATATCCGTAATAACGTTCAATTTGAAAACATCGGTTTCTGGGGCTGAAAAAGTCAAGCCGGGAGCGAAATTTGTATGGGAGCTATATATAAATCTGAACCAATCAGATCATGGGTGTTTCTAGTTAAAATATAAGATATTTTGCAAGATTTGAAGAAAATCTCTTAAAATATGTGGTTTATAGAGCGGAAAAAGACAAATATACATCTGAACCGATCTGACCCATTTTCGCCATGGGTGTTTCCAAATTTGAATATCTGTTGAAATATGTAGCTTCTAGTGTATGGGAGCTGTATATAAATCTGAACCAATCTAACATATTTTCACCTCAGGTGTTGAAATATAAGATGTCTGTTAAAAGATTTAGAGTGACAAGAGACAAATCGGCAGTGAAATTCGTGTGGGGGCTATATCTAAATCTGAACCGATTTTCTTAAAATAAATTTTCATAAATAAAATTAAATTACGTTCGTCCCTATCCCGAAAAACTTCGTTATGCAAAGTGTTATTTGTTTCTGGCTACACTTGGGGCCTGTACTCTGATTACAAGAATAGATGCACAGACAGATGGACATCGCTAAATCGATTCAGAAAGTGATTCTAAGTCGGTCGTTATAATTAACAATGAGTCTATATCGCTTCCTTTTGTGTGTGTTAAGAACAAATGCACAAATACATAATACTCTCGTGGAGTGGAGTGATATATCACATTTGATTGTTCGTAATTTTTGAGAAAGGCTACAGTTGACCAAAATCTACTGGATTTTATACTCCATAATCAAGTATTATTTCGATATATACTGCTTTATAAGCGTGGTTTAAAATATTTATAATATTATATTTATTTAAAAAATATTTTTTCAATATTTTTATTTGGTTTTGATTATATAAAACAACTTAACATTTTCCTGTAATGTTACTGCACTTCTACGAAAATCGACATTATCTTTTTACTTATTCTATACTAATACAAGCCAACTTCTTATTTTTCAAACATGGTGGCCTTTCTGTATAAATACCCATATTAATTTTGTCATTACTTATGCCACCCAATTAAATTGTAAGGGCCGATGTTGAATGTGAACCACACGTCATGTTTTTATACCCTCCACCTCCAGGATGGGGGTATATTCACTTTGTCATTCCGTTTGTAACACCTTGAAATATTCATCGGAGACCCCATAAAGTATATATATTCTGGGTCGTGGTAAAATTCTAAGACGATATAGCCATGTCCGTCTGTCTGTCTGTTGAAAGCACGATAGCGGCCGAACGAAATGAGCTAGGAGGTTCACATTTTTCCTAAATGTGTCTTATGGTTGTAGATCGGTTGAAAGTGGACGAAATCGGCCTAGAGGGAAAAATTTTTCCCTCACAAGGACTGAAAATACCCCTAATATTTAGAGTATTTTAGCATGTTTTTTGAACATAATAGCTTGTATTTACTTGATATTTGCAATTCGCATTCCCTTTTATAGCATAAAAGGGCACCATAGAGTGATTTTTATTTGTACGGGGCGAAATGGGACAAAAAGGGATAAAAATGGTACCTATCAAACGACAACAGATAGAAACACGTGTGTTTGGCGTGTACATTCCTCTAATCGAGTAGATACATAATATAAAAGTATTTTTTCTAAATTCGTACTTTTAAGGGGTTTAATGGGGATAGAGGGATAAAAATAGTACCAACCTAACGGCTGCACCTAGAATAACGAAATTCGATATATACATTCCTCTGATTGCGTAGACACGTAAAATAAATGAATTTTCCAAAATTCGTACTTTTTGGGGTTCAAATGGAAAAAGGGGATAAAAATAGTACCTACCAAATGACAGCAGCTAGAATCATGAAATTCGGAGTATACATTCCTCTGACTGCATAGACACGAAAAATAAAACGTTTTTTCCAAATTCGTATTTTCAAGGGATACAATGGCTACAGGGGATAAAAATAGTACCAACTAAACGAATACAGCTAGAATGATGAAATTCAGTGTGTACATCCCTCTAATTGTGTAGATACGTAAAATAAAGAGGGCAAAATTGGAAAAAGGGGATAAAAATGATACCAACAAAATGGGCGCTGATAGAATCATGGAATTCGGTGTATACATTCGTCTGACTGCATAGCCACGTAAAATATTTTTTTCTAAATTCGTACTTTATTTTGTTGCTTTTTCGACAAAAAAATGGTGGGATCATGAAGTTGTCTTATACTGCGTACGTGAGAGATAAGGTATTTTCAAAATTTATACTTTTGAAATTAAAATAGGATGGAAATACAATCAACCAAACGACTGTAGCTGAAAATACACTCTCTATCCCCCAATATTTAGGGTATTTATGGTTGATACCTTATATTTACTTTATGAATTGAAGTATTATATCCATTATATATATAGTATACAAATATTGGTAGACTTGGCTTATTAATTAAATATCTGTTTTTCATACAGTTAAAATTTGTTGCGGACATTCTTCTTGTAGCTTGGAAGCACCACAAACCGCTGAAGTTGAAACCATGAATACATCATGGTGTATACATTCTGACTATGAAGACTCGAAAAAGGGTTTTTTTTCGAAATTTGTACGTTTGGGCGGAGAATGGGGCGAATGGGGATATCTTTAAAATTTATACTTTTCTTATCACTTTGTCTGTGATATGGTACTGTGCGTCTATGTAAAGTCGACATCCTTTAATCTGCTGGTAATACTGTGTAATGCACTCCGTGGTGGAGGGTATATAAGATTCGGCCCGGCCGAACTTCTTACTTGTGTTTTCTGCATTTCATTTGACATTTCTCAATTTCAGACCAACTCAATTTGAACCATGGAAAGATACACAATCGAGCAACGCGTTAAAGTTATTCAGGCTTATTATGAAAATGGGCGTTCAAAATGCACGATATGCACTTCGTGCAAATCATCTTCAGTGATAAGGCACATTTTCACCTCAGTGGATTCGTCATAAGCAGAATTGCCGCATTTGGGCGAATGATAATCCAAGAGTGATTGTAGAAACCAATGCCAATGGTTTATGGCCCGAATTGCAAGATATGGATGTGGACGATATGTGGTTTCAACAGGATGGTGCCACTTGCCACACAGCTAACGGAACAATGGCTCTTTTGCGCGACTAATTCAATGGCCGTGTGATCTCACGTGGTGGCGATGTCAATTGATCATGTGATTTGACACCGTTGGTGTTATTTGAAAGAAAAGGTGTACGTCGATAAGCCAGCAACAATTCAATTCGGCATAGAACCTCAATTTGGACTATCGGATGAAGGTGTGCCGCCGATGTCGCGGCGGCCATTTGGCCGATATTTTGTTCCATACATAATTGAAACATACCAATATTATCATAATAAAAAGAAATGACAATGATTTCCTAAATAATTTGTGTTTTATTCAAAATCAACATCGGCTCTTAAAATTTAACCACCCTTTATATTTTGGCTAAAATTCTAAGACGAGTAGGGAGTTAACATTTTTTCTCACATGTGTCAAATAGTTCGGTTGGGATTGAAAATGAGCAAAAACGGTAGAACACGAAATTCGGTGTGTAAAATCATCGAATTGTGTAGACACGTAAAATAAAAGATTTCCCAAATTCGTACTTTTAAGAGGGTAAAATGGTAGTGGACAAAAAAGGATAAAATTGTTGTTGACCAAATGACTGTAGCTGGAATCATAAAGAATTTCTGTGGAATTTTACTTTATTTACGGTTGTAGTTGAATCGTAAAGATACATTGTGAACGCGAAAAATACTGGATTTTCGATATTCGTACATTTGGGATAAATATGGAACGAAATTCGATATTTATGCTCCCTTGACTATATGAAAGGTTGGAATTGAAAATGGACGTAACCGTTTCGAAGGAAAAACTTTCTTCCCTAACAATACTAATATTCTTCCCGCAATGGCATCTAATATGTACGCTATTTGTGTACATTTGCAGATTGCTGGCAGAATGTACAAATTTTTGTCAACGAAATGGTGCATCGAATTTGTTTATTTCCAGTAATAGAGTTTCTCTGAGTGTATGCGACATGGCTCCTTTAATTCCTTGTTTAGCCTTTAAAGCTGAAAATGAGAAAAACTGGTTTCATGAGGTATGGCAATATCGTTAATGTATATGTGCACGAGTATGTATGCAGGTTTTATTACCACTTTTTTCTCCCAACATTCGTCCATTCCTTGTGTGCACGTAATAGTTTCTTTTTTACCATTTAAAGGTGGAGTTTCGTATTGCTCTTTGATTGGCTGGCACGCCTTAACTTTGTGGCCACCGAGCATACGGGGGTATGTATGCAGTGCGTCTTCGTTGTTTCTCCTTTTCCCTTTCGACTGATAAACGATGTTTATGGTGTTCTTTTAACAACAACAAGAGGAACGCCTGCCTTCCTTCATTTGCTGGTCCAATGCATTTCACGTTGAATTCGGTATCAATGCTAAAGTCACCATAATACCAACTTCAAATGTTGCATTTATATAAATACGTGCGAATGCATTTTTGGGAACGTCCATGGTACAGTTGCAACATACCTTCCTATCGTGCATTTAATTTAACATTAGATAATATTTTATTTATTGTTATTTTATTTTGGTTGCCGAAAACGTTCTCTAATGGTCTTTGACCTTTGCGCGGTATTGTCAAATTGATGGCGGTAGGAAGATTCTTGACGGCAGTGCTGTAAGGATGAATTGCTATGCAAGTGAGAGATGCATCGTGGGAATGCTTATTTTAATTTTGGCTAGAGTTCGTCAGGGAGCACAATACATTAAATACGTATTATTTTCAGAAAAATGTTTGTTTCTAACGTAAAATTTAGAAATATTAGAGCATTTTGAACTTCCGTCAAGTTCAAAAATGAATTATTGCTCTTTTTCATATTTGAGTGATGAAGCGACAAGTTTTCACCCAAAATATGGTATTTTGAGCCCGACTGAAGGTTACGATGCTCCATGGACCATGGCGAATATTGAAGAAGCGTAAAATAGCGTAAAAGATCATCTTGTGTAAATATCAGCCATTAGTTCCGACGTAATTAGAATGGTTTCTAATCGTGGTTCGGGAAAAATATTTTTTTGTTTATTATTATTATTATTTATAAATAAAAAATAGGGTTTCACAAGGTCCTAAACTGTCGTATATTTACGACACAGCAGTCGTAAATATGTCGTTGGTATTCTTCACACACAAATATTACACTGTCCCACAGTCCATCTTACACTTGAACCAAATGATATACATCTAAAACTATTGGTGAAATAAAAGTTATTGGCGTTTCCTGTTGTCCCTTAAAAGGACTACAAACTTCCAAAGAATACAATTTTTCAGAAATCATTTTTAATACTTAAATCAAAGAAGAGAATATGTGCTAAAAATACTTTAAATTGTTTCTATCTGTATTAGTTTAGTATTAAAAACCATTTAAAATTTTGTTTCTTAAATAGCAAGATAAGAATAAACTAGAAAAACTAATTGAAATAGATATTAATACTGAACTAATACAGATAGCATGATATTTGAAGTATTTTAACATATATTCTCCTCTTTAATTTGACACTAATGCCGTTATCATAGGGTGTGAAATTGTATATGATATAATTTTTTGGAAAAATTGTTTAGATTAAGTATTTAGATTTATTAGTAGTTTTTTAGTTCTAAGCGCACTCTTTTGTTGAGATATTCTTTCATGTTACGTTAGTGTCGGGAGCAAACACGGATATTAAACCTCTTGAAATATTTGTATATGTTTCAACGATTTAAGATGAAGCAAGATGCTGAAATTTGTTAACTGTAATTAAATCAATACATTATAGTTTTAAGAAAATCCATTATATATTTTTATATATAACATACATGATTTCAAAAAAGCCTCAATAAATTTAAAATTACAAATTACAAATTTGAAAACTTGTATCCTTTGAAACTTTGTAGTCCAGTGAAGGGGCAACAGGATGAGGAAATGAAAAACTAAACATGCTAAGTGAACCCTTTTTCATATAGTTTCATACGTATATCATCCGGTTCAACTGTAACGACTTTTTTTTAAAAAATTGTTACGAGTGCTATGTGAGATTATAAACGTCAGCTGTGCGAAACAATTTATTATTCAAGCTATGTACATCGATGATCATTTCTAACACACATGTGCAGGCCCGTGCGCAGGATTTTCCCCTGGGGGGGGGGGCTTCATCTACACTCATAATAAAGTTAACCCTATAATGAGTTAAAATTTAGGAAACCAATTACATTTCTACTAAATATAAGTAGAATTTTGCTGCAATTTTCCTAAATCTAAGTAAATTTTTCCTAAAACCAAGTATTTTTTTACTAAATTTAAGCAAAATTTTCCTAAAACTAAGTAAATTTTTATTAAATCTTAGTAAAATTTTGCTGAAAAATTTCTAAAACTAAGTAAATGTTTATTCAAATCAAGAAAATATTTACTCAAACTGAGGACAATTTTGCGGATTTTTTCCTCAAAACGAGTAAATTTTTACTTAAACTAAGGAAAATTTTATTTAATACAAGGAAAAAAGTGAAATTAAAATAAGTTCAATTTAACTAAAAAAATCAAACAAATAGTTTTGCTTCAGAGTATGCAAAACTGATACAAAAAATGACAACATGAAATATTTCTCAAAAGTTTCATGATACCTCTGCCATAAGGAGTGGAGCTATTACTCCATGATTGTTGCGAAGGCAAGATAGGCGCCTTCGCAGTGGTTGCTTAGATTAAGACTTGAAGCATAAATAAAATAAGCCACAGCAAACGAACGAGTATTGCTTCTTAAATTAATATTCAAGAATTTTTTAAACAATTTCAAATGTTTTTTTATAAGTTCATTAATACTTAAATGTATGAAGCACTCGGCATAAAATTCAGTAAACATTTTAACTTCATTTTAGGAAAAAACACATTTTTAAGTTAAAATTTCCTAAATGGATTTTTTCCATACACAAATTTCAGATTTTTTTCTCACTCAAAACCTTGGAAATATCTTCCATATAAGTTTGAATTTACTCAATTCTAAGAATTTTTTATTAGATCCAAAGAAATGTTTTTAATTAAATCTACTACCCTTTTTCTAGTAAATGAACTATTTACTATGGCTTTGAAAGAAGGAAACTTTACTCATACTTAGTTAATTTTCCAACTTTTTAGGAAATTTTTACTGGAGCGTTTGGAAACCACTCATATTTTATTGTCAGGATCATCGAGAAATATTTTGATACATTCGTCCGACAGACATCGTCGGCAAAATTGCATTTCATTAATCCATCTATCAGTACACTCATGTCAGTCAGAATATGTCAGTAAAAGAAAGCAGAAAATCTACTGAAAGAGCAGATTTCTGCTGTTAAAAAAGACACAGCAGATTTGTATCTGTTGAGATGGTAAACAGCTGTTTGCTGTTTTTAGCATTATATATGATACGCATATTTTCCCAAGCTAATATAAAAGGAAATTCGATCTAAACTCGCTTATGAACGCTTATCTATTTTTATAATTTAATTAACAACAGCCAATTTTAGCAGACTACAAACTCTTTAGCCGTGTGAATGGTGATGTGAAGATTACAGAAAACTGTTGTTATGCAAAAAAAACAGCTGTAATAGCAGAAAAGTGTCTGCTGATAGGCAGCAGACAATCGCTGCTTCTATTAACATACTTGTTCTCTAAGTATAGAACTTTTTTTAAATAGTTGCTTGAAATTACATACATACATATCGAGTGTTTATATTTATAATATTCATTCATAATTCTGAAACTTTTCATACACAAATATTCCCCATGAAGTCAGCAATCACGTGCCAAAGAAATATTTTGGTATTCTCAATATGATCAAAAGTTACGCGGGTTTTTCTACAGATACTTTTCACAATTTTTGACTTTACAGCCACCATTTTTCCTATTTTAGCTTCATAACTGGGGAATCAAAATGCTATTAACGCGAAGTGATGGAATTTGATAGTATGATATGCCCTAAATCTAGAAAAATGTTTTAAACAAAATCGTTGTAGCGAATTATAACCTTTATTTTATTTATTCTATTATTTTTATGTTCATAGCCACTTATGCAGTCACAAACTAACGTGCGAGGGGATATCCAAATCAAAAAATTAAAAAAAGGGTTAAGAAAAAAATCTTTTCCAAATTTATATGACAGATGACATCCAAATCTGAGAATTGTTTGGCATCAAAAACTCATTTTCGAGAAAATGGTTCATAGCCACTTTTGAATATAAGCCCTCGATATATATTTTGAAGAAATATTACACAAAAAACGATCAAATTCCTCGGCGATAACCCTTCAGTGCCGCATTTTTTTTTTTTTTTTTGATAAATTGGATATGCTTCTTGACGAAGTATGGGTCTAAATAGGATGTCTAAAGTGTTTTGGAGTTTTTAATTTATATAGGACATGAGTAGCAGCATGTTTACTCAAAATCTTTATACGCATATTCCGATTAAATAAAAAATATTTGGAAATGTTTCTTCATTTTTATAATCTTAAATATGTAAAAAACCAAATAATTGGTATTTTAGAGTTTCGTTTTCTTACGTAGATCCATGTTACTGAATTTGTTGTTTCTCTTTTGAATAATACTTGTTACATATGTACAACAAAAATACTAACTCTGAAAAATATTTGACATAATTGATAAATATAACACAAATTTTAGTAAGTTAACACTCATTCTCATTGTTTCGCAACTTTAAAGTAGATAGAGACCTACACGCAGAGAAAAAATGCATTTCGTACAAACTAAATTTTAGACACGTGAACATCGTTTTTGAGTTTCTTTTATGGGAAAAATTAGTTTGTTTGCGGTAAATATGTCATCAGTTGTTGTAAATGAACAAAGAGAAATACGTTTATGTATATCAAACAGTATTCTTCGTTTGTCGAAATGGATTTGTATTATAATTGCAAACTCCCAAAACATTGGAAGTAACAGAAACCGTTGTTGTTGCACTTGTGATGAAAATAGGACACATCGGTTCAGATTTAGATACAGCTCCATAAAAATGTCCAATCGCAAATGTTACATCTTAGCGCTCTACAAGCATCAAGCAAATTAATTGTTTTTATTAAGAATATTTTAGATTTCATTATGATATCATAGTGATTCTTATCTACACTTTTTTAAAATTACTAAACGATTTTGTTATTAAATTTCCAAACTTTTATTATAGTACACAATTAAAAGTTCATATGATATAGCTCTAGTGGAATGTCAAGAAGTGGTATCGGATAATAAAAATGAAAATTTTCCGAACAATTTGGTGTCTATTAGCGAAATTAGCACTATACAATCTTGAAATTGGCACAATTCGTTTAGTTTGTTTTTATTTTTCATAACCTTTGTCCGAAATTCAAGAAAGTGTCCACGATTTTTTATGTAATCTTCGTGTTTTCATGATTTTACTACAAAATTACCATTTCAGACAAGTTATTTTAAAAAGACATTAAAAATTCTATATTTTATTGCTTCAGAAAGTCTAGAAGGTTTTAAAAAGTATATGTTCGAAACCTCTCTGGGGGGGGTTTGAACCCCCAAAATCCCCCCCTGCGCACGGCCCTGGATACAGCTCCATAAAAATGGCCAATCGCACATTTTACATCTTAGCGTTCTACAAGCATCAAGCAAATTATTTGCTTTTATTAAGAATATTTTAGATTTCATTATGATATCATAGTGATTCTTATCTACACTTTTTTAAAATTACTAAACGATTTTGTTATTAAAATTCCAAACTTATATTGCAGTACACAATTAAAAGTTAATAAGATATGGCTCTAGTCGAATGTCAAGAAGTGGTATCGGTTAATAGAAATGCAAATTTTCCGAACAATTTGTTGTCCATTAGCGAAATTAGCATTACACAATCTTGAAATTGACACAATTCGTTTAGTTTGTTTGTATTTTTCATAACCTCTGTCCGAAATTCAAGAAAGTTTCCACGATTCTTTTTGTAATTTTCGGGTTTTTCATGATTTAACTGCAAAATTACCATTTCAGACGAGTTATTTTAAAAAGACCTTAAAATTCTATATTTTATTGTTTTAGAAAGTCTAGAAGGTTTTAAAAAGTATATGTTCGAAACCTCTCTGGGGGGTTTGAATCCCCAAACCCCCCCCCTGCGCACGGCCCTGCACATGTGTAATTATTTTAATTTTTATACCCTCCACCTCCAGGATGGGATATACTAACTTTGTCATTTCGTTTGTAACACCTTGAAATATCGTCCTGAGACCCTATAAAGTATATATATTCTTGATCGTCATAAAATTCTAAGACGATCTAGCCATATCCATCAATCCATCTGTTGAAAGCACGCTAGGATCTAAACGAAAGAAGCTAGGACGTCCAAATTTTACATAAATGTGTCTAACAGTCATAGACCGGTTGGGATTGAAACTGGGCGAAATCGGCCCAAAAGGGAAAATTTTTTCCCTCACAAGGACTAAAAATACCCATAATATTCCCTAATATTTTAGAGTATTGAAGCACATTTTTTTAATATATATATATTCTTGTACTTACTTGATATTGGGTGCGCGCACTCCCCCTATAATAAAAACGTGCACCATAAAGTGATTTTTATTCGTAGGGGATAAAAATGGGGCAAAAAGGGATAATAATGGTACATTTAAACGACAACAGCTAGAAACACGAAATTTGGTGTGTACATTCCTGTGATTGAGTAGATACATAATATAAAAGTATTTTTTCAAAATTCGTACTTTTGAGGGATAAAATGGGAATATAGGGATACAAATGGTACAAACCTAACGATTGAAACTAGGATAATGAAATTCGGTGTATACATTCCTTTGATTGCGTAGACACGTAAAATAGATGGATTTTTCGAAATTCGTACTTTTTGGGGTTAAAATGAAAAAAATGGATAAAAATAGTACCAAACAAGTGACCGCAGCTACAGTCTTTTTTGAAGATCGGTAATTTTGGACAAATTATGTGGGTATTTCGCTTGAGCACGGTAAACAAAAAGTACAAATTGAATATTTAGGAAATTTTATATGCATGACATTTTTGTTTTGTAATTTTCTCACGATCTATCCGACGTATCCGGTGTGTATTATTTTAGCAGAGTAAAACTCAAGTGAGTTTAACGAAAATGAAAAACGGAATGAACAATTTATTGAAAAATATTTTCTACAACGATTAGACAAAACCAGGTTGCTATGATATTATAATTTTGTTCGGCATACAGTACATTTTTACAAAGTGTAGTTTAACAATTAAGAACCAATGTCGCTTTACACATATATGTAGCCAGTCGCGAAAATAGCTGCAATTGTTGCAAAAATTCGCGGTTGCAATTGCATTTATTTCAAGTTTCTCTATCTGGGTTTCTGTCACAAATAATCCAAGTTCAGTCAGCACGTACATGCCAAACAAATACTTTAGAATACTCTGTTTGATGGAAAATTAAGCGGGATTTTCTAAAGGTAAATTTTAAAATTTTTGACTTTACAGCCAACATTAGTACTTATTAGTACAGTGTTATTAGTACTTCATAATAGGGCTGTTTTTCTTTAAGCCGGGATAACAAGCTGCGATAACAAAACCCTTAATAAAAATTTAATTTTTTGCTCAAAATAAAAAATTCTTTTTTAAAATTGTCGCCAAAAGCAATATCAATGTGTGAAAACAAATTTTTCAAAAAATATTTTGTGTTGACTTTATTGGACCATAACCATCGATAACCATCATTTTGACTTACACTGGATAATTATCCAGGCTAAGTCCAAATATTTTTAACACAAGATTATTTTTTCAAAATTTTCACACACACATTGATATTGCTTGTGACGACAATTTAAAAAAAAGAATTTTTTCTTTTCAGTGAAAATTTAACATTTTTTTTAGATTTTTATTACCGCAGCTTAGTTATCCAGTCTTAAAGAAAAACAGCCTTAATATCAATAATATTAAATGGTATAATTTATTTAATACTAACATTTATGGATTTTTAAAATAGAAATGGAAGGTAGTGAAAAAGTGGATTCTTCGCCACAACTTAAAAGTAACCTCAGTAACCCCTTCCGAATCACAAGATTAACATATGTATGGTATGTGGCGCCGCACAGTGGAATATTTTCATACAAGCTGCGGCAATTATAAGGAATAGAGCTTGGACCTTGAAATTTCGCACACATCCCCTATATCCTCAAATTAGATTAAAAACATTTTTTTTGTTTAAATCCGCCCACAACCACGACTACCTCCCATGTAAGTTAAAATTAAAAAAGTTATGAAAATTAAATGAAAATTTTCAGTGCCTCGACCAACGCCAAAATAAAAATTTAAAATTTTTACGATTTTTGAAATTTTTGATAAAAATTATTTTATTTTTTAATCGATTACAATCGGCTATTATAACTTTTTAAGTAGCTTAAGATTAATATAGGCCCAATATTTACATGCGCTCGCATGTCATAAAAGCTTAAGTATGCTTTAAATAAATTTTCCAAAATACATTAACAGAGAACAACGAAGAAAATATTGCTTCATTTTTTGTTAAGTTTAAGTTTTACCATTTCAGTAATTAAATCGATGTTGGCAGCTATAAGCAGAATATTCTTTTTAAAATGAATAAATAATACAATAGTTTAAAAATATTTGTAAATGCCGATCGGTCGGCCTCGCGAATGTAGTTTTTGGCAATACCAAAAGAACACCTCAAGAGCTCCTATTTTCTACGAACTAAACGAAATTTCAATACATAGTTTCCGAGATATGTACATTAGGGCGTACCTCAAAAAAAAGTTCGCCGTACACCTTCGAATATGAAGTATTATTGAAAGGTAGCTTCAAAAAAATTTTTTTTATTTTTTTATGCCGAACGTAGGGGTCGTGCTTTTACATTTTTCTATATAACTTCTGCATTTATAAACGGATTTTAAAGTGTGATACATCGATGTTTTTGTCTCGATGAGGCCGAGGCTGTAGAATATGATTAATGAGAATGTTATTTGCAAAATTCAATTAGTAATGTCGAGATTTGGGCGCAAGAAATTTGAGAGTTTTTGTCGCTGATAATACACTGGGCGCCGTCCTGATGGAAATAACATGTCAACATTTCATTCAATTGAGGTACGAAAACCGTGGATCTATTGCGGTTGCCGTTGACAATAACTTGGTAGTTTAGCTTACGTGGCCGCTCTCCTTCACGGGTGCGTATAGTTGTACCATAATGCACCGTTTGAGCCTCACCACTCGGAAAGGTCTTTTATATCTAGTCGTGTAGTAATTGCATCCCAAGGGCAGTCGCATAAGACTTTCTCTTCTTCCTCTCCGTCGTATCAACTACGACAGTGACCGTTGAATTGCAGCTTTATTCGTCGCGCATGGTTTCCAATTCTGAAATGCTCTTTTTGGTGCAGTGTATACGATATTCGAAATTGTGAAATAGTCAGATTCTCAAATCATGGAATTACATACCGATGGCGCCACGTCTTGACCAATGACGTCTATCAAATCTAAACCTCAATTTTAAACTACTTTTTGTGGTTGATAAAGTACGAGTGCTTGACATGCGGTTACAATAAATTGTTATATGTATATCATATTTTTGCGTCTGCATTTCGTTTTTCCTGTGGCAAAGGTGTACTGTGAACTATGAACAGCCTTACCATACACGTCTTGTGTATGGATGTAATTAAGAGAGCAGAAAGTGTGCTGGAATTATTTTGCATAGATTGTGGTTAACGAACGCTATCCCGCCACATAGAAAAGAAAACAATTTAATGGTCCAGTCAGATTGTGATGCACTGAAAGGAAAAAGTTCTAATGGTTTTCCTAATTAACTATTTTCTTAGTATTAATGTTCACACACCAAACACTAAAATTACTGCCGTAGACGTGTTACTAACAAGTTTGGATACCGAAACGAATAACGTTGCGATAATGATGTTTCGGTAACGATAATGGTAACGGTATTTGAAAAGGTAACGATAAAGATATTTGAATTATTTCGGTAGTGGCATTTATTATTTTTCGATCTAGCGATAATAAAGTAAAGTCAATTAAGAAACAAAAATTGTTTTCTTTAAAATCATATTAGCCCTCCAGAAATTGCAGTTCGATTTTTTTAAATTGATCAATGCCTGTATTAGGGGTGTTTACTAGAGCGTACCAGGTTACAAGTAAAAAAAAAAAAGTTCGCCGTACACCTTCGAATATGAAGTATTATTGAAAGGTAGTTTCAAAAAAAAATTTTTTTATTTTTTTATGCCGAACGTAGGGGTCGCGCTTTTACATTTTTCTATATAACTTCTGCATTTATAAACGGATTTTAAAGTGTGATACATCGATGTTTTTGTCCGATTTTTTTGTCTTTGAAGTCATTGAGCTCAAACATGATTCATGATTTTATGCGAGCTTTAATTTTCGATTATTAGAGTGGTACATTAGGGTAGTAGCAACTGAGAAATGATGGGTAAGTACCAGAAGGGGGTGCTTGAGCTCAATGACTTCAAAGACAAAAAAATCGGCCTCGTCGAGACAAAAACATCGATGTATCACACTTTAAAATCCGTTTATAAATACAAGTTATATAGAAAAATGTAAAAGCGCGACCCCTACGTTCGGCATAAAAAAATAAAAATTTTTTTTTTGAAACTACCTTTCAATAATACTTCATATTCGAAGGTGTACGGCGAACTTTTTTTTTGAGGTACGCCCTAGTGTTTACGCAAAGATATATTGTACAACTTAGGATAAAAAAATATAAAATGGATAAAAATGTTGATTCATTACATATTATTCATTGATTACATAATCTTAAATCCGCAAGGTCAGCTGTTGCGGTCAATGTTGATGCCCTTCAATCATTTTCAGATAAATGTTATGAAGTATATGAGTGGCCAGAATACAGTGCTGTAGTGGAAAAGCGTTTTATTTTGCAAATTTGGTCCCAGAGATTATCGAGAAGAAAACGAAATCATTCTGGTGTCAGCATTTGATAGATGTGAAATAAAAATTTCAGTTTTAGTCAATTTCAAAACTCAAAAAGTGGGCGAGGCCAGGTGCCTTAAAGAAGATCAATTGGTAATTACAATCAGTTTTGAAATAGAAGAACGATTCTTAGGTTTCGCAGATTGTTCTGTCTTTACATAAATTATAATTTTGTCTTATAATTCTGTCTTTACATAAATTTTCCACACGAACTGACATCCAGGGCCGGTCGCAAGGGGAGGGGGGGAAATTACATAAAAATCGTGGACACTTTTTTTGAATTTCGGACAAAGGTTATGAAAAATGCAAAAGAACTAAACGAATTGTGCCCATTTCAAGATTGTGTAATGCTAATTTCGCTAATGGACGCCAAATTGATCGGAAAAGTTTCATTTTATTTAACAGATACCACATCTTGACATTTGACTAGAGCAATATCTTATGAACTTTTAATAGTGTACTACAATAAATGTTTGAAGATTTAATAAAAACAAGTAAGAAGGCGTTAAGTTCGGCCGGGCCGAATCTTATATACCCTCCACCACGGAGTGCATTCCACAGTATTACCAGCAGATTAAATGATGACGACTTTACATAGAAGTACAGTACCATATTACGAAAATTGTGATATTTTTATGCACATTACTATATTTGGTTACTATTTCAAACTATAATGTATACTTATGCGCACTGTTTAAAATCGACTAATATATAAATAAAATGCTGAAATTGTGAAAGTGAACATGCCTAAATATTAGGCGATTGTCAGTCGCCATTAGAAAGAAGCATTTTCAGATACAGACAAAGTGATAAGAAAAGTATAAATTTTAAAGATATCCCCATTCTCCGCCCAAATGTACAAATTTCGAAAAAAAAAACATTTTTCGAGTCTTCATAGTCAGAATGTATACACCGAATTTCATGATTTCAACTTCAGCGGTCCCATTTTTATCCCTCTTTCTTAATTATATACCTTAAAAGTACGAATTTCGAAAAATCCCTTTATTTTACGTGTCTATGCAATTAGAGGGATGTACACACCGAATTTCATGATTATAGATGTTGTCGTATCATTGGTACCATATTTTATCCGTTTTTGTCCCATTTCACCAGCTAAAACTTTTATTTTCTTTGTAGTGCTTCCAAGCTACAGGAGGAATGACCGCAACAAATTTTAACTGTATGAAAATCAGAAATTTAATTAATAAGCCAAGGCTACCAATATTTGTATACTATATATACATAATGGATATAATACTTCAATTCATAAAGTAAATATAAGGGAGCAATCATAAATACCCTAAATATTGGTGGATAGAGAGTGTATTTTCAGCTACAGTCGTTTGGTTTGTTGTATTTCCATCCTATTTTAATTTTAAAAGTATAAATTTTGAAAATACCTTATCTCTCACGTACGCAGTATAAGACAACTTCATGATTCTACCATTTTTTGTCGTAAAATCAATAAAATAAAGTACGAATTTGGAAAGCAATGTATACACCGAATTCCATGATTCTATCAGCGGCCATTTTTTTGGTACCATTTTTATCCCCTTTTTCCAATTTTGCCCCCTCAAGAGTACGACTATCTAAAATCTCTTTATTTTGCGTATCTACACAATTAGAGGAATGTACACATCGAATTTCATCATTCTAGCTGTATTCGTTTAGTTGGTACTATTTCCCCTGTAGCCATTGTATCCCTTGATAGTACGAATTTGGAAAAAACGTTTTATTTTTCGTGACTACGCAGTCAGAGGAATGTATACTCCGAATTTCATGATTCTAGCTGCGGTCATTTGGTAGGTACTATTTTTATCCCCTTTTTCCATTTGAACCCCAAAAAGTACGAATTTTGGAAAGTTCTTTTATTTTACGTGTCTACGCAAGCAGAGGAATGTATACATCGAATTTCATTATTCTATGTGCAGCCGTTAAGTTGGTACTATTTGTATCCCTCTATCCCCATTTAACCCCTTAAAAGTAGGAATTTATAAAAAATACTCTTATATTATGTATGTACTCTATTAGAGGAATGTACACGCCAAATTTCGTGTTTCTATCTGTTGTCGTTTGATAGGTACCATTTTTATCCCTTTTGTCCCATTTCGCCCCCTACAAATAAAAAACACTCTATGGTACCCTTTTATGCTATAAAGGGAACGCGCATTGCAAATATCAAGTAAATACAAGCTAATATGTTCAAAAAACATGCTGAAATACTCTAAATATTAGGGGTATTTTCAGTCCTTGTGAGGGAAAAATTTTTCCCTCTGGGCCGATTTCGCCCACTTTCAATCCCAACCGATCTACAACCATAAGACACATTTAGGAAAAATTTGAACCTCCTAGCTCATTTCGTTCGGCCGCTATCGTGCTTTCAACAGACAGACAGACGGACATGGCTATATCGTCTTAGAATTTTACCACGACCCAGACGGAATGACAAAGTGAATATACCCTCATCCTGGAGGTGGAGGGTAAAAAATTTTAGTAATTTTAAAAATGTGTAGGTAAGAATCGCCATGATATCATAATGAAATCTGAAAAAATTCTTAATAAAAGCAAATAATTTGCTTGATGCTAACTCGTAGCTTAACTATGAGTGCCAAACTTTGGACACATTTGTAAATAGTATATCTAATTGGAATGAAATCATTGAAAAGCAATTTACCTCTAAATTAATAATTATGTAAAAATCTATTGGCGAGATGAAATACTTCGTTTCTGCGAAAAAGTGTTGGAGTAACCTAAGATTTTTTTATTTAGACATTTTTAAATTTCTTTCAGTTCAAACGAATGATATACCCCTCTCTGAGTATAGAAATCGATTTGGACATTTGTATAAGGGCTATATCAAAACATTGCCCCACATATTCCACTTCCACAACAGATGTTCACAAGCCAAATATAATATGGTGTAGCTATTCGTATATTCCGTTTGTAATGTGTGGTTTGTAACATTTGCGATGCGAAATTTTTATGGAGCTGTATCTAAATCTGAACCGATGTGACCTATTTTCATCACATATGAAACAACAAAGGTTTCTGTTACTTCTTAATGTTTTGGGAGTTTGTAATGATAATACAAAACCATTTCGACAAACGAAGAAAACTGTTTGATATATCGAAGGCTTATATTCATAAGTGGCTATGAATAAAAACACAACTTTTCAGGAGAGCGACAGACAGAAAACAGATTTTCTCCTTAATTTTAAGAGTAATTATGAATCATTCTTCTACAGTTTAATCTAAAGAGGATTACTAATTGCTACGATTAAAAAGTTTTCCAAATTTTCTATTATTTGCGGTTTTATGGTTCTAACCACTTTTGCACGTTTAAAATTGAGCATTATGAATGTTGAATTAAGCACATAGCCATTAATGCTCAAATAGATAAATACTTATTATTATATGAAGACTTATGTAAACTCGATAACATTTTTTATGAAATGTTGGCAATGTTGTGTAGAAAATGCATTTTCTGGAATGTACACAGCGAAATTAAAGATTCCAGGTTCATCCGTCAGATTGGTACCATTTTTATCGCTCTTTCCATTTTTTTACAAAAAGTGGATATTGCGGTAGGGCATGGTAAACAAATAATAAAAATTTGATATTTTTGGAAAATTTTCATTTTCGCGGCAAATATGGCTAAAATGATTTTCACACATGACATTTTTGATTTATGATTTTCTCGCGATCTAGCCTACGGATCCGACTGAATTTTTTTGTGTATTAAGAACCAATGTCGCTTGTAACATTTATGAAGTCAGTCCCGAAAATCACTGCAATTGTTGAAGAATCCAAAATTCTCGATTGTAATTGCTTAATTTAAACTTTCTCTGTTCAGGATTCTGAAACTTTTCTGACACAAATATTCCGCATGAAGTCAGCAATCATATGCCATAAAAATATTTTGGTATTCTCAATATGATAAAAAGTTAGAACCAAATTTTTGCTCTCAATTTTTAACTATATTATTTACATTATTTTTATGTTCATAGCCACAAATTAACGTGTGAGTAGATAACCAAATCAGAAAAATTTGAAAAAAAAATGGCTTCAGAACAAAATTTCTTCTCCAAATTTATATGACAGATGACATCCAAATCTGAGAATAGTTTGGCATCAAAAACTCATTTTCGAGAAAATGGTTCATAGCCACTTATGTTTATTAGGCTGGGTCGCCGTCCATACAAAAGGAAAAACAAGTTCCAGCCACCCCAAGAAAATAAAGTTTGGATTGTTGAATGATGATTTGCAAAATATTTCGTTCCTAGAAATCTAAAAAAATTTAAAAATCTTGTTTTCCGATGTAATTTTTTTGTGTTACATTTTTTCCCATATTTTTCTGTAATAATAGACCCTTGAAAACACTTTCTTCAAAATATATATGTATGTATGTAATTTCAAGCAACTATTTGAAAAAAAGAAGTTCTACACTTAGAGAACAAGTCGGTTAATAAAAAAGCAGCGATTGTCTATGCTGCCTATCAGCAGACACTTTTCTGCTATTGCAGCAGTTTTTTTTTGACATAACAGCAGTTATTCTGCAATCTTACATCACCATTCACACTGCTAAAGAGTTTGCAGTCTGCTAAAATTGACTGCTGAAATAATTAACAGAATTTTCACCTGCTTTATTTTTTGTAAAACTAGATGAAAACCCCCCAGGGGAAAATCCTGCACACGTCCCTGCTGACATCTATAGCCAGCCATATAAGTCTTATTGCGATGAAAATCAATCAAACGCTCATTTCATTTAGGAGAGAAGGTTTAAAAAACTTTGATTTTTCGAGATAATCAAAAATAACAAAAAAAATAGTAACGTCCGCATGGATAGGATATCCAATTTGTCTTTCTTTATCAATCTTAAATATTGGTGGTTGTGATTTTCAAAATGTAAAAACACATAATTTGTCTTTAATAATGTTGTTTAAATGGCTTACAATTAGGCGAGAATTTTATGGATCTATATTTTACTAGCAGTATCCGCTGCTTCGCACGTAAAAAGCCAGTTATTTAATTAGTTTTATCCGTCTCTGTCTTTTGATAGTATTTATTTGATTTTCTTTGGATATAGATAAATCTAAAATAGTAATTTGGAAACCTCCTATTACAGTCAAAGGAATGTGCTGCAATACTTTAGTTGGTACAATTTTTTATCACTTTTTGTGCCGTTCACCCCTTAGAAGTACAAAAATGCATTTATATTGCGCTTCTATATGGTGAGAGGAATTTACATACCAAATTTCACGATTCTAGCTATAATAAATTAGTTGGTACCATTTCCATCCTTTTTTTTGTAAAAAAAAATTGATTGTGCTTCTACATGGTCAGGGGAATTTACATACCGAATTTCACGATTCTAGCTGGTTCCATTTTTGTCCCGCTCACCCCTTAAAAGTACAAATTTCGAAAAATTCATTATTACAGCTGCAATATTTTAGTTGGTACTATTTTTATCCCACTCACCCTTTATAAGTACAAATTTCGAAAAATTCATTTAGATTTGCGCTTCTACTTTGTCAGAGAAATTAAGACACCAAATTTCACGACTACAGCTGCAATACTTTAGTTGGTACTTTTTTTTCATCCCGTTTTGTCCCGCTCACCCTGTATAAAATTTCGAAAAAATCCATTTAGATTGCGCTTCTACGTTCTCAGAGGAACCAATTAAGAACCAATGCCGCTTGTAAGATATATATAGTCAGGAGAAAATCGCTGCATTTCTGCCAAAAAACGATAATTCGCGGATTATATTGCATATATTTTTACTTTCTCTGGGCTTTTAAAATTGTTCTGCCACAAATATTCCACATAAAATCAATGAACGTCGTAATGATGGAATTTGATAGCAAGAGAAGTCTATTGATTTTTACCCAATGGACCAAAATATTTCTTTCATTTTTTCCAATTGTACCCCTTAAGAGTACGCATTTTAAAAATCCCTCTATTTTACGTATCTACTCAATTTGAGGGATGTTTTTCATGTTTCTAGCTATTGTCGTATCATCGGTACCATTTTTATCCTTTTGTCCCATTTCGCCCGCTAAAACATTTATTTACTTTTTGGCGTTTTTACGCTACAAGAATTCCTCTGACAGGTGTTGGAAAGGTAGTCAAACAGAACATTTAGACGAGATTTGATTTTTTATATTATTATATTTTATTATAACAAAAAATGTCGACACATTCCATTTTTCTTGGATTTTTCATAAGTAATGTGATAAGTTGCGTGATTGAGTGACTGACTGATCACTCCCCAGACCAAACGGCTAGAGCTTGAATCATGAAATTTGGTGTGTACATTTCTCTTACAGTGTAGAGGTGTGATAAGACGGAGTTTTTCGAAATTCGTACTTTTAAGGGGTAAAACGGGGTAAAAAGGGATAAAAATGGTACCACCGCTGGACTGAATCTTGAAATTTGGTATGAGCATTCCTCTTGCGACATGAAGGCATCCCAAAAAGTGGATTTTGAAAAATTCGTCTTTTGGGGGGTTAAATGGGGTAAAAGGGACAAAAATGGTACAAACAACACGACTGAAGCTAGAATCATGAAATTTGGTGTGTACATTAGGGCGTACCTCAAAAAAAAAGTTCGCCGTACACCTTCGAATATGAAGTATTATTGAAAGGTAGTTTAAAAAATTTTTTTTTTTATTTTTTTATGCCGAACGTAGGGGTCGCGCTTTTACATTTTTCTATATAACTTCTGCATTTATGAACGGATTTTAAAGTGTGATACATCGATGTTTTTGTCTCGACGAGGCCGATTTTTTGACTTTGAAGTCATTGAGCTCAAGCACCCCCTTCTGGTACTTACCCATCAGATCTCAGTTGCTACTACCCTAATGTACCACTCTAATATCAGAAAATTAAAGCTCGCATAAAATCATGAATCATGCTTGAGCTCAATGACTTCAAAGACAAAAAAATCGGCCTCGTCGAGACAAAAACTTCGATGTATCACACTTTAAAATCCGTTTATAAATGCAGAAGTTATATAGAAAAATGTAAAAGCGCGACCCCTACGTTCGGCATAAAAAAATAAAATAATTTTTTTGAAATTACCTTTCAATAATACTTCATATTCGAAGGTGTACGGCGAACTTTTTTTTTTTACTTGTAACCTGGTACGCTCTAGTGTACATTGCTCCTACAGCGTAGATATCAGATATGAAGTGAGTTTTTCGAAATTCGTACTTTTAAGGGGTAAAATGGGGTAAAAAGGGATAAAAATGGTACCACCGCAATGACCAAACGGCTGGGCCTAGAATCTTGAAATTTGGTATGGATATTCCTCTTGCGGAATGAAGGCATGCCAAAAAGTGGTATTTTAATTTCGGTATTTATTTTCGTACTTTTGGGGGGTTAAATGGGTCAAAAAGGGACGAAAATGGTACCAACAACACGACTGAAGCTAGAATCATGAAATTTGGTGTGTACATTTCTCTTACAGCGTAGAGATCAGGTCTGAAGGGATTTTTTTCGTAATTCGTACTTTTAAATGGTAAAATGGGGTTGAAAGGGATAAAAATGGTAC
The DNA here is from genome assembly GCA_947397865.1 of Polietes domitor. Taxonomy (NCBI): domain Eukaryota; kingdom Metazoa; phylum Arthropoda; class Insecta; order Diptera; family Muscidae; genus Polietes; species Polietes domitor. Next base: position 35,027,751 of record OX377618.1, read on the forward strand.
CACAGCAATGACCCAACGGCTGGGCCTAGATTCTTCAAATATGGTATGGATATTCCACTTGCGGCACGAAGGCACCCTAAAAAGTGGCTTTTAAAAAAGGTGTACCTTAGTGGGGTTAAATGAGGCAAAAAGGGATCAAAATGGTACAAACAATACGGCTGAAGCAACAATACAAGGCTAGAAGCATGAAATTTGGTGTGTACATTTCTCTTACAGCGTAGAGATCAGGTATGAAGGGAGTTTTTCGTAATTCGTACTTTTAACGGGTAACAGGATCGAAAGGGATGAAAATGGTACCACAGCAATGATCAAGCGGCTGGGGCTAGAATCTTGAAATTTGGTGCGCAAATTCATCTTACGCGCCCAATAAAATATTTTTTTAAAATTCGTACTATTTGAGGGTGAAGGGATACAAATGGTACCAATCAAACGGATGGAGTTGGAATCAAAATATTCAGTGTGTGCGTCCCTCAAAATGCTTAAAAACTCTATATGAACGAACTTTATGAAATTTGTACTTTTAAAGGATAAACGGGAAAGGGGGATATAAAAGGTGCCAACATCACAGATGACGCTACAATTATGAAATTCGGTATGTATATTCGTTTTACAGCACAGATCACTGATAAGAAAACATTTTTCGAAATTTGCACTTTTAAGGGATTAAATGGGATAAAAATTGTACCACAGCCCACGTCAAACGGTAGCACGACTGCGACCAAGAAAATATTTTTGCAAAATTCGTACTTTTTGAGGACGAACATGGGTATCGTAAAATTCAGCGTGTATATATGTACTAGAGCGTACCAGGTTACAAGTAAAAAAAAAAAGTTCGCCGTACACCTTCGAATATGAAGTATTATTGAAAGGTAGTTTCAAAAAAATTTTTTTTATTTTTTTATGCCGAACGTAGGGGTCGCGCTTTTACATTTTTCTATATAACTTCTGCATTTATAAACGGATTTTAAAGTGTGATACATCGATGTTTTTGTCCGATTTTTTTGTCTTTGAAGTCATTGAGCTCAAACATGATTCATGATTTTATGCGAGCTTTAATTTTCGATTATTAGAGTGGTACATTAGGGTAGTAGCAACTGAGAAATGATGGGTAAGTACCAGAAGGGGGTGCTTGAGCTCAATGACTTCAAAGACAAAAAAATCGGCCTCGTCGAGACAAAAACATCGATGTATCACACTTTAAAATCCGTTTATAAATACAAGTTATATAGAAAAATGTAAAAGCGCGACCCCTACGTTCGGCATAAAAAAATAAAAATTTTTTTTTTGAAACTACCTTTCAATAATACTTCATATTCGAAGGTGTACGGCGAACTTTTTTTTTGAGGTACGCCCTAATATGTACCTCAAAATGCTTACAAACGCAAAATGAAGGAATTTTTCGAAATTTCTACTTTTAAGGGCTTAAAATGGATAATGATTGTACCACCGCGCTTTCCAAAATTCGTACTTTTTGGAGGTGAAATTGGGTAAAAAGTGATAACCAATCATGAAATTCAATTTGTACGCCCCCATGCATTGAAACACAAATAAAGGAGTTTTTTAAGAATAATTAGGAAAAGAGGGATACAAATGGTACCAAAAACAAAGAATCGGTGTGAAATTCTGACCTCTAATGGATTTTTCAAAATTTATACTTTTAAGTTGAAATTAAAATCGAACAAACCAAATTGGGGAAATTGGGATATAGATGGTACCAACCAAAGTTTTCTGCTAGAATATGAAAAGACAATTAAACATTCGGAATGTACATTTCTCCGAGTTCATAGACGCGCAAAATAAATGTTTTTTTTAGAAATTGGAGACAAAAATATTGCACTAGAATCGTGAAGTTATGTGCGAATATTATAGCCCCGTTGAAAAAAAAAATAAAAAATATATAAAGAATGTTTGTTCTATTTATAAGTTCAGATTTCAAGTCATGCACCGGTATAGAAGTTATGTATATGTAAAGGATTTAATTTTACAAAGGGCGTGATAAACGCATACATATTTTGTAGGTTTAAAGTGATTATATTTTTTTAGATCTAAAATTGCAGCTGATTTCAACCGGTGTGTGCATTCCGATCATCCGTATAGAAGTTATAAAAGGTTTAAAGTTTTAAACGTAATGGCGATTAGTGTGGGAGGTACAAGAAGGGGCGTGGCAAAATCCTCCATTTGACGTACGCTCAAAGTGATTACAAAAACTTCATCAAATATCAAAATACAACTGGTTCCGAATACTAGAAAATGGACTATATCTGTGGGGGTGCCATAGTCAATTCAACCATCTCCAATTTTAAACTAAGTCTGGGAATAGTAATACTATGTTCAGAGTTTGAATAAATTCCTAACTCTCTTTGAGATTTATCCTGTACACCAGCCAGCCAGATAGACAGACGGACGAGAAAGGGATTTTAGACATAAGTCTATCCCAACTGACATATACTCTCCTACTCTGTTGAGACGGACTAATATTTTTCTACTTTATATGATTTTTTGTAAGAAAATTGTTTCAATGTTCGTGCCTACTTAAATAAAACTATTGACTACGTATAAATTGATTATGATGATTTGTACAAAGGGGACTAATATTAATTCGGTGTATAAATTCCATCGGCAATGTAGGATCTGGAATCGACAATTTATGAATATACCTCTGAATACGTAGTTGCGCAAAATAAAGTAATTTTTTAAAGTTTTCAGCGTTTACAAGCGATTTACCCTGAAGAGAATATCCTTACACCGCATACGAAGTTGCGGGTATTTGCTAGTTACATATATTGAAACATAAATTTCTGCCTGCTCACGGCCCTAACCACACTGAAGACTACATGGTTGCGATGTTCTGTTCAATAAATAAATTTCCATTTTTTTTGTTCATTTTCCACTTTACAACTAAGAAGAATTAATGCGGTCCACATGTTTTCCACAATGTCATGGAATTTCATATAAAAATGCTAAAAACGGTCATAGCTTGGTAAACAGCAATAGCCAAAAATATTCACATTTCCTTAGCACCTGTTATAAACAACAACAACGGTAACGTTCATGTACCATAAATTTGTAAATGGCTTATCTCAGCTTAGATGTCAACCATTAACAAATCATTTTTATCTCCCAGCATACATAGCCACAATCGCAACAGTAAATTAAAATGGCGCCATTTGTAGCCAAAAAAAGAGAAATAAAAAACACAAAATTGCGATAACAACAACAATCCTTTTTATTTGTTCCCCCCAAGAAACGACCGAAAGAACAAATTTGAATATTTTTTGCCAAAGGCCTACAAATTTTTGATTGATGACCAATGCAACGATTACGGAAAAGCAGCAAGAAATGCCAAAGAAAAATGCTTCACAGATGATAAAGAGGAGAAACGAACGAAAATCATTTGGGAAACATCTGCATAATGCCATCAAGACAAGCAGAGAAACACAAGAAGCAATATCAGCATATCACTTCTACAAAAACAGAGCCATCCAGCCACCACAAGGTTTGGTTGTGGTGAGGAATACCACAGAACAGCTAAAAGACACAACATCCTTAGGGAGGCTCCTTTGCCACGACGATGATGGTGATGCATCAGGCATTGTTGTGTTGCAGCAGGCGATGGTGTTTTGAGTGCAAAACACAGTATGAGGCGCCGTCTAAATTACCACTGACAAGCTTCATACACTATCACACACATACAGATCCATGGATACTTTAGAATCGAAATGATACTCCTCAGAGTTACGGTGCACGGTGTGTTCTCAGCGATATCATCATCATACCCTTTTTCTCGTCGTCCACAAATGCGGGTTTCTACAATACTTTATGCTTTTTCAACTTTTTATGGGCGCCACATTTATTTCTTAAGTTGTTTTTTTCTTCTTTTTTTCCTTTAAGTCAGATTCGGAATCCCTTTGGTGGTTCTTGTTGGTAGGCGGAAAAAACTCATCATCCATTTTGTATGCCACAATAATTTAAATACGACCAACGAAAGCAGCATCCATCCATGTTATGAATTCAAAGCCGACACAGGCGTAGAGTGAAATTTTTAACGAGGTATTACGAGCGACAGTCTTGGGCGGTTTTTGAATTTAGGGCCACCAAGTTCATGGATCTGATGGCAACCGAGTAGTTGCTGCTACCAGTTCTCGCCATAGCATTGGGGAGTAACCAAAACGATGGATTGATAGAACAACAGGTATCGGATGGGCTGCAAGCCAAATAAACACCCATTTACTTGCAGTCTAGATCATACCTCAAAGATTGGAGTCGTCTGTGTACTCGGCATATCTCAAGTGAATATAAAGCAGAAATTAAAAAATGCTTAAATAGCCGAAATATTAGGGGCCGATTTCGCCTACTTTCAATCCCAGCCTGACTGCAACCATAAGACACATTTATGGAAAATTTGAATCTTTTTCGTTCAGCAGCTAGCGTGCTTTCAACAGACAAACAGATGTCACAAATGTTAGTATTGTTACAAATGTCAAAGGATTACAGTTTTAGCTATAGATTCCAGCATATTCATTGTTTTTATTAAGGAAGTATGCCTGTAATATATATTACAAGAGTTTATAGTCGATAAAGAAGAAGAGTCGTCTGTGTAAAATTTAAGATGATAATTTCTACCAGGACTTACACCCATCCACCCAGTCGTGGATGCATGCCAGTAGCTCTGCTTTGAGAAGTCACTCTAGCAGCGGTAGATATGCCTTCTAGAACGATCGGCGAAACAGTAATCAGAACTGAGATAGGCTACGTTTTGTTCACGGTTGTTGAAACTTTGTACTTCGCACTCTCCGAAAAAACTCTGACGATATATGACAGGTATTTTTTTACTGATTGAATTTTGCAAAGAACATTCCTATTAAGCATATTCTAAAATATTTTGCCAATATCGCGGCTAACTTAAGCTGTGGATGCATTTAAAGTTCATAAATGCTAAAAGAGTTGAAAATCTCATCATAATAGAAGTTATTTTATTAGGCTGTATCTCGGAAACCATGTATCGTATCGAAATATCGTTTAGTTCGTAGAAAATAGGAGCTCTTGAGGTGTTCTTTTGTGTTTAAAGAGGTGAAATTACGTTTTTGCCTTCCTTTTCAGAAAGAGGTTTTACATCGGCATTTACGAATATTGTTAAACTATTATCCTATTTATTCATTTTTAAAAGAATATTCTGCTTTTAGCTGCCAACATCGATTTAATTACTGAAATTGTAAAACATTCTAAGCCAAAAATGAAGCAATACATTCTTCGTTGTTCTCTATTAATGTATTTTCGAAAATTTACTTAAAGCATACTTTACTGATGTAAGGTTTTATGGTATGCGAACGCATGTAAATATTGGGCCAGTATTAATCTAAAGTTATTTATAGTGTTATAATAGCCGTTTGTCTTCGATTAAAAAATAAAATAATTTTTATCAAAAATTTCAAAAATCGTAAAAATTTAAAATTTTTATTTGGTCGTTGGGCGTGGCACTGACAATTATCATTTAAATGTGTACTCAGATAAAATCACTGGTAGTGATTTGTATTAACATATATATTAAAATAAGAAATAATTTAAACAAGTAAGAAGGCGTTAAGTTCGGCCGAATCTTATATACCCTCCACCACGGAGTGCATTCCACAGTATTACCAGCAGATTAAAGGATACATAGAAGTACAGTACCATATTACGAAAATTGTGATATTTTTTATGAACATTACTATATTTGATTACTATTTCAAACTATAATGTATACTTATGCGTTTACTGTTTAAAATCGACAATCAGTCGCCATTAGAAAGAAGCATTTTCAGATACAGACAAAGTGATAAGAAAAGTATAAATTTTAAAGATATCCCCATTCGCCCCATTCTCCGCCCAAATGTACAAATTTCGAAAAAACCCTTTTTCGAGTATTCATAGTCAGAATGTATACACCGAATTTCATGATTTCAACTTCAGCGGTTTGGTAGGTCCCATTTTTAATTATATCTATTAAATGTACGAATTTCGAAAAATCCCTCTATTTTACGTGTCTATGCAATTAGAGGGATGTACACACCGAATTTCATGATTCTAGCTGTTGTCGTATCATATTTTATCCCTTTTTGTCCCATTTCGCCCGCTAAAACTTTTATTTTTTTTTTTTGTGGTGCTTCCAAGCTACAAGAGGAATGTCCGCAACAAATTTTAACTGTATGAAAATAAGAAATTTAATTAATAAGCCAAGGCTACCAATATTTGTATACTATATATAATGGATATAATACTTCAATTCATAAAGTAAATATAAGGGAGCAATCATAAATACCCTAAATATTGGGGGATAGAGAGTGTATTTTCAGCTACAGTCGTTTGGTTGGTTGTATTTCCATCCTATTTTAATTTCAAAAGTATAAATTGTGAAAATACCTTATCTCTCACGTACGCAGTACAAGATAACTTCATGATTCTACTATTTTTTGTCGTAAAAGCAACAAAATAAAGTACGAATTTGGAAAAAAATATTTTATGTGGCTATGCAGTCAGAGGAATGTATACACCGAATTCCATGATTCTATCAGCGGCCATTTTGTTGGTACCATTTTTATCCCCTTTTTCCAATTTTGCCCCCTCAAGAGTACGACTATCTAAAATCTCTTTATTGTACGTATCTACACAATTAGAGGGATGTACACACTGAATTTCATCATTCTAGCTGTATTCGTTTAGTTGGTACTATTTTTATCCCCTGTAGCCATTGTATCCCTTGAAAGTACGAATTTGGAAAAAACGTTTTATTTTTCGTGTCTACGCAGTCAGAGAAATGTCTACTCCGAATTTCATGATTCTAGCTGCTGTCATTTGGTAGGTACTATTTGTATCCCCTTTTTCCATTTGAACCCCAAAAAGTACGAATTTTGGAAAGTTCTTTTATTTTACGTGTCTACGTAATCAGAGGAATGTATATATCAAATTTCATTAGTCTAGGTGCAGCCGTTAGGTTGGTACTATTTTTATCCCTCTATCCCCATTTAACCCCTTAAAAGTACGAATTTAGAAAAAATACTTTCATATTATGTATCTACTCTATTAGAGGAATGTACACGCCAAATTTCGTGTTCCTATCTGTTGTCGTTCGATAGGTACCATTTTTATCCCTTATTGTCCCATTTCGCCCCCTACAAATAAAAATCACTCTATGGTGCCCTTTTATGCTATAAAGGGAATGTGCATTGCAAATATCAAGTAAATACAAGCTAATATGTTCAAAAAACATGCTGAAATACTCTAAATATTAGGGGTATTTTCAGTCCTTGTGAGGGAAAAATTTTTCCCTCTGGACCGATTTCGTCCACTTTCAATCCCAACCGATCTACAACCATAAGACACATTTAGGAAAAGTTTGAACCTCCTAGCTCATTTCGTTCGGCCGCTACCGTGCTTTCAACAGACAGACGGACATGGCTATCTCGTCTTAGAATTTTACCACGACCCAGAATATATATACTTTATGGGGTCTCCGATGAATATTTCAAGGTGTTACAAACGGAATGACAAAGTGAATATACCCCCATCCTGGAGGTGGAGGGTATAAAAATTAAATTAATAAAAATTGTTTTTATTTATTTATTTATTTATTACAATTTAAAATTATAAATAAATAAATAAATAAAAACAATTTATTAATTTAATATTTTAAATTGTTTTTAATGTAATTTGAGGATATAGGAGATGTGTGCGAAATTTCAAGGTCCTAGCTCTATTCCTTCTAATTTTTGCCGCAGCTTGTATGAAAATATTCCACTGTGTGTCGTCCCTATACGCAGCAACTTAACATCCCCCTTTTTCAAATTCAGCAAGATTTAGATAAATAGATTTCAGTAAAGGGATGACAGGTCACCTCTGTTTACAGATATCATTTGTGTGTAGTGAATCATGTAACAACTCCTTCTTGTAATAAAAGGATGATTCAATGGGGCCACCAGTCTATGAAGATTCGTTCAACTTCTCAATGTTGTAAGCGTGTTTGCTGTTCGGCAATAACTCTCTGTCCAGTTGATCCACAAGACAGTCAACCACTAACATCTTCAATGTTTTCAGACGAACCGAGACTGGTAGGCTTGAAATCCTTACGTTAAGTTTGCGAATAGTTAGTTACACTCCTTTAATGTTACCAATACAACAAGAAACAATTAAAAAGGAGTTAAGTTGTGTTATTTTTATACTAAGCCAAACATATTTCGTTGCTGCAACGTACAGTTTCGTACTGGATACTAAGCAATTTCATTCAGTGTTATAACTTGAAAGACACAATCTCTGATAAAGCGAATGCACATAATCGCAGATGTCATCATTGGTAAGAAAACCCACGCCTCATCGTAGATGTAATTCTTTAGCTTCCTGTTGTTAGCACTTTCGCTTATTATCAGCTCAAATGAAGATCAATTTCAAGTTGTTCCTTTCTTTTCCCTTTTAACTACGCCTATTGTGTATAAAACCCCTGCCAACAATGAATAAAAAACCACGGTATTCTCTAAGGTCCTCAAAACGTAACTCCACATTTCTTTGCCACATGAACTCTTTTATTTAGATAAGTGCCGCGCAAGCGCATCTTTTTCTTCAATCTTTGGCTTTAGCAGCTGCAATCTGAATGTGCACGTTTGAAGAGGTGAGATGTCTGTCTACACTGTCGAGATACTCCTGTGCCGGTACGTCCGTATACCTTGCGGTCGCATACACAAACACACAACATACCCAAATGGGATTTGTAAATAATAAACGACTAATGCAACACAATACAGCCTCCGGGCTCTGAATTGGTTTTCAAATTTCGTTTTCATGCCGATAAGAAAGCTTTCTAATGCCATATTTCAGGGTATACGAGACATTTATGGGGATATATGTATATTGGCCACAATATCTCATTGGATTTGTATTTCATCCACAAATGTGGCTGTGTGAGGCCTTTCATATTTTATAGACCTACTATCTCGAATAATCCGTTCCTATACAATTATGCATATGAAGATTTTTCGAAATAGTTTGAAATAACTTCCTCAAAAGCTGGAAATATGCAATTCCAGTAAAACAAGAATCTGAGTCATAATCAAGGCGTTCAAAAACGAGAAAGTTTCGTATTAAAAACCTAATGATCTGATTCATCGATATTTTCCTTTTCTTATTTTTTGTAGTTTCTGCTAATATTTGCTTATTCAGCCTGCTCCAAATTTCGCACTTTATACTTGATGTACTCAAAAGAATATTTGTTTAATCGTTAAGACGTTGACAGATTCATTGATGCAGAAAAGCTGACAGTTTGGTCTGACTATTAATAATATATTACAGCATTTTATGTCTTCTTTCTGCATTACGATTTTTTTAAAGCATCGAACATTGTTTGTGTTAGGGAGTATGAATTGACCCAATTTGTTTACATAATGTGCCAAGTTTATTTGTTTCCAAATATTTTATATATTAAAAAAAATAATCATTTTCAATCATTAATCCATATTAATAATGATATAACATCGACTTTTGTTAATAATTTTTTAAAACAATCAGTGGAACTATGGAATTTCAATTTATCTACGATGTATTTTTGAAAAAATACTGTTTATGGTAGTGTTTCTTTAAACAATTTTATTATTATTTCATCTCCAAGACTTGCTAATTATATTCGTGATCATCTTCACTATCATTATCAGTGGTTGATACTGATTCAGAGTATACACTTAAAGAAAAAAGTCTGTTATTAACAGCAGCGATTATCTGCCGCATATCAGCAGGCAGTTTTCTTCTATTACAGCAGTTTTTCTGTCATAACAGCAGTTATTCTGCAATCTTGCATCAGCATTCATACTGCTAAAGTGTTTGCAGTTTGACTGCGAAAACGAATTTAACTCGAATTTTGTTTTGTATTAGCTTGGGTATCATTTAAAAGACTATCACAATATCCTTCAGTAGCAATAAATTCCCTTATAATAACATTTATTTTATTTGCTATATTGTTCTGTACATATGCTTAAAGTTTCAAGAAAACTTTTTTCTTTATTGCTAAAAATAGCAAACAGATGTTTGCTATTTCAGCAGATACAAATCTGCTATCTCTTTTTTAGCAAAAAATCTGCTCTTACAGCAGACTTTTTGCTTTCTTTTACTGACAAATTCTTTTGAGTGTAGTAATGTATGTATATGTTGTCTTTTTTAAAGACGTCTACTACTGTCTAGAACTTTATCAAATACCAAAATATTGCTGAATCCCAATATCCGTGTGTAAAGGCGTGTCAATTTCACCCATCTTCGAACTTAAACTAAGTTTGGGAAAATATTACTTAACTTCTTTCAAAAGTTACCGTGTACACCAGCCAGCCAGACGGAGAGACGAACATAGCTAAAATACCTTATAAAAGTCGTGAAATGGATTCGGTAAACACAAACTTAGTGTCTTAAGCCACTCCTTGAATACGTTACACTTTTTGTCTTTCCTAAATGATATATACCCCCTACTCTGTAATGTGAGGGTATACAAACATAAGTAATTCGATCAAACGATATTGATAAAATGGGACACGACACTTTAGTTTTGACAATATGTGTGATACATATGTATGTCATATAGTCGACTCCGTCCGACATGTTGCACAGGCTACTTCCGCGATGAAACAACTTACAATACAGCTCTAAAAACATCTGGAAAACTGACGAAAACTCTGCGCAAGAAAATGGAAAAAGGACTTTCGGCGTTCAGTAAATATTTTACAAAATGGAAGTTTAAAATCATTTCTATTAAAACTCTGTCATATTTATATTTAATAAATCGTCCACAAGAATTATCGTCAACGAGAGTATTGTTATCCAGGAGAATGTCAAATACCTAGACGTGACACTAGCACGTCGTGGTGAGATACGGATTTGCCGCAAAAAAGTGAATTCCCTAGCATATATATATTCATTTATTTGAAGTCATATTATTAATTTAATATCGTCATCGTTCTAATTCATTGGTCAGGTGCTGAATATACAAACATATATGTATACATATACAACATACATATATACTGTGTCCTATATAAAGATACATTTGAATACTTCATATACATACATGCCTACATATGAATAGGAATACCCGTGATGATCCGCTCAGCATCGCACGGATCAAAATAAAGAAGAAGAACGAAAAAGAAATGTGAATATGATAATGAAATTGGTCAAGCCAGACATCCATGTATGCCTTGCCTTGCCGTCCGTGTATCCGTCGCATACCTTTATTTATGCCTTTGTATCGGTGTTGGTGAGTATGCAGTGCTATGCGCCTCTTGATAACGCCAAGCAAGGGAATACCTCGTCGACTGCGAGTTCTCGCTGTGGTTGCTACATTCTGCGGTTCGTTTCTTGGAATTTTATAGTTTTTTCCTAGAATTTCATGAAGTTTTCTCAGTATTGAATTAAAAGCAAATGATAAGTGATTTTTAGGTCTGTTGTTGTTGTTTCAGTTGTTTTGGTTTGGAAACATGTTTCTCGATCCCAATCCCAGAATACAGTCAATGTGGAATTCCCTTCGTTGTGATTGTATCGATAGTGTTTGTTGTTGCGTATAGTTAATGAAGTCGAAAGATGTGATCCCAAAATGCTGGTCGATGGCGATGGGATTTTTTCTTCGTGAAAAGAAATTAAGTGAAATATTTTTGATTTTATTTTTTTTTTTTTTGAAAAAAAAAAGAAGAAAAATCTGACTGCCGACAGGAGAGTGGTTGCAAACGAGTTGGGTGATAAGAGAAAAGTGATTAATTCCAAGAGCCAAAAATGTTAGTCCTTTTTCTATCGGGTCACATAGAGCATTACCAGAAGCGTATTAAGATTTGATCGAGCCATACACAAAAATTGCATTTTCCAAACCAAACTGGTCCAGCTTCAAAATGTTTTTACTTTAGACTATTTATTTACTTTTTATAAATTGTACAACAAGCAACAATAAACCCATGTTTTGGGAATATGGAATACGTTTGGATAGGGCAGCTCAAAATAAGAAGAAAAATCGGTGGACATGTAATCGTTTTTTTGGTCCAATGGCCTCAAAATCGAAAATTATAAGAAGAAAAGTCGGAAAACCGATATTTTAGACTTGGTAATCGATTCATTCAAATTCCATGAATTTGAAAGTACACTATAAACTCGATAATCCACACACTCGCTAGTCCGGACTAACCAATAATTCGGACACTTTAGAAATTTGACCTCTATAGTCCGGACATCAATTAGTTTTAGTGTCTGCATCAATATGGTACCAACAAAAAAGAGATAACACGAAACAACTGGACGGACGCAACTGAAATTGGAAAATCTATAACATAAGTATGGGAACAATTAACATTTGAAAATCCACAATATTTAACTCAACAAATATAAAAATAGAAAAGAAAATATGAAAATATATCGAGCTTATATTCAAAGTGGCTATGAACAAAAACACAACTTTTCAAGAGAACGAAAAAAACTAATTTTCTCCTTAATTTTAAGAGTAATTATTAATATATTTTCTACAGTTTCACCTAAAGAGGATTAATAGTTGATACGATTAAAAAGTTTTCGAAATTTCCCATTATTCGCGGTTTTAAGGTTCACAGCCACTCATGTATATTTAAAATTGAGCTTTGAATGTTGAAATAAGCACATAGCCATTTATGCCAAATATATAAATATGATTTATTGTAAACTCGATGACGTTTTTCATGAAATGTTGGCAATGTTGTGTATTAAACGAATTTTCTGGGATATACACAGCGAATTTAAATATTCAGTCAGATTGTTACCATTTGTATCCCTTTTTCCAATTTTTTTTACAAAAAGTGGATATTGCGGTAGGGTACGGTAAAAAAATTCAAACTGGAAATTTTCATTTTCGCGGCAAATATGGCTAAAATGATTTTCACAAATGGCATTTTCGCTTTTTATACACTCCACGAGAGTATTAAGTCGTTGTGCATTTGTTTGTAACACCCAAAAGGAAGTGAGATAGACCCATTGTTAATTATACCAATCGAGTTAGAATCCGTCTGTCTGTCCGTCCGTCCATCTATTCTTGTAATTAAAGTACAGGTCGTAATTGTAGCCAGAACCAAATGAAACTTTGCACAACGAAGTTTTTCGGAATAAGGACGAACGCTATTTCAACTAGAAACATGTTATTTCTCCATCTCAGCATGGATTTGTCAGGGGTCGTTCTACTGTCTCAAATTTGGCGATTTTTTCTCATTACTGCATATCTAGCTTCGAACTTGGCTGTCAAGTTGATACTAAAGAGTGATTTTTTTGAGGTTAGGATTTTCATGCATTAGTATTTGACAGATCACGTGGGATTTCAGACATGGTGCATGCTTTGACATTTCATCATGAATAGACTTACTAACGAGCAACGCTTGCAAATCATTGAATTTTATTATCAAAATGCGTGCTCTGTTAAGAAAGTTCAGAAAGAAAGAAATTGTGTTCAGCGACGAAGCTCATTTTTGGCTCAATGGGTACGTAAATAGGCAGAATTGTCGATTTTGGAGTGAATATCAGCCAGAAGCATTGCAAGAGCTACCAATGCATCCAGAAAAAGTCACAGTTTGGTGCGGTTTATGGGCTGGTGGCATCATTGGACCGTACTTCTTCAAAGATGATGCGAATCGTAACGTAACTGTGAATGGTGAGCGCTACCGTGAGATGATATCCAACTTTTTTTTGCCCAAAATGGAAGAACTGAACTTGGTTGACATGTGGTTTCAACAAGATGGCGCTACATGCCACACAGCTCGCGATTCTATGGCCATTTTGAGGGAAAACTTCGGAGAACAATTCATTCTCTTGGCCACCAAGATCATGCGATTTGACGCCTTTAGACTATTTTTTGTGGGGCTACGTCAAGTCTAAAGTCTACAGAAATAAGCCAGCAACTATTCCAGCTTTGGAAGACAACATTTCCGAAGAAATTCGGGCTATTCCGGCCGAAATGCTCGAAAAAGTTGCCCAAAATTGGACTTTCCGAATGGACCACCTAAGACGCAGCCGCGGTCAACATTTAAATGAAATTATCTTCAAAAAGTAAATGTCATGGACCAATCTAACGTTTCAAATAAAGAACCGATGAGATTTTGCAAATTTTATGCGTTTTTTTAAAAAAAAAAGTTATCAAGCTCTTAAAAAATCACCCTTTATATACACAGATTTCACAAAAGCATTTGACAAGGTTTCGCATGCTATGTTAATTAATAAACTTTCTCAAATTGGGTTTCATTCAGATTTCTTTTAAATTGGATTCAATCATATTTACAGGATCGAACCTGTTTTGTGTCTATTGGCTCTGTTGATTCGTTTTCTTATAAAGCTACTTCTGGGATTTCCCAAGGCAGTATCTTAGGCCCAATATTGTTCATTTTATTTATTAATGATATATCGGCTTGCGTTAAATGGTCGACGGTTTTATTATATGCTGATGACTTAAAGTTTTTTTTTTGTGAATTAACTCTATTGCAGATGTTTTCCGTCTCCAAAGTGATTTAGACAGAGTTTCGAAATGGTGCTCAAACAAATTTTTGTGTCTTAATGTCTCTAAATGTTTTAAAGTTTCTTTTGCCAAATTGGCAAATATGGTTTATTATGAACGCTTCATTAATAACCTTCAACTTAAATCCGTAGATGAAATCGTTGATTTGGGTGTTGTTTTTGATGCGAAGTTTACGTTTATTAATCATTTAAATGTCATCATTCCTAAGGCATATTCATTAAGTATTTTTTGTAACATATTAGATTTAATTTATTTTTAGTATTATATTGTAGTCTGTAAGGAATTTTGTATTTCCATAACTGAATAAATAAATAAATGAAATGAAACACCTGGTGGTAAAAATATATTAGATCGATTCAGATTTATATATAGCTCCCATACAAATTTCGCTCCTAATTTGAGTATCTCCGATCTAGAAACCACATATTTTGTCAGATTGTCTTCAAATTTGGCAAGACATCATATATTTAAACTAGAAACACCTGTGGCTAAAATAGGTAAGATCGGTTCAGATTTATATATAGCTCCCATTCAAATTTCGCCCCCCGATTTGACTTCTAAAATATTTCGAGCCACGCTTATAAGTCAAGGCTACCAATACGTTTATAATATATATATATATATATATCTTACCGTTGCTGCAAAAGTGGAAAGGAAAATCATAATTTCAAAGATACAAACTGGAATTGTATTCAATATGGAAACTCTTTATCCAGTTCGAGTGAAAGCTCTTTTCTATTAAGTAGGAGCTGGATAAAGAGTTAATTCAAATTTGGTTTACTTCATTCATATGTAGTGAGATTAAGTTTGGTAATTATTAGACAGCTGATTTTTATGCAAATTCCATTTTTAATATTCAAGTATATAAAATATACATATTGATATGCAAGATATACTGACATAAAATTGGTTATATCGGTTTATCAAAATGTTTTATAAGTAAAATCATTTGTGTGAAGAAGGCATTCAATTATAACCATCCGGTTCAATATACGATTTTGCATAAAAATCCGCTGTCTAGTAATTACAGGGCCGTGCGCAGGGGGGGGGGGGGTTTGGGGGTTCAAACCCCCCCCCAGAGAGGTTTCGAACATATACTTTTTAAAACCTTCTAGACTTTCTGAAGCATTAAAATATAGAATTTTTAAGGTTTTTTTAAAATAACTCGTCTGAAATGGTAATTTTGCAGTAAAATCATGAAAACACGAAATTTACGTAGAAAAATCGTGGACACTTTCTTGAATTTCGGACAAAAGTTATGAAAAATACAAACAAACTAAACGAATTGTGCCAATTTCAAGATTGTGTAGTGCTAATTTCGCTAATGGACACCGAATTATTCGGAAAATTTTCATTTTTATTAACTGATACCACTTCTTGACATTCGACTAGAGCTACATATATCTTATGAACTTTTATTTATGTACTGCAATAAAAGTTTGGAAATTTAATAACAAAATCGTTTAGTAATTTTAAAAAAGTGTAGATAAGAATCACTATGACATCATAATGAAATCTAAAATATTCTTAATAAAAGCAAATCATTTTTTTGATGCTTGTTGAGCGCTAAGATGTAACATTTGCGATTGGACATTTTTATAGAGCTGTATCTAAATATGAACCGATGTGTCCTATTTTCATCACAGATGCAACAACAACGGTATCTGTTACTTCCAATGTTTTGGGAGTTTGCAATTATAATACAAATCCATTTCGACAAATGAAAAAATGAGTTTTAACTTACTAAAATTTTTGTTATATTTATTACTTATGTCAAATATTTTTCAGAGCTAGTATTTTTTTGTACATATGTAGCAAGTATTTCTTCAAAAGAGAAACAACAAATTCAGTAACTTGGATCTACGTTGGAATATGAAACTCTAAAATACCAATTATTTGGGTTTTTGGAATTAAAATTTCTAGTTGTCAAAAAACTGTATTTGTTATTCGAATTTATACACATTTAAGATTATAAAAATGAAGAAACATTTCCAAATATTTTTTATTTAATCGGAATATGCGTATAAAGATTTTGAGTAAACATCCTGTTACTTAGACATCCTATTTAGACCCATACTTTGTCAAAAAGCATATCCAATTTTCTGCATTTATCAAAGAAAAATGCGGGGCTGAAGGGTTTATCGCCGAGGAATTTGATCGTTTTTTTGTGTAATATTTCTTCAAAATATATATCGAGGGCTTATATCCAAAAGTGGCTATGAACCATTTTCTCGAAAATGAGTTTTTGATGCCAAACTATTCTCAGATTTGGATGTCATCTGTCATATAAATTTGGAAAAGATTTTTTTCTAAAGCCATTTTTTTAATTTTCTGATTTGGATATCCCCTCGCACGTTAGTTTGTGACTGCATACTTTGTCAAAAAGCATATCCAATTTTCTGCATTTATCAAAGAAAAATGCGGGGCTGAAGGGTTTATCGCCGAGGAATTTGATCGTTTTTTATGTAATATTTCTTCAAAATATATATCGAGGGCTTATATCCAAAAGTGGCTATGAACCATTTTCTCGAAAATGAGTTTTTGATGCCAAACTATTCTCAGATTTGGATGTCATCTGTCATATAAATTTGGAAAAGATTTTTTTCTAAAGCCATTTTTTTAATTTTCTGATTTGGATATCCCCTCGCACGTTAGTTTGTGACTGCATAAGTGGCTATGAACATAAAAATAATAGAAATAAAATAGTTCAAAAATGGAGCAGCATAAAACCGAAGGTTATAATTCGCTACAACGATTTTGATTAAAACATTTTTCTAGATTTAGGGCATATCTTACTATCAAATTCCATCATTTCGCGTTAATAGCATTTTGATTACCCAGTCATGAAGCTAAAATAGGAAAAAAGGTGGCCGTAAAGTCAAAAATTGTGAAAAGTATATTTAGAAAAACCGGCGTAACTTTTTATTATATTGAGAATACCAAAATATTTCTATGGCATGTGATTGCTGACTTCATGGGGAATATTTGTGTATGAAAAGTTTCAGAATTATGAATGAAGAAATTTAAAATATAAGGAATTGCAACGACGAATTTTGGATTTTTCATCAATTGCAGCGATTTTCGCGACTGGCTACATATATGTTACAAGCGACCAATCTGACGGATGAAGCTGGAATCTTTAAATTCGCTGTGTACATCACAGAAAATGCGTTTTCTATACAACATTGCCAAGATTTCATGAAAAAAGTTATGGAGTTTACAATAAATGTTATTCTTATTTCAACATTCATACCATGAAACCGCGAATAATAGGGAATTTCGAAAACTTTTTAATCGTAGCAATTAGTAATCCTTTTTAGATTAAACTGTGGAAGAACGATTAATAATTTCTCTTCAAATTAAGGAGAAAATCAGTTTTTTCGCTCTACTGAAAAGTTATGTTTTTTTCATAGCCACTTATGAATATAAGGCTTCGATATGTATGTATGTAATTTCAATCAAGTTCTACACTTAGAAAACAAGTCTGTTAATAATAGCAGCGATTGTCTGCTGTCTAAACACACACTGCTAAAGAGTTTGCAGTCTGCTAAAATTGGCTGTTGTTAATTATAAAAATAGATAAGCGTTCATAATCGAGTTTAGTTCGAATTTTCTTTTATATTAGCTTGGGACAATATGCGTATCATATATATTGCTAAAAACAGCAAACAGCTGTTTGCCATCTCAGCAGATACAAATCTACTGTCTCTTTTTTAACAGCAGAAAATCTGCTCTTTCAGTAGACTTTCTGCTTTCTTTTACTGACATATTCCTTTGAGTGTACTGATAGATGGATTACTGAAATCCAATTTTGCCGACAATGTCTGTCGGACGAATGTATCAAAGTTTTTCTCGAAGATCCTGGCAATAAAATATGAGTGGTTTCCAAACGCTCCAGTACAAATTTCCTAAAAAGTTGGAAAATTAACTAAGTATGACTACAGTTTCCTTCTTTCAATAGTTCACTTACTAGAAATGTAGTAGATTTACTTAAAAGCATTTATTTGGATCTAATAAAAATTCTTACAATTGAGTAAATTCAAACTTATGTGGAAGAATATTTTCAAGGTTTTAAGTGAGAAAAAAATCTTAAATTTTGTGTATGGGAAAAATTCTATTTAGGAAATTTTAACTTAAAAATGTGTTATTTCCTAAAATGAAGTTAAAATGTTTACTGAAATTTATGCAGAGTTCTTCATACGTTTAAGTATTAATGAACTTATAAAAAACATTTGAAATTTAAAAAAAATCTTGAATATTAATCTAAGAAGCAATTCTCGTTCGTTTGAAGATACCTATTTCTTAAATACTTTATGAATTATTCTAAACAACCACTGCGAAGGCGCATATCTTGCCTTCTCAACAATCATGGAGTAATAGCTCAACTCTTTATGGCAGAGGTATCATGAAACATTTGAGAAATATTTCATGTTGTCATTTTTTGTATCAGTTTTGCATACTCTGAAACAAAACCATTTGTATTATTTTTTAGTTAAATTGTACTTATTTTAAGTTCACTTTTTTCCTTGTATTAAGTAAAATTTTCCAGTGTTTAAGTAAATGAATTCTTGTTTTAAGGAAAAAAATCAACAAAATTTTCCTCAGTTACTTGATTTGAGTAAACATTTACTTAGTTTTAGGAAATTTTCAGCAAAATTTTACAAAGATTTAGTAAAAATTTACTTAGTTTTAGGAAAATGTTGCTTAAATTTAGTAAAAAATTACTTGGTTTTAGGAAAAATTTACTTCAATTTAGGAAAATTTCAGCAAAATTCTACTTATATTGCTTGGTTTTAGGAAAAATTTACTTCAATTTAGGAAAATTTCAGCAAAATTCTACTTATATTTAGTAAAAATGTACTTGGTTTCCTAAATTTTAGTTAATTTTAAGTCATTATAGGGTTAACTTTTTTATGAGTGTAGATGAAAACCCCCCCCCAGGGGAAAATCCTGCGCACGGGCCTGAGTAATTATATTATCTTAGTTATCGAAAATGAAATGTGACAATCAACACAATTCAATATACAGCAGATCTATGCAATTAGCTTAACATCCCTATAGTTGTTTTTTATATTATAGCTGTTTTTCTTAAAGACTAGATAACTAAGCTATGATAACAAAAATCTAAATAAGATGTTAAAATTTCACTCAAAATAAAAAATTCTTTTTTTTTTTAAATTGTCGCCAAAAGCAATATTAATGTGTGTGTGTTAAAACAAATTTTGAAAAAATAATTTTGTGTTTGACTTTGCCTGGTCCAATAAAGACGACACAAAATATTTTTTTGAAAATTTCTTGTGATACATATATTTATATTGTAGTTGGCGACAATGTGAGCAAAAAAATAAATTTTTATTAACGTTTTTGTTTTCGCAGCTTGTTATTCCGGCTTAAAGAAAAACATCCCTATTGTGTGCGACTTGAAAAAATATAAGTTTTTCGATCTTGATTTTTTTAAATGTCATGTATTATTTGTTAGTGAATCCTTTCATTGCTATAAGTGTCATTTTTAATTATGCTTTAAAGAAAAATACACATTTTTTTTAAATTTCCTCAATCGATAGCTATGTAAGTTATCGATTAATAAGGTAGTTATAACTATAACTAACTATAAAAACTTATAGATTTTTCCATTTAGTACCTTCTAATTTTCGATTTTGAGCCCGTCGGATCTATTTTTTTTTTTTGCTTTTTATTATGAGGTGTTCTATCCAAATATGTTGTCATATCGTGGGACTCGGATATCTTTCGATTTAACGAACATTGAAATGACCGTCTTCTACTGTATTGAATTTTGCATACAAATATCGTAATCTTCCTTGTATGGTACTGTCGGGAATGCCGTTCGATCCGACCAAACTTAACGCCCCCTTTTTTTAATTGTTTCTAAACAAACCAATCTGATCGTTATGATTTAAGGTTCAATCCACGGCGCACATTTCTACGCATAATTAACAAAAAAAGCACTCGCTTCGTTGGCGGTGGGACCGTCTAGATATTCTATCAGGAATTTCTTATCAACTTTGTTTTGTTTTAAATGTTCGATTATAAAGCGCATTTTCTTGTCAATTGTCGATTTGTTAATGTAAACCCATGCGATGAGTGTAGCGGCCGGCAGCAATCATCAGCGTCAATGAGTGCCTGTGGTGGTCGGCTGACTGCATTAACGCAAAGCTAAGAGAGTAGTGGTAAGGCACAATCTCTTAAAAATACGCTTATGTGGCGCCTACTCGGGAGACATCGCATCACATCAAGAGCTACGACATCTTCGGATTTCGGACCAACCATACAGCGGACGTTAAGAAAGTGTCGCGCTGGAGATCATTGAACCTTGCCGAACAAAAAGACAAAGAAAGGCACGTATTTAAATGTTGAAATGACCATTTCTTGCACGTTCAAAGCAATTAATTAAACCAAATTCAATTAAATTGTGTATTAATAAAGAAATTTCACCCGACGACGCATAACCAGCCGAGAGAAGTGCATGTCTGATATGTGTGGAGCCTAAACACGACATCCTACCCGTTTTAGATGGCGTTACCCGCAATTAACGAAAAGCTAACCATAACCGCAACAGCACCAACAACGTATGATGTGGCAGTCATTGCATGCTCCGCCAGTATCAGAGTGTCTTTCCAAGTTTAGCGTCTATCTTCCATTTAATAAATACTACTCAGTCGTTAATGTAACTGATACACTTTTTCAAATTTATTCACCCGCCGCGAGTGTCTCCTAGTGTCCATGGCAGTGTTTGTATGTCTCTCTGTTGTATCCAACCAGTGAGTGAGTGAATGAATGAGCGAGCATTGCATATTCACACACACTCAGTTGTCATGTCATCATAACTTCAGATAGCCACAAAAGTAAATGCCACTTTTAATTCTCGACTACACCATGCAATGTGCGGATGAGGGACGGACATACCGATGGAAGGACGGATTTTTCACAAAGTAAAATAATATAATTATAAAGTTTGCAACAAGTGGCACACGTTTTGCTAAAGTATCAAATGAAAACTCCCGCCCTATCCAAAACCATTTGCACATAAAGGTGCATGAAGTGTATCTTCATAAATGGCGAAAGCTTTGTGTATGCGCTCCAGAGAATGGGGAGTGTACAATGTTTGCATTTAGTTTTGTAACAATAAATATATATATAATGGATATACTCGGAAAAAATTCAGGACTCTCGGTGTCATCAGAGTGAATATATTTCCTAAAAGGTTTTAATTTCGAATAGTTGCTGTTACGCCCCTTTTTCCAATATTAGAGTTTGCATCCCGGGATTCTTCCAAAAATGTTTACTTATTGTTCTTGAATAGAATATTTAGGTTTCTAAATTTTTACTACTTCTGTAAAATCGTTAACCTCCAGAATATGCTCAGTCCCGTCATCAGTTCACTTCACGTAATGCTAATAAATTTCTGAAAATCTGTCAAAATATATGGTTTCGAGAACGAAAAAAAAAACGGGAGCGAAATTTGTATGGGAGCTATATATAAACATAAACCGATCTAACCCACTTTCATCATAGATGATTTTGAATGTGGTGTTGTGCACATTTGAACAAAATCGGTTAAAATGTCTGGTCTCTAGAGCAGAAACAGTCAAATCAGCAGCGATATATGTATGACAACTATATATAAATCTGAACCATTAAAAATCTGTTAAAAGATATGGTTTTGGAGCGGAAAAAAATTAAAATCGAGAGAGATATTGGTATGGGAGCTATATATAAATCTTAACCGATTTGACTCATTTTCACCAGAGATGCTTTTAGTTCAAATATAAGATGTTGTTCTAAATTTGAAGAAAATCTGTCGAAACATATGATTTCGAGAACGCAAAACGTCAAATTGGGAGCGAAATTTATATGGTCGCTATATATAAATCTGAACCGATTTGCTTCAAATTTAATAGCGACCGTCCACAAATCTTAATTTTTTCAATTTTTGTAAGGATCGGACAATAATTGCGACCTGTGACAGGCAGACTGACATTGCTAAATCGACTAAGAAAGTGATTCTAAGCCGATCTGTATAATAAACGACGGGTCTACCTCGTTTCCTTTTGGGTGTTACAAACAAATGCACAAACATAATAATACCCTAGTGAAGGGTATAAACAGTTATTGCCATACATTGAAGCGAACAATTCTGCAAAAGATTGGGTAAAAAAACATTAACGTTAATCTGTTGATTTGAAAATATAAGCAGTTCCGAAGATGATATAAGATCCTAATAAAATATCCTCTTATAAGGAAGCACTGGACCAAATTGGCCGTTTGAAGATACTTTCAGAAGAAGACTATACAGCATTTGAAAACATAAAATATTTAGAAAACTACTATGGAGAGCAACTGTCGTAAGAAATACAAGCAAAATGGAAACAAAAGAATATCGTATATTTTTTAATCCGTTATAAATCTAAAATCGTTTTTATTGTTTTAAAATAAAAATGCAATAAATTTAGAAAACAATTTTGTTATCCGCTCTACTAAACGGACAGAAACGTCGCCGACTACAACATGAAGTTGTTCAAAGAAATGTTGAAGCTGCCTCAGAGCTTTCACGTATTAAAAAACCGACACATAAAAACCGGTTTTCTCGGCTATCCAGTAATCGTCGTTTCACCGAAACCGGCCGACATCTACGACAGGCAAAACCGGTTCAACGATTACGGTTTTGGACACCCTAGTCCGTCCTGATCCACATGTACAAATTTCATGGAGTTCGTACAATACTTTGATTACAAAACGACCATAGCTTAATACATCGATTCAGAAAGCGATTCCAAATGATGAGCCAATCTTGAATGTTACAAACAAATACAGATTAACTACAACAAACAAACATGCATCAAGTCTCGGAATCGGATTTCATCACTCTATATGTAATGGGCATATTAATGATTTAAATTCCAATTGCATGTACATACGTATGTGATATAATCATCTTTCAAGTACAGGTTGGTATACGTTATATACAACCGATAATATTACTCATGTACACGCTTAAAGAATACTGGTGTGTACTTTACTGTACCGAATGCTCTAACGTTGTATATTCAGTGAATATAAATCGAAAAACGCGACTTTTGAATCAGTGAATATATCTCATTTTTTGGATTTTTGATTTAGACCACTATCATCCTAACTGGCACATATGGCATCTATATAAATTCAATTACTTAGCCACATATTACACAGATTCACATACATATCATTATATTTTACCTAGGAAATAGTGAACAAACAAATGTTCCTCCCGATTTGACAGGTATTTCAACACATATTAATATTAATTTCATACATTAACTGCTTTTATCGCCATTTTTCAGCAAGTTGGGGTTAATTGAAAACTTTGAACACGTTTTCTGCAAAATTAAATCTTCCAATCTTCCATTTACATAAAATAAAACAAAATTTTCAGAAAATTTGCTTGATTCAAATTTATAATTGACGTCATGAAAAAAATACTCTATATAAATTTTAATACTATTTTGCCAAGTATTATGCATATGATCGAAATAACATATTGATAAAGAAATAAATACGCTAGAAATTTAATCTTAAACCGCCGGCAATCAATACCGAACTAATTGATGGAATTACATCCATTTACTTACGTGAAAACATATTTGATTTACAAGTAAAGATTTTTGTATTGGATACAATTATTTTTATATATATTGCTTGGACCAAATATATAAATTAAGTGAACGTGGAAATTTTAGTATGTTTAGTCAATTAGAGTGATAAAGAGTGCCATTTGGCAGGACATCGTCGACTTTAGCATTTCCTTTGTTAAACTAAAGAGACGTTCCTTATAAATGTTTCCTAACCACCAAACAAGTAGGGAGCGTGTAGTTCGTAAGACACATTAACATGCACCTAGGTATTTTTGAAATTTATTGCATTGTTGTAATAGCAAAATGAAAATGGCGAGAATAATAAATGACTCTTATCATTATCGCCCTGTGTATGTGTGCTTTAGCGAGTTAAGTTATTATTTAATGATTTTATTCTAACATTCATTTCACTCCATCCTATGTTTGCTTCGCTCTCTATCTCTCTCATTACAGCTTTCATTACTTGGGTTTGTTACATTCAAAGACGCAGTGTCACCAGAAGTTAAATGACATTCAGTTGTGTTTATGGCATTTTCAATTCGGAAACGCTTGGCCCATTAGACCTGATAGCAGGCAGTACAGGTGTTCGTGGCGGCGGTTGTAGTGGCTATGTCTACTTCTTCCATATGCACAAAAATGCATACATACGTTAGAAGTTTAATAAAAATGATTTTGATATGTAATTATATGTTTGATTAAAACTAATATTGTGTTTATAGTGCGATGGAGTACTAAATGGTGATTTTTTAAGAGCTTGATAACTTTTTTAAAAAAAAAAACGCATAAAATTTGCAAAATCTCATCGGTTCTTTATTTGAAACGTTAGATTGGTCCATGACATTTACTTTTTGAAGATAATTTCATTTAAATGTTGACCGCGGCTGCGTCTTAGGTGGTCCATCCGCTTAGTCCAATTTTGGCATTTCCACGTTTTTGAGTAACAGAGACCCAATTGGTGCGAACGGCGACGAATCGAAAATTGGTGGTCATCATTAACACTGGCCGATACAGCTGCGATATTTTCTTCAGTTCGCACTCTACGTAAGCGTGTTGGTGGTTTAATGTCCAACAATGTAAATTTGGTGCGAAATTTAGTCACAATAGCCCGAATAGCCGCTTCAGTGGGTCGATTAAACTGACCATAAAATGGAAGCGCGCAATGAACTTTCTTAACAGAGCACGCATTTTGATAATAAAATTCAATAATTTGCAAGCGTTGTTCGTTTGTAAGACGATTCATGATGAAATGTCAAAGCATACTGAGCATCTTTCTCTTTGACACCATGTCTGAAATCCCACGTGATCTGTCAAATACTAATGCATGAAAATCCTAACCTCAAAAAAATCACTCTTTATTAATGGCTGTGTTTAGGAATTTTGTGGGGTATACTGCGTTGACGATGGAGAAATTACTAATACATATGGGCATTTCCGCCAGAATGTCAACCGAAACCATAAAATTAGAAGTAATTAAACAGATGTTGTTATGTAACATTATATAAAGAACATGTAAAATTTTAATATTTCAATGTATCTATTACTCATCTAAGTTGTCGTATAGAGCAAACCGGCCCATATATCATTAAAATTGACTACTATCATGTTCCGTATTGTACTATTGCTCGTATAAAAACACACAAACGTTAGTATAAAGCGACTTTAATCTAGATTATTTAAAACAAGTAGAAAGGCGTTAAGTTCGGCCGTTGACTTCACGTAAAAGTGTAACACCCCAGCAAAAAACCTTATGACGGAGAAGTGGTTAAACATGGGTTCAACTGGAGAAAAGATGATATGGAAGTAATTGTTTTTTGGCGAATCATACATGATTTTAACATAGGGTTGTCATTGGGAGGAATGGGTTCATTTACTTCGTTCGAATGAGTGCTTAGAAGCACTGCATTTTCGATGTTTACATGACATTTTTTCATAGGTTCTTTCGAATCACTTCTCTGAATTAATGAAAATGGAGTGAAACAAATTCCTTTACGAATCCTTCTTAAAACAGATTTTGCATTACTTTGGTTTAATTCTAGTTGCACAGGAGTATTTGGTAATATTTAATTTTGTATCACATTTCAAAAACATCACAAATATTTTTAAAAAGATATTTCGTTTTAAGTTATTATATACTTATGTATATAGTAGTTTTTGAACAGATGTTGTATTTTCATTGAAACCCAGCAAAACCACTTGGAGTAGTTCAAAAGAATGACATTATCTGTAGTGGCGCTTGTAGATGTGCGTATATTGGCAGTGATATACTTAGGTTGTATATGTGAGAGATACATTGACCCCGTGAGATAGGCAACGAATTTGCGCCAATGGATAATTTGGATTGTCCAAATTGCGTTAGTATTGGTGTTACTTCAGGAAATGGCCCCGAATAATATGCAAAATAGTTATAAGTCGTCAATCATATGAAAATTATCTGTTTTCATTCTAAGTGCATATGTTATTGGTTTTATAGGAAAATGTTATGTTTATCTGTTTGAAGAGAAACTATATGTAGGAAGAGGCTTAGGTAAATGAATTTCTTAATTTTATATGTATGTACTAAAACCAGAAAATCCGCAAAACGGTTGGGAACGGGTAGAATGAACCGAGGCCTTAAATATGGATAGTAAGGAAGCCATCTTTCTTATTCTTGTCTGGCGGTCATTCTGCAAACACTTCACAAAAGAATAAACTTTTATTTAAATAAATAAATGTATAATTAATTAGTGAAGAAAAAGTGAAAAAAAAGCTAAGCTAAGCTGTGACATTTTAGTAAGTTTTTCCTTAATTTTTTTGCATACCTCAATAGATTAATTTTTTTTGATTTCTTGTCAGTTATGTAACAGGCAATATTGGATTTTTTTTATTGGCCGAAATACCAAGAGATTTAACCTGATTGGCTTTTATTTTATGTGGCCTAATACCACATACGTTATGTGCTGCTCTTACTTTGTTATTTGGAAATAACGCAGTGGCTCTCAACATATTTGGAACAATTTTGGCCAATGATCTTCTCACCGAGCATTCCATATTTATGGTCATTGCATTGGTAAGAATGTCACAAAAGACTCTCCCAATTCTCATTCCATTAACGGTACCAATTTGCTTAATCAGGTTGATTTCTGGACGATTTACTCTTTTTTCCAAGACTTTATTG
Source organism: Polietes domitor (assembly GCA_947397865.1). Classification (NCBI taxonomy): domain Eukaryota; kingdom Metazoa; phylum Arthropoda; class Insecta; order Diptera; family Muscidae; genus Polietes; species Polietes domitor. The sequence continues at coordinate 35,055,049 of OX377618.1, forward strand.
GTTCTACTTGCTTCTGCTGTGCATTTCGCGTCAGTTGAATTTGATTATCAGCCTGCCAGCCAGCATACATGTGGGTCTACCAAACATATGATAGCAGGATATGAGTTAGACAGGATGGGCGGGCTATGTGCAATTTCACCTTAGGCACATTTTGTTTTCGGATACTAGCATTCTTTTTCTGTTTCCTTTCTATAAGTGTATTAGTTCCTTCTCCTTATCTATAAAAAAATATATAGCGAAGCACGCTAATATCAACTAAATTTTAAAGTAGCAATAATATATTGGATAAAGACAAGAACCTACCCCACCGACGAGCAATAAGGCCGGACACCCTGCGTGCTTCCATTGTCTGCTCCATCCAATAAAACCAAATATGAAAATTATACTGTGGACTTTGATTCTATTGCAGAAGGAAAAACCACCTCTCAAGTTGCATGCTACAATTAAATGGCGCCCAACGTGGGGCCGAGCAAGATGAAATCGACATATACTTAGTATGTTTTTTTATACTGGCCAAGCCATGTTCAATAAATTTTAATTAGGAATTCTTGTTCAGCTTCAATTTCCTCTTTTTTTTTGAATTTCTTTATTCTTCATTCTTCTAATGTCTTTCCATTTTTTTTTTCTTTGATTGCTTTTTCTTTTATTTATGTGTATTAAGATTTCTAGGAAATTTATATTTCGAAAAATGCAGTAGTGCTATAGAATATAACCAGTTAATGCAATACACAATCTATTTGTTTTTGTGAGACTTTTCTTAGTTATTATTATTATTGTGTGAATTCAGATTTTGATGTCCTAGGACCTAGAACTGACCATAGTATCATAATGATTTTGAAATGTTTTACCCTTAACATGTATAATTGGAAAATAAGAATGTTATGGATGACGTTCTTATCCATTGTAAATGCAAGATTTATATTTTCTTCTATTTTTCTCTTTTTTTCTCTATATTTTCCGCTTTATCCGTAACATTAATTAATCATTTTTTTTATTTTCCCCAATTTTCTTCCGGCTCTTACGAGGGATCAGGCACACTAATGTATTTGATTTGTTCAACTTATACTTTTTTTATAGATTTTTTTTGTTGGACCTTGTGATGTTCAATCGTTTATTTATTTGATTTTTTTTTTTTCGAATTAAACATAAGTTAATTGTTGACATTTCTTCTATCTTACGCGATAAGGTATTAGCTTTGCTAAAATTTTAATATTTTTTAATTGAATTTCACGATGCCTCTACATCGAAGCACAGAGAATATTTGCTCCGAAGTAGGTGCTACCAGCAATGAACATCTATGTAATATTTGCGATTCTGTGATCACAGATAAAACGGATATGATCAAGACTAATTGCAAACATATATTTCACAAAATTTGCATAAATAATTACATTCGCACTAAATCTAATTGTCCTGTTTGTAATGCGAAAATTGTTAAGGATCCTGTACCGTCTACTGCAGCATCTTCTCAGAAAACTGGCGACAAGCCAATGTTGACGAGATCCTCTTCGAAGGCTAAGCAGTATGATGCTTCAAGGTCTGCTGATATGACTCTGTCTGACCCTAACCAAACTGCTTTTGTCACTACTGATTCAACACAGTCCATAAAGGTGGAAGGCATTAAAGACATCGTTACTTCTGTTGTTGTCGAACAGCAATCACAGCTATTGGATGCTTTGTCAGGGCAAATTTCTAGATTAGTGGAGAAGAGTGTTGAGGCCAGTATTTCTAAATTGAATTTGACCAACACTTCTAGGAGTGAAACAGGTCCATCTTCCTCGAACCGGAATCCAGTAATGTATAGCCTACCTGATGTCGAGCAGCAGTTGTTCGGTTTGGCTGCGTCATCTGATAACCGGCATAACATAAGTCATGCGACTGAATCCGGCAATGGTTTGAATCGTTCGCATACAAGTGGATCTAATACAGTTTCCGACCTAGTTTTTCGTCCAGATAAAGTTAGCCAGATAATGCTAAATTGGAGGCTCAAGTTTGCAGGTAGCTCTAACTCATTGTCGGTGGATAAGTTTATTTATCGTGTTGAGGCCCTGACCAAACAAACATTGAATGGTAACTTCCAAATATTATGCGGAAATGCAGGAGCATTGTTCGAAGGAAAAGCCAACGATTGGTTTTGGCGTTTTCATGAGACCGTAGGTAATTTCCAATGGACCGATTTATGTCAAGCATTAAGACAACAATATAAGGATTCACGAACGGATATTGATATTAGGGAAATGATCAGGGACAGGAAGCAGAGAGTTAATGAGCATTTTGACATTTTCTATGAGTCAGTGATAGAGTTGGTGGACAGATTGCACGAGCCATTAAGTGATAAGACGTTGGTGGAGATACTGAGGCGCAACTTATTGCCGGACATACAGCATGAAATATTGAATATGTCTGTTGACTCTGTCAGTCAACTGCGTGGCATATGCCGTCGGCGAGAATTTTTCTTGCAGGATATGCGCAGGAAACATGGTGCCAATATTTCTGGTAATAAGTCGAACCAGTTTCAAAAACGCTTGTCTGAGGTGAACATTGTCGAGGAATCTGTTCCGGAAGTGCTTCAATTTGAAGAAGATATATCCGAAATTAATTTAATCTGCTGGAATTGTAGAAATTCAGGACATAGGTATCACGATTGCGTTGCCGAAAGGTCTGTTTTTTGTTATGGGTGTGGGGCTCAAGAAACGTATAAGCCGAACTGCAGAAAATGTAATAGCCATCCAAAAAACTTCCAAGCGCATGCACCAAAGAGTGCACCAAAGACCAACAACTGCCCATAAACACCAAAAATAATATACATTCGTCCCTTTACTCCGAAAACAAAACTATTTTAAAAGAACATCATGAGTTGGAAGCCACAAATGATACCGGAAGTAATTTAATCGGTAATCCTTCTTCTTTAACACCCGCAAATAACAGTCTACGTCCGCTAATACCATTTCACGAGCGATTAAAAAAATACTACGAGGTACGAGCTAGAATTTTTAATGATAATCCGCAGCGTAACAGATCATGTCTTCGTATGAGAAAATTTTGGAAGAATGTAAAATCATGTAAGAAAAGCTTTTCTATTTCGATTTTTGATAAACCAGGAGATGTACGACCATATGCCGAAGTTTTTTTGTTGGATAGGAAAATTGTAGGATTGTTGGATACAGGAGCTTCCGTTTCTTGTTTAGGATCCCAGGCAGCTTCTGATTTTTTAAGTTCAAAAGTTCCATATAGGAAATTAAATACTACCGTCAAAACGGCGGACGGCAAACCTCAAAATGTGGCAGGAATTTTAAGCACGACCATAACATTTCAAGGAAAAGAGTTGCCGATTACATTGTTTGTTGTACCGAGTTTGGCCCAGAATTTAATTTTAGGGATGGACTTTTGGAAGATGTACGATTTACTTCCTCCCACGTTGTGTTTGTCTGGTTACTCACCCGTTTGCTCCCTGTTCGTTAATGAAATTTGTGATCAAAGAGTCCTTACTCCACATCAACACACTAAACTACAGCAAATAATTAACATGTTTCCCTCATTTGTAAAGGAAGGTCTGGGTAGGACAAATTTATTGAGCCATGTTATTGATACCGGCAATGCTCGCCCAATTAAGCAGAGGCATTTCCCCGTCTCACCTGCCATAGAAAAATTAATTTATGATGAGCTTGACAGGATGTTAGCGATGGGAGTCATTGAAGAGTCAAACAGCCCGTGGTCGTCCCCAGTTGTTTTGCATAGAAAACCAGGTAAAAACAGGCTTTGCTTGGATAGCAGAAAATTGAATTCTGTGACGTTAGGTGACGCCTATCCACTTCCTCAAATAGACGGCATTTTGAGCCGTCTGCCAAAAGCCGAATTCATAAGTAGCCTTGATTTAAAGGACGCATTTTGGCAGATACCACTGGATCTAACATCGAAAGATAAAACGGCCTTTACGGTTCCTGGGAGACCGCTTTACCACTTCAAGGTGATGCCGTTTGGTCTGTGCAATGCACCCCAAACCATGTCCAGGCTAATGGACCGGGTAATACCAGCGACTCTTAGGACCGAGGTGTTCGTTTATCTGGATGATCTTTTAGTGGTGTCTGCTACATTTGAGCGTCATATGAAAGTGTTACAGGAAGTAGCTAGGTGTTTGCGAACTGCCGGACTTACCATAAATGTTGAAAAGAGCAAATTTTGTGTGACAGAGGTCCGTTATTTAGGCCATATTGTAGGGAACGGGGTTATTCAAACAGACCCGGACAAAGTATCGGCCGTTACTGAATTTCCGACGCCGAGGTCTGTTAAGCAAATCAGACGTTTTCTAGGTATGTCAGGCTGGTACAGGAAATTTATTAGGAACTACGCTGCCCTTTCAACACCGTTGACAGATTTACTTAAGGTTAATCGAAAGTTTGTGTGGACTGATGAAGCCCAGAAAGCCTTTGAAGATTTGAAGACCATCTTAAGTTCAGCACCTGTTTTGCATAGTCCTGACTTTTCACAGCCTTTCTTTATACACTGTGATGCTAGTAAAACAGGAATAGGAAGTGTCTTGGTGCAAAAAAATGCGGAGGGTGAAGAGTTTCCGATAGCATTTATGTCTAAGAAACTCAACCAAGCCCAACGTAATTATAGTGTCACCGAACAAGAATGCTTAGCTGCAATGTTGAGTATTAAAAAGTTTAGGGCTTATGTCGAGGGTCATGAGTTTACCGTGATCACTGATCATGCCTCTTTAAAATGGCTCATGTCGCAATCTGACTTAAGTACGAGGCTGGCAAGATGGGCTTTGAAACTTCAGGGGTACCGGTTTAAAATTGAGCACAGAAAAGGTTCGCAGAATGTGGTTCCTGATACGCTTTCCCGTGTCAATTCTGATGACCTGTCCGAGGTCTTTGGTCTGTCCGAAATAAGGATTGACAGTGGGGTGTTTGTAGATTTGCAATCTGCACATTTTCTTTCCGATGACTACAAAGACTTGATCAGAAGGGTTGAAATGAATATTAACCAAACTCCAGACTTGAAGATAATTGACGGGTACTTATACAGACGGACGGAACATGCTGTTGGAGAACAGACGACAGACGACATGGCCTGGAAATTGTGGATTCCACATGGATTAGTCCCTGAAATTCTTGCAAAACATCATGATGACCCTCTGTCATCTCATTCAGGTATCAACAAGACCCTGGAAAGGATTAGGAGATACTACTTCTGGCCGAATTTAGTGAACGATGTGAAGAAATATATAAACTCTTGTGAAATTTGTAAAACCACGAAACATCCTAATCAGACTATGAGACCACCCATGGGAAATACGGGAGAGACCTTCAGATGTTTTCAGAAGCTTTATGTTGATTTTTTAGGCCCATACCCAAGATCAAAATCAGGCAATGTAGGTATATTTGTAGTTCTGGATCATTTTACAAAATTTCCATTTTTACATCCCGTAAGGAAGTTCACGGCTGATTGCGTTATTAATTATCTGGAAGAGCTGTTCCATACATTTGGGGTCCCCGAAACGATTGTCTCTGACAATGGAACTCAGTTCAAAGCTAATAAATTTAATGAGCTCCTTAAGCATTATGGAGTATCCCATGTCTATACTGCCGTACATTCACCTCAGGCGAATGCCTCAGAGCGGGTAAACCGGTCTGTAATTAGTGCGATAAGGGCGTATGTGAGATCTGACCAGAAAGACTGGGATATGAACTTGAGCAACATATCTTGCGCTCTCAGATCCACCATCCATTCATCTATTGGTACATCACCATATTGTATGACATTCGGTCAACACATGGTGACAAACGGTTCAACATATCGATTGTTGAGAAATTTGAATATGCTTGATGATCGTTCTGTGAAATTTAATCGTTCCGATTCTATGGATATAGTTAGGGCAAAGGCTGCTGACTTTATGCGCAAACAATTCGAGCGCAATGAGAAGACGTATAATCTTCGTTCTCGCGAGGTTTCTTATGAAGTTGGCCAGGAGGTATATCGTAGGAATTTCCGCTTAAGTAACTTCGAACATGGTTACAATTCTAAATTGGCTCCAAATTTCCTAAAGGCCAGAGTACGTCGTAGACTTGGTAAATCCTATTATGAACTCGAAGATCTACAGGGAAGGTTAATTGGTAATTACCACGCCAAAGACATTCGACAGTAAAACCCATCTACCAGCGGTATCAGCTTCCGGTCTCTAGAACCCGTGAATCTGATTTGTGTGGGGGGTATATGTAGTGGCGCTTGTAGATGTGCGTATATTGGCAGTGATATACTTAGGTTGTATATGTGAGAGATACATTGACCCCGTGAGATAGGCAACGAATTTGCGCCAATGGATAATTTGGATTGTCCAAATTGCGTTAGTATTGGTGTTACTTCAGGAAATGGCCCCGAATAATATGCAAAATAGTTATAAGTCGTCAATCATATGAAAATTATCTGTTTTCATTCTAAGTGCATATGTTATTGGTTTTATAGGAAAATGTTATGTTTATCTGTTTGAAGAGAAACTATATGTAGGAAGAGGCTTAGGTAAATGAATTTCTTAATTTTATATGTATGTACTAAAACCAGAAAATCCGCAAAACGGTTGGGAACGGGTAGAATGAACCGAGGCCTTAAATATGGATAGTAAGGAAGCCATCTTTCTTATTCTTGTCTGGCGGTCATTCTGCAAACACTTCACAAAAGAATAAACTTTTATTTAAATAAATAAATGTATAATTAATTAGTGAAGAAAAAGTGAAAAAAAAGCTAAGCTAAGCTGTGACATTTTAGTAAGTTTTTCCTTAATTTTTTTGCATACCTCAATAGATTAATTTTTTTTGATTTCTTGTCAGTTATGTAACAGGCAATATTGGATTTTTTTTATTGGCCGAAATACCAAGAGATTTAACCTGATTGGCTTTTATTTTATGTGGCCTAATACCACATACGTTATGTGCTGCTCTTACTTTGTTATTTGGAAATAACGCAGTGGCTCTCAACATATTTGGAACAATTTTGGCCAATGATCTTCTCACCGAGCATTCCATATTTATGGTCATTGCATTGGTAAGAATGTCACAAAAGACTCTCCCAATTCTCATTCCATTAACGGTACCAATTTGCTTAATCAGGTTGATTTCTGGACGATTTACTCTTTTTTCCAAGACTTTATTGGTTCTACTTGCTTCTGCTGTGCATTTCGCGTCAGTTGAATTTGATTATCAGCCTGCCAGCCAGCATACATGTGGGTCTACCAAACATATGATAGCAGGATATGAGTTAGACAGGATGGGCGGGCTATGTGCAATTTCACCTTAGGCACATTTTGTTTTCGGATACTAGCATTCTTTTTCTGTTTCCTTTCTATAAGTGTATTAGTTCCTTCTCCTTATCTATAAAAAAATATATAGCGAAGCACGCTAATATCAACTAAATTTTAAAGTAGCAATAATATATTGGATAAAGACAAGAACCTACCCCACCGACGAGCAATAAGGCCGGACACCCTGCGTGCTTCCATTGTCTGCTCCATCCAATAAAACCAAATATGAAAATTATACTGTGGACTTTGATTCTATTGCAGAAGGAAAAACCACCTCTCAAGTTGCATGCTACATATCATTACTCCTAAATCATGCATCCGAGAAAATTCATTCTAAATAGTTTCTCAAATTCAGATATATTTGTCATCTATTGAAGTCTTTCAAAAGCTCTTCATTCCAATTCTTTAAAAATTAAGCTAATACCATTATTTTAATATTTATTTTGAGTTATTCCAATACACAATTGATTTATATTATTATAACCTACACCTCCAGGATGGGGGTATACGAACTTTGTCATTCCGTTTGTTACACCTTGAAATATCGACGTGAGACCCTATAAAGAATATATATTCTTGATTGTCATAAAATTCTAAGACGATCTAGCCATGTCCGTCCGTCCGTCTGTTGAAAGTACGCTAAACCAAAGGAGCTAGGACGTCCAAATTTTCCATAAATACGTCTTATAGTCGTAGATCGGTTGGGATTGTAACTGGACGAAATCGGCCTAAAGGGAAAAGTTTTTCCCTCACAAGGACCAAAAATACCCATAATATTCCCTAATATTTTAGCGTATTTAAGCACATTTTTTCAATATGTCTGCTTGCAGCATAATGTGATTTTTATTCGTAGGGGGTAAAATGGGATAAAAATGGTACCTATCAAACGACAACACCTAGAAACACGAAATTCGGTGTGTATATTCCTCTAATTGAGTAGATACATAATATAAAATCATTTTTTCCAAATTCGTACTTTTAAGGGATAACATGGAGGGATAAAAATGGTACAAACCAAACGACTGCACCTAGAATATTGAAATTTGGTGCATACATTCCTTTGACTGCGTAGACACGTAAAATAAATGGATTTTTCGAAATTCGTACTTTTTGGGGTTAAAATGGAAAAAGGGATTAAAAGTAGTACCAACCAAATGACCGCAGCTAGAGTCATGAAATTCGGAATATACATTCCTCTGACTGCGTAGACACGAAAAATAAAAGTTTTTTTACAAATTCGTACTTCCAAGGGATGCAATGGGTACAGAGGGATAAAAATAGGGAAAAAATAAACGACTTACTAGAATGATGAAATTCGGTGTGTACATCCCTCTTATTGCGTAGACACGTAAAATAAAGAGATTTTAGAAAGTCGTACTCTTAAGGGGGTAAACTAGGGAAAGGGCGATAAAAATGGTACCAACCAAATGGTCGCAGCTAGAATAATGGAATTCGGTGTATATATTCCTCTGATTGCATAGACATGCAAAACAAAAAGAATTTTCCAAATTTGTACTTTTTATTTTTACGGCAAAAATTGGTTGACTAATGAAGTTAGGTTATTTTGCACTATGTTCGTGAGATAATAGATTTTCAAAATTTATACTTTTGGAATTAAAATAGAATGGAAATACACCCAACTGTAGCACCCACTATCTACCAATATTTATGACATTAAAGCTTTTTTGAAGACATAAATATAAAAATATTTATTTTTTGAATTGACTTGAACTATTTTTTCGATATATATACAGTTATGTGCGAAATAATAGGGACAGTGACATTCAAGATCGATATTGCATGCGAAAGCAAGTAAAATGAGAGAATGATCGATAGTTTACAACAACTTTTTATTGCTTACACATTGCAAAAACAAATCCCGTTATGAAATTGTCAAATATGTACTATCATTTCATAGGAAGTTATTATTGTTTCAAAAAGTCTTGTGTTTGGTTGTGCATAATAATAGGGACAGCAAGCCAATTCGCTTAAATAAGGTAGAAAATTCTATCAAAACTTATATTAAAAGTAATTAAAAAGGAGTAATTAATTCGTATAAAGGTAAAAGCAATGGTTTATGCTGAGAATTTTAATTTCATTACTATTTTTGCACTTGTAACCTAGGCAGATATGGGCAGATCGAAGCACTGTGACCCAGTAACACGAAAAACTATTCAGAAATTGTATAACTCAGGAAAATCTTATAGAAAAGTGGCTGAGTTGCTTGGAGTTTCGAAAACTCTGGTATAAAATGCTGTGAAGTGGGTAGACAAGCCAGAATCACGTGGCAGAAAACCAAAAATTACACCGGTGGTGAGACGAAACATAGTGCGATGTGTAAAAAAATCCATTTGCGTCGTCAAAACAAATCAAAAACGATTTAAATATTGATTGTGATACTTCAACTATTCGAAAAGTTCTTATTCATGAAAATCTAAGAGCTCGAAGTGCTAGAAAAGTCCCAATGTTGTCAAAAAAGAATATTCAAGAAAGGTTGATTTTCGCTGAAAAGCATGTCGTATGGCCTAAAGAAAAATAGCGAAATATTCTTTGGTCTGATGAAACAAAAATCAATTTGTTCAACTCAGATCGGGGTTTACATCACGTAAGAAGACCAGCTAACGCAGCAAACAACCCCAAGTACACCATTAAAACCGTCAAACATGGTGGTGGTAACATCATGGTTTGGGGATCGTTTTCGTATAATGGTGTGGGCCCCTTGTATCGTATACAAGGAATCATGAAAGCTACAAATTACGTAGAAATTCTTCAAAATAATATGCTTCCATACGCTGAAGACAATATGCCAATTAGATGGATATTCCAACAGGATAAGGACCCCAAACACACGGCAAAATACACACAAAAGTGGTTTAAGGACAATAATATTAGTGTTTTGGAGTGGCCACCGCAGTCGCCGGATCTAAATCCGATTGAAAATTTGTGGAATGTCGTAAAAACTTCAATTAGAGGAAAATGTCCGTCCAACTCTGATGAACTTTGGCAACTCATTCAGGCTTCTTGGTACGCTATACCAGTTTCAGTCTGTCAAAACTTAGTCGACTCCATGCCTAGACGTTGTCAAGCTATCTTACAAAACAAAGGATCGTCAACTAAGTATTAACGCATTAAAACACGCTTATCTAACCTTCGTAGAAGAAATCTAGTCTTGCTTTTTTGTTTTTACCTTTTTTTTTGTACAAGAACCAGAAGTGTCCTTATTTTTTTTCACATGATAAATTTACATTTTATGTTCAAATAGTAAATAAATAAAAAATAAAACCACAATGAATTTTAAAACACATAAAGACCGTTTTTATATAGCATAAACATTAAACTAGGTGCTTAAAACCAAGGGCTGCATGCAAATTTTACATTGTTTTTGCCAAATTTCCATCTTTACTGCTACTGTCCCTATTATTTCGCACATAACTGTAGTGTAAAAGTATTGGTAGCCTTGCCTTGTAAGCGTGGTTTGAAATAATAAAAATATTATATTTATTTATAAAATAATTTTTTTAATATTTGGTTTGCTTTGGCTATATTAAAAAATATATTTTCCTGTAATATTACTGCACTTCTACGAAAATCGACAGCCTCTGTGGAATGCAATCCATGGTGGAGGGTATAGAAAGTTCGGCCCGGCCGAACTTAACGCCTTTTTTACTTGTTTTTTATTTTTTAAGTTTAATTTTCTACACTATGCAAAAACCAATTAATTACATCTGCTCTTTTTTGAAGCTATTCTTAAAGAGCACAGTTGATGTGAAAAAAAAAACAAATAACTATATTTTATAAAACCTTAATTCTATTTGAGGTAGTAATGCCACATTTGGTTTCAAAGTCTTGAAAATTTGTTGTTATGGCAACGACCAGTGTGTGCTGGTATATTTGCGCAACTGATGAACAAAAGTGACATAGACTCAGTGGTAGAATATATCAGAAACTCCATCGCTGAGTTGCTGAAAATTGCCTGACCGGTCCGAAGCACAAAACATCATCTTATCAATCATGCTATCTGAAATTTGGATATCCTGTAGAGAATAAAACAAGCTAAAATACAATGACTATTAAGAAAATTGAAGAGTTTTTCAGGATATTCAAGGGTTAAGGATATTTATAATTTTTGGAGTCCTTGATATAAAGAGTGATTTTGTTGAGGTTAGGATTTTCATGCATTAGTATTTGACAGATCACGTGGGATTTCAGACATGGTGTCAAAGAGAAAGATGCTCAGTATGCTTTGACATTTCATCATGAATCGTCTTACAAACGAACAACGCTTGCAAATTATTGAATTTTATTATCAAAATGCGTGCTCTGTTAAGAAAGTTCATTGCGCGCTTCCATTTTATGGTCAGTTTAATCGACCCACTGAAGCGGCTATTCGGGCTATTGTGACTAAATTTCGCACCAAATTTACATTGTTGGACATTAAACCACCAACACGCTTACGTAGAGTGCGAACTGAAGAAAATATCGCAGCTGTATCGGCCAGTGTTAATGATGACCACCAATTTTCGATTCGTCGCCGTTCGCACCAATTGGGTCTCTGTTACTCAAAAACGTGGAAATGCCAAAATTGGACTAAGCGGATGGACCACCTAAGACGCAGCCGCGGTCAACATTTAAATGAAATTATCTTCAAAAAGTAAATGTCATGGACCAATCTAACGTTTCAAATAAAGAACCGATGAGATTTTGCAAATTTTATGCGTTTTTTTTTTTTAAAAAGTTATCAAGCTCTTAAAAAATCACCCTTTACAAGGACATAAAGACGACATGAACACCTTTCGGTCGATACTAATACTGTTAAACTCTGAAGACACATTCGTTAAATTTTTCATAGTTATCAAAGCTAAACACCAAATTGTATGAACTTTTGACCACTGTAAGGACCGATCTTCTTGAAATTTTCACAATATGTTTGTGCTAAACCGGTGGTGAAAATTGGCGATATAAATGTTTGATATTTTCAGTGGGCGTGGCATCGCCCACACAAATTGGGGATTTAATCGACACCGAGATTCCTATATTGTTTTGTGAGTTAATTTATTTGTAACCAGTTTAGACTATATATAAATGGGCGGGATTTGAAAGATAGGGAATTTTTTATTTGAATTTTGTAAAATTACACGTTCTCTTTGGATTTTCTTAGCACAATAGTAAAGAAAGGTTACAAAAAATGAAATATTCATTAGTCAAAAGCTGACATAAGTCAAGAAGACGGAAATTAGATTATTTTGTTAGTTTTTGTGTTCTTTGATTAAAGAAAATGTAATTATTAATTTTTCTCAATTTATTTCAGCAAAATCGAACTAGTCGTTCTCGAGTTATGTCAAACTACGTTTTTGCCAACATTTTACAACTAAGCGAAAAAACATCAAGATAAGGAAAAAATTTAAAAGATCATAAAAAAACTGGCACATACGAACGCAAAACCCTTTGAGGGTTTTAATATACTGACCTAGTACCATCACCCTGACTTGGAATTTCTCACCCCCAGACAATAACCCCAAAAATGTTCCACTGTGTTAGTGAACAATTTGATTGATTTTCTATGTGTTTTGAATGTAGTACATTCGAATTCCAGCTATTCGATTAAGTAAGTTCTTCTTACGTAAGAAGTTTTTTGTTTTGGTAATTGAAAGGAGGAGAAACACACTCAACCTAAAATCAATTTGATTTTTGACATTTCTTCCTTTATTCGCCGTCAACTAAAGTTCTGTTCTACAATATTCTCCATGGAACATATCCTCAGGGAACTACCTTGATTATAAGTGGTACATATATTACCGATCACAAGAAAACAACAACATGAAACCTATTTTTCTGCCTCAGCTCGTTTAATATAATGACGTTCATATCCAACATAAATTACATAAAACATAAATAAAATAAGGCTTTTAAAATTTATTAAAAATGCCTCAGATTACTAACTGCAATTATTAATATTTTGGAATTCTTGTAAAAACGAAGTGCATTTTCCGTCTGCAACATATTTTAAAGAAATTGGAGTAAAATAAATTTGATAATTATTAACATTTAAAATGTAATAATTAATCATTTCCCGGTCTCCGAAACTAATATACATAGTTTTATTTTATGATTTTAACTCCTGCCGTTAATAAAAATACTGACATTACATTAGGATGCGCAGAATACTCATATCACCTTAGAGATGTGTCCAAACCGCTTAGTTCATATTCTCCGTGTAACTGGTCTTCGGCGGGGGTTAAACATTTCGAACGCTACTAAGCAGAATACAGACATTCTGCTATTTTATTTTTGCTATTTGAGCTTCAATTTCAAAATGAAAATACTCTGGAATAAAAATAAGGATAAACGACACCAGAAAAGGTATAACCATCCCTAAGTTGTTATATCCTGAATATATTGTTGAGGCCTAATTTCAACTTTATTACGTCTAACCAAAAGGAATATCTTAATTTGTCCAAATACCCTTCATAGGTGCCATTGTGCATCTTTCAGCAATGAGTTTCCACTACTTTTTGTAAAATATTGGAAACCTCAAGCAAAAGTTTCGTAACTCTTAAATATTTCATGCCCCAATATCTGTTGGCAATAAGGATGTTAATATTGGAATATGCCAGGTATGTTGACAAAATCAAATCATTATGTCATCAATTTTTAACGTCAAAGTGACATACAACGAATCAACACAAACATTCCACGATTGACTTGGCCGTTGGTCGACATTAAGTTAGATTACATACCATCACCGTCACCATCGCCAATAACTTCTTTCCACTCACAACGGACTGGAACACGATTTTCGGTGCGCCTTGGCCAGAACTCTACAAGAAATCCCAAGCTTACTATGGCCTGAGAGTAAAGCCGGCGGCGGCACAACATAAAAAGAATAACAAACAACGCTTCTTCACGTCACCTCAGAGAAATGACGGCGGGTCGTGGCAATAAAAACGGTCGTAAAACAAGTTTGCCTAATTGATCGAGCGTACGCCAAACAAATATTCAAAACTCCATAAGGATGACTTGAGAAGCTTGTGAACGAACGGGTAGGTGGAAGGAGTGATGAAGGCTGGCCAACGGTGTGGGGGCTAAACCCGAAACCTTTGAATTAGCGACGGAGTGACTATGGCTGTGTGAGTGGGATGAGTACCATGGTGGTTGGTTAACAGACCATTAAATCCATAGCCTTACTAACTACAAACTGTATAGTATTTATATATACAAAAAGAAAGAAAGCGCTGTGATGTTAAGCTTTTGTTTGCGTTGCCTTGTTGGTGGCGATCGTTGTTGATCTCTTAAGTGGCGTTATGAGTTCAACCCTGGCTCATCCGAACTGAACTGAAACGTCTGAGTAAGAACCCAAAGAATGTGAACAGGCAGCGGATTAACTGCACCAAAGGAATACTGATGCTGCTGTTGCTGTTGAAAAAGGCTTTTAAGCGATGACACCAAATTGCTATTTAGCCACTTTTTATGGTGATCCCCGTTTTAAATCAGATCCTTCTCATCGCTTTTATGTCCTCCAACACACTACGCTGGAAAATATGCTTAGTTCATCTGGCTGCATGGCTCTGGAAAAGAAATTCGTTAAAGATTTTTTGTCAGGGATGTGAAGGCATGTAAAAAAGCGCCGATTTGAGAAAATCACATATGGACAACTCCCAGTGGCCCGGACGCGACATTCGCACGCCTTAAACCACGCCAAAAACAAGAAAGAAACTGAAAAATTCGATCAGCACTTTTTAGTGTTTTAAAGCGATTAAAGAGTACTACATCCTAAAAATATATCGTCAGGATTTAGTATAAATTGGTACAAAATTATGAACAATTTTACATTGAAACGGACGCTACAATAAACAGAAGTATTTTTGAAGCTCTTATAGAAATATATAAAGCTCTTATAGAAATATACAAATCCCTATATGCATGTAAATGAAGATCAGAAAATATATTTTGCTCGTAGATTTATGAAATATGAGAATTATTTCTTAGATTTTTTAAGCAGGTGCTGCAGAAATACGAAAGCTACAAATATTTCCACTCGTAGTAAAAAAGTAGTAATTTTCGTTATAACACTTCAACTTGTAATAAAAATAAAAGAGAACAAGTTGACTTCAAGTTTCATAATAAAATAAGTTGTCAAAATAAGGAACAAATAAAGTTAATTTCATTTTTTGGTAGACCTTTTTTGGGAGATGCCCATATGTACTCTTTGGCAATGTCAGGTATTAGTTTGAGATATTAAGATAGCAAAGTGAACAATTGGGTATATTTTAGAAATTGGTCCAAAGTTGACTACTCTTCGATTTTTAAGAAAATAAAAATTTGAATATTGTTATTTTTCTGTTTTTCTATATTTTGTCGTAATTGTTCAGCATAGCATGGAACATGTGGTCGCCGCGGTTTTCTCGAATTTAGCACATTCTAGAAGTTCAATTATCGATCACTCTTTCTAGTATTGGGAGCCGCACATCGGCTAAGGTTTCAAGAATGTTGCATTTCGGGACAGGCTGTCCAAATATTCCGATATGTTCAGATAAATCAATAACCTTAATGACCAGCTACACAGAGTAAAGGATTTGTACATTACCGGCCTTCGGCCTGTCTCAATGTTATTGAACTCAAAATTAATTTGGGGTTATGTCCGATTTCAAATGAGGGCATGAAAGTAATTTAAAATTAGCTTTCGGTGAAAATCTCATCAAAAACAATTGGAGGATGCTTGCAAGTCGCCTGTACTTATTTTATTTTATTTTATTAACACATTCACTTGTTGTATTTGTACCTATAGTTGGCTGCTGTTATGGGTCTTAGTGATTTTCAACTGAGGCGGTAAAGGGTCATTAAAATTAATTTGGTTCAATTAAGTTGGGCTGCCAAATTGTTGACAATGAAATATCGCCACGATCGCCATCACCCAAGAATGCACTCAGTCATTCATTCATCCACTCACTCACTAACTCACTCCACTTAGCCAACTGACACCATAGCACATGTACCTTAACAAACATACAAATTCACATCATCATCATCATCACTAGCATCGGCATCCCCAACGTAGCCATGAATGTACAGTGGGTCCGGTTGACAATGTTTATACACTCCAAGAGAGTATTGTGTTTGTAACACCCAAAAGGAAGCGAGATAGACCCATTGTTAAGTATACTGATCGGCTTAGAAACACTTTTTGACTCCATTTGGCAATGTCCTTCTGTCTGTCCGTCTGTCCATCCTATTGTTGTAATCAAATTACAGGTCTCAATTATAGGCCGATCTTAACAAAAATTGTCACAAATAAGTTTTGTGTATCAAGGACGAATGCTATTTAATTTGAAGCAAATCGGTTCAGATTTAGATATAGCCCCCATATAAATGTCGCGCCCGAGTAGACATTTTGCGCTCTAGAAACTACATATTGTACCCGATTTTCTGTAAATTCTGTACAACATCTTATAACCTAACAAGAAATACTTATAATTAAAACGTGTAAGATCGGTTCAGATTTAGATATAGCCACCATACAAATTTCGCTCCCTATTTGACTTTTTCCGCTCCATTAAGCACATATAGTACCCGATTTTCTTTAAATTTGGCTTAACACCTTATAATATAACTAAAAACACCTGTGCTGAAAATGTGTAATGTCGGTTCAGATTTAGATATAGCCCCCATACAAATGTTGGGGGCTATATTGACTTTTTCCAATCTGGAAACCAGATATTGTACCCGATTTTCTTTAAATTTGGCACAAAATCTTATAATGTAACTAGAAACACCTGTGGCGAAAGCCACAAGTTGGATCGGTTCAGATTTAGATATAGCCCCCATAGAATCCACATATAGTACACAATTTTCTTTAAATTTGGCACAACATATTATAATCCAACTAGAAACTCCTGTAATGTCGAACACATATATTGACAGGATACAAAAATCACTTTTTTAACGAATTGAATTGAATAATGGGATAGAAAGTGGAGTGTACCACCCGAAGTTAGCCTTTCCTTACTTGTTTAATTCAATATTTATGATTTAAATTTGGTTACGTGTACTGTTCAATCTTTTACTATTATTGGTTATTAAACTAGTACATGTCAGGAAATAACATCTCATTACCCTTATAATGACTTACTACGGATGACATAAATGAATTAACTATGTTGTGTGTGAGACTACCCATGCTACAAATGATACATACATTTTTGGATGTGTGAATGAAACCCAATGCTTCAAATTGGGCTTATGTCTTATTTTGAAGTTCTCTCTCACTCTTTCATTATAAGAAGGCAAAAAGATGCACATCTTGTGATTTGGATGTTATGAACATTTGGATCTTCACCAATGAATTTAGCATGGAGTTGCCATAGAAGGGATGTCCTTTATTTCGAAAACTTAAATGCTAGTTTTCGGTAGGGCAAAGGATTCACTTGTTCGCCAGTTTTCATTTCAATTTTATTTTATTGAAAAAAGCCTAAAAGTGAAATATTTTAGAAGAAAGCATAGAACATTCATTTTAGTCGGGAACATAGGCTACTTTTGTTTTCAAGCTCCTCAAATATGATACTAAAAATAACCCACATATTGAAATTCAAGGTATTCCTATACAACGTTTTTCGTTTATGGGCATTTTTCTAAAAATATTATTTTAAGGATGTAAGTGTCTTTGTTTAATAGTTAAATACATCTTGCAATCTACACAATATAGATTGATGTTCGGTGTATTCGGGCCAAAACATGTTTTCTCCTTCCTTGCTTCTAAAAACTATCTGTTCGAAATTTCATTTACCTAAGAAAAGTCTTTCCATTTTTGGTCAAACGTACAGAGAAATCGCGAAATATTGTCACGTCATCAACAAGCCATTATCTCGCTGTTTTTATCTTTTTACCGCTTTCGTCCAAATAAATTGTGTCACAGAGACTTTCGGTCATAGACAAAAGGCGATTGATACTTGATCAGTATTTATTGGCGATTTCTGAATGTGGTCGAGTAAATAGAGTAGACTTTAATGCTCTTAAGACCCAGTGCTCCTTGTTGTCTCACAAACGATTCACTGATCCAATGATGAATTTCAATGAACGGTGTAGATATTAAGTAATCGGATGCTATTGATGAAAATGCAATGTTCGTTGGACAAAACATATATTTGATGAGCCTAAAGAAGCTTTCAAGTTTCTAGACTTTTTAAAACGTTGTAAGAAATTGTTCACTCCAGAGGAGGACCATGGTGTTGATAGGTGAAGGTATGATATCCAATTCTATTGATCTGTCGATACTTTCATTCTGTTTGTTTCTCTGATATTCGTGGTCTTATACCGCCGTGAGAATGTTTGGGAGAGATACGCGACTTTCCAGAAACTCTCAGCTATTTGTTGTCTATTGGTCAGCCCGCACTATCCATAAGTGGAATCGACTTTCTACAGATAATGCTATTCAAAACAGAAGTCAACAAACGATATTCTCTTTCCTCCTTCCGTAAACGTAATGAGCGTAGTGTTGATTCAATAAAAAATAACTGAAATACCTGAGCGCGAACAAAGCAATAAAAATTAAATATTTTTTCATGAAGTGGCAAAATCTAATTTACTGAACTTTTACTTCCTTCAAAAAAGAAGTTGAACTTTTTCAACTAATTATTCTATGATACAACTTAAAGTATAGCGATTTCATCCTACATCTTATAGCTCTACATTCTTAATGTTTACGATCAATGTGGAAGAAAATTTAAACCGTACTTAAAAAATATTTATTTAAGACAAACGTCGCAAACGCAAAGATATTTAAATAATATAGGATCCGCCATCTAACGTTTTTTTGGTGCCCTCTGCAGCCATTTGAATGAAATTATTTTCCATTATTAACCGGAAGGATTGTACTTTCAAATAAAAAAGAAATTTGAGAATATATTCATTAGTTTTTTATAGCATTTTCAAAAAAAGGTTATTTGTTGAAATATGTGGTTTCTAGAGCGGAAAAAGTAAATCATAGGAGACATTGGTATGATATAGACGTATAATTTTTGAATTTGTGTGGCGTTTACTCATTTCATTCAAAACAGTGCACTATTTGACGTTCCCGTGATAGCAGTCCCGTAAACATACTCATTTGGATTTAGATTAGGAGGATTCGTGCGGATATTATTTTCTTTTGTGAGTTTGAGTTTGTTCGCGTAACTTACGCATGACCGTGAGAAACATTTTAGTTGCTCACTTGAGTGTGCGTTAATGTGAGGAAAGGAAAAATGAGCGTGATTCATATTTTTGCTTTGTGAGCGTGCATGAACGTGGGTCAATCCCCATCCATTACAGTTATTGTGGAACTTACATATACGTTTAATTAAAAATATAGAACATATTTTTTCTATTTACTATAATAAATAATTGTGAATATAATTTCAACAAAATAAAGAATTACTGGATATAGTGAATTTTTCGATTTAAGGAAAGGATCTGACAATATATCACTCGTTTTACCGGGAGTTGCCTGTAAATTTGTAAACAAATATGTTTGCATTAACAAAATTTAAAAAATAGACTTTATGTTTTTTTCAATGTTATGTAAAGCAAAACAAAAAACAAAGTTGTTTTTGAATTATTGAATGCCGAGTCGAATAGTGGCTCGGGATACAAACATTCAAAAAAGCATTACTTACTTTTTGGCATATTATCAAACACCACTTATAATTATATGTCACAAAAGTAATTCAATGTTTGTATGAATAAAAATTTTGATAAGCAGATTTACAATTTGGTGATGGATCAATATGCAATAAAATATTGTGCCCAAGACCTAAAACTGTACTCTTTGTGGCTTGCAACTCCAAAAAATACATGGATATACATATTTTATAATTTTATTAATATTACAATTGACGTCGAAGATACCTGGGTGATTCCACGTAAAGTGACAAAATTTCAAATCAATTTATAATTTAAGAAAACGCCTATATACATTCGTAATGTTTATACTTTTCATAATACATATTTTTGATTATATTTAAAAAAATATGACAACAATAGATCTGATCATTTCCTTTTCCAGATATAGACTGGTGTCGTAACAGGATTTCCGTCAAAATGTCACGCCTGTTACAATTTAAATATCCTATATTCATAAAGAGATGTCGGTAATGTATACTTTAGAAGAAGGTGTATGAACTACTCTTTTGATTAGCAAAATTGAATAAAGTCATGTAATGGAGGAATATTACAGAATTAAAGAAAATAAGTAAAACCTCAAGATTTTCTTCAAAGCTAAGGTCACACTCGCGACGCTCGAGATTCTAGTATACCTCCTATATTTAAAACGTTAAGACATATTTGTATTTGCAATAATATTCCGATTAACCTGACATTTTCAATCGGCAATATAGCAAAAATCTCAGTCAATGAATATGGGAGATATTTAAACATATTTAAGGAAAAGTGTCAATGGAATCGATTGGCGATTTTCGAAAATTCAACTTTATATTCAAAATCAAATACAACAAATACTTTAAAAATTATGGACTATTGTTTAAGAAAATTAAATAATATTTTGAGTACTTTTGCAATGTTAGAATACGGCAAGATTCGATTTAGGTCGTATAGGGATCCGCTTTTTTGTGTATAACGAAAAACCTTCACAATATGACGCACAAATAAAGTTTAGAGAAAAATAAATAAAACATTGCTATTTTTTACATTAGGCCTATCATTTTAACGGACATCAGTTTGTTTCTCACATAGGTTACGATTTGCGTGCTGTAGCGAAAAAAATCATTTGTTCCTACTGTGCGTAGTCATACAGCCATCACCGCTGGCGGCATCTATACGACATCTCGTTTTGAATTAATAAATTATGTCGTCATTAGTGTTTAATTTGGCTTATAATTCATTTATTTATTTTCGTCTTTTTGTGTTTTTTTTTGGTAACCTTTTTATATATTTTATTTTTTGTCTTTGGGTTCTTACAAAATTTCATCTTTTATACATTGGTAAAAAGATGGCATATACTCGTATCTTTATTTTCTATATAAATTTTATCTAAAAATAATGTACAAATTATTTTAAATAATTTGGTTATAATATAAATTATTTACGTGTTTATATATGTATAAAAAATGTATAAATTTAAAGTAGTCTCTTGTTTCTTAAACATACGTACGTAAACACATATGCGTGTATGTATATAGTGTATGGGTCGATATTTTGTGTGTATTACTGGGAATACTTAAGTTAATGTCTCACAAACTTAAAATACGGTAGAAAGGGTCTTCCATTGTTTTTTCATCGATAAATTCTCAAGACCAAGTTATATGTTGTTTACATGCACATGTGTATGTAAGTACATATATGCATTTATGTTCAAATATAACGCTGCTTAACGAAAGATAATTTTAGTCTTGGCCGCATTTCGTACTTTCATCTAACATCAATCATAAGGGTAAAAGCACGTGACACCCCATTTTGAGCCCTACGATTTCTGTCTTCTTCGTTCCGCCATGTTATGACGGCCAATAAAGAAGAACAGGAATATTATTATGGAGGCGTGAACGACATGCCAAGTTGTATAAATAAATAACAACATTGTGGACCGTTACTAACTCTGAATTGTCTTACGATATAACTTTGGATTAACTGCCGGTGTGACGCTTTGTTTTGTCTTAAACATTATATATTTCTCTAATTATTCGTTGATCGTTCTGGTAATCCAGTGCGTGTTATAACGCTGGTGGGAATTTCACTGCTTTGAGTTGTTCGTGGTACTTCAATGGCTGGTACTCTGGAAATTAAAAAATATATATTTTATAAGATACAGGATTACAAAAAGCAATTTTAAATATCTGAGATCAATATTTATCCTATACTGCATTGAAACCGTTGGTAAACATAAAAAAACAAAAGGGCTTCCAGTAGAAAAGGATCGATTTCAGTTCGTATCTACACTTCTACCCTACAGGGACGCATATAATGAGTGACTTAGCATACTGTGTATGTTTGAATTTTCATGATTTTTTAAATTGTTTGAACCATCCGTCCGTTCACTTGCCTGGCTGGTGTAAACGATAACTTTAGAAAGAAGTTAAGGGATTCATGCAAGCTTTTCACATATTAACTTTTGGCCAAAACTTAGTTCAATCGGGGATGGGAGATATAGACGCGTCTCTTCTGATATCTCCCATGCAAATGACCATGTTTCTTGAATAAAACCAAAGTAACTGCCATACGGATATTCGAAATCAATGGCTATTTTATATTTGGAAGTGATTATAGAGTCAATTTACACGAACAAAATATGTATGCAATTTAAAAATGCTAGTCTAGATTGGACAATATAAAAACGATAAACTTCCGCAAAACGGAAAGATGTTTACTGTTTTTTCACGATATTTGACTAATGACAACTAAACCCTGAAAATAATTGCTGGAAAGACATACTTATATCTATATATTTAGTTATCAAAAAAGAATTTTTATATTTGGATACTATTATTTTTATATATAAAATGCGTGTACCAAATATACAATTTTTGTATGCAAACAACAATTGCAATAACTTTTTTGTCCGTGTACAGTAGAACTGGCAAATTCATTTTTAATAATCTCTTCCAATGATAGGGAACTACGCATACAATAAAATTTATAATTTTGAAGCAATTATATCAACAATTTATAAAAATTTAAGAATTTCAATTGAGGCTCACAGTACAAAATTAAATATACAATAAAATCGTAATCCAATATTAGTACGCATTACATTTGTAGCAATGAAAAACTGCTTTAGTTCATTGAGTTCTATAAGATACTAGCTGAACCCCGCCCGCTTCGCCAGGCAAAAACACAAATGGTAAAATTAAAATCAGG
Organism: Polietes domitor; assembly: GCA_947397865.1. Lineage (NCBI taxonomy): Eukaryota > Metazoa > Arthropoda > Insecta > Diptera > Muscidae > Polietes > Polietes domitor. The sequence goes on from OX377618.1 coordinate 35,078,189, forward strand.
TTTCATATTGATCTTATCATATTGATATTATCGTGGTCAGTAATATATACGTTCCAATTTTCAGCCTTCTAGCTAAAAGACACTTTTGCCACGCCCCAACTACCCACCAAACGAAAATTCAAACTCCAGCATCATATTTATCTTTCTTGTGGTCAGTAATATATACGTTCCAATTTGCAGCCTTCTGGCTCAAAAAAACACTATTGCCACACACATAAAATGAAAATCCAAATTTCGGCATCATATTTATCATTCTCGTGGTCAGTAATATTTATGTACCAATTTTACATCCTATGTCCTTCCTTGGGCCAACACGAATTCATCAAGCCCAAAATCGTGAAAATCAGACGATCCGTTATAAAGTTTTGCGTGTTCACACGGACGGCATTCTCTTTTATAAATATAGATATCCTCATTATGGAAAAAATCGATATCGATAAATCCGTTTGTCTCAAAACAAATACACTTCATGTTATTTTAAAATTGTATTAAATATTTGAATAGCGCAAATAGATGAACAAAATTAGATGTGGTGCAAGCAACAAAAAATATAATGATTTCATTTCTTTTTATTTCAGTTGAACACTGAAAGAAAAATGTTCCATTACATAAATGAAACAATTTTATTAATGTTCCTACATTAGCGAAAAAAAATGTTAATTTAAGTAATCTAAGAAACAATTAAATATAATTACTATTATAACACTTGTTTAGCCGAATTAATTTAAATTTTTATTATTGAAAATCTTTACTTACTTGAAATTCTGTGCACTCGGTAAATGGGGCGATTGACTCTGTGAGGGCGGATTGCTGTACGGCGAATGACTCTCGGAGGTGATGTGGGATCGTGACATATTCAAACTCAATTCAGTGTGGCCGGTTACCGCACGTGGCCCACCTGTTGTCATATCCTGCAGATCGCCGTGATTTTGGGGTTGAGCATTTAATGGTATACCGATGGTGGACACTTGTGAAGGATATAAAGTTGTTCCATTAGTCAGCATAAGAGAGCCACCGCCAGGAGGAAGGCCTATAAGGAAACGCAATATTTGTTATTAAAATCAAATTGATGGAATCGCAAAAAATCCAAACTTACTTGGCAATGGCGGCCTCATTTGGCCTACACCATTATTCTTTGGCTTACGTTTACGTTTCTGTATTCCCTCCTTCTTCATCGACAAAGGACGATTCATATTGTGTAACTTAAAGTACAGACCGCAAGCATTACACACCGGATTACCCTCGTTATTGCGTCGCCAAAGAGTTGTGGAATTGGTTGAACAATTGGCGCATGTAACGCCAGTTCGCCGATTATTGACATTAGTGGCCGCCGCTTTTGGCTTGGTTTGGCGCGGACCCATGCGTACTGGGCGAAAAGTTGGTGCACAGCAAGAGGGGCAGTAGTACTCGTTGCCTTTGCGCGCAAGCGGTGAACCGCATTGTTCGCATTTTCCATCCGAGAGGGGAGGCGGGGGTAAACCCGGATCATAGCCACCGATAGAAGTTACTGTTGGCCATGAAGTTGGTGGAATGTTACTGGGTGCGTATTCCTCAACCACCTGCTGATGATAATTCTAAATATTAGAATCAAAAGTATGGTTTCGAAGTTTGAAGTGGTGTGGTGTGGTGGTGGTGTGTATGAAGGAATAAAAATAAAGGGAAGAGTATGTTGAGAGTTGTGTATAAATATGAACTATGTTTGATGATTAACGTACACAAAAAATATGATCGCCCTAAAGAATGATGTGGATATGTCGCATATCTGATCGGTTGCAAATTGTTTCGAACAGCTAATCGCAAATAATTCCGAGCACCCGTACAAAACATATAACGTTTTTAGGTAGTCTAAAAGTATCTAGATACTCCTTTGATACGTTGCTCCTTCTGTCAGTTACCCTTTTTGCTATTTCATACCCCTCTACAAAATATCTTCGTACCATATATCTTTGGAAGTATAATATAGATTGAATGTTTACCCAGACATCCATATCCACATCTCCTTCGCAACACAAACATTTCAATATCAAAGGATACTTACGAAACCCATATTGGAGTATTCTACTCCAGATGTTGACCAAAGACCCTGTTCCTGCACAGATGTATTAACCGGATCATATAATGCCATCGACTGATATTGGACCGGTTGTCGTGTCAGACTAAAATTTGGATCTTTGTTCGATATCAGCTGGTTGGGAGCTGTTGTCACGCTATACACGGCATTGTTCTGTGTCAATTGATACGACGACGACGAGGAAAAATTCAGATAATGTGCATTGCCCAAATCTGTAAAAGTTTTACTCTCGTTTCCATGGGCACCGGAATCACCCACCGTAGCGTCGTAGTATAGAGGTGGTGGTCCGTTGCCCGTGTCACTCAGGGTAGTGGCGTAACGGTTATCATCTTCAAAACGTAACGTCGTCCCCAGATGCGGCTGGTGTGCTAGATTGTGTGAGGCTGTGCTCGATAAATTATGAGGATTTTGGTGATGCAAAGCGGATGTTGAGACGACCAGTGGTTCGGTGTAGCTGTTATTCGGTGTGGGACACTGCTGATGGTGTAATTGTTGTTGGGCCGCCTCACTGGTCACTTGGTCTTTGTCAATCGATTCCAGTTTAATGGTGCCTGTGGGCGATCCTGCAGCGCATATTATTTGTTGACCATTTTCATTGGTTGCGTATGTGTAGAGTGTGGTACCCGAAGGATGTTGATGGTCCTCGTTGCGCGGCGCCATCTGCACGTAATCGATGGGCGAATGAAGACGTTGATATTCGTTAACAGTCTCAGGTTGTTCCGATTCACGGTGTTCATTAACTCTGAAAGATATACGAAGGCAAGTATTAGTCCCAGCATCAAGTAGTGTCTATTATTATCAGTAATAGCAGGAAAATATGTCGTTAAGTTAGAGTGATCCGAATATTATTTAATTGTCATTGAGTAATTAAAGCCGTCACAGGTTAATTCAGATGAAATACACCTAAGAGGTAAATGTTATTGGTTGAAATTAACATTTGAATTTCGAATAGTCTCTGAATAATAAATACGCCGTTCGGGCCGAACTTTATATACCCTCCACCATTGATTGTATTCCATAGAGGCTGTCATTTTCGATTTTTTTTTAATACAGACAAACCAAACAAGTAAAAACGGCGTTAAATTCTGCCGGGCCGAACTTTATATACCCTCCACCATGGATTGCATTCCACAGAGGCTGTCGATTTTCGTAGAAGTGCAGTAACATTACAGGAAAATGTCGATTTTTTAATATAGCCAAACCAAAACAAATAAAAATATTAAACAAATAGTTTTATAAATGAATATAATTTGTTTATTATTTCAATCTACGCTTATAAGACAAGGCTGTCAATACATTTATACTATATATATCTTCAAAAAAGCTTAAATCCTATCCTATTGTAATTCAAATGTACAATTGCACGTACACAGTCAAAGATAATCTAACTTATTTTGCCGTAAAAGTACGAATTTTGAAAAATCTTTTTATTTTTCGTGTCTACGCAGTCAGAGGAATGTATACACCGAATCCAATGATTCTAGCTGCGGTCATTTGGTTGGTACCATTTTTCTCCCTCGCTTCCCATCGTATTCCTTGAAAGTACGAATTTGGAAAAACCTTTTTATTTTTCGTGTATACGCAGTCAGAGGAATGTATACTCCGAATTGCATTACTTTAGCTGTGGTCATTTGGTTGGCACAATTCCCCTTTTAACCCCAAAAAGTACGAATTTCGAAAAAGCCCTTTATTTTACATTTCTACGCAATCATCGAATTTCATTATTTTAGGTGTAGCCGTTTAGTTGATACCATTTTTATCCCTCTATTCCCCTTTCGGCCATTTTCAATCCCATCCGATCTACAACTACAGGGTGGTGCAGAATGAGCTATTTGGTTTCAATTCTTTATACCTTTTTTAATTATAATTATTTCTTTGGCTTTTTAGCATTTTGTGAAGGAGACTTGGGGAATTAATTATAAATCATTACACGATCGAACAACGTACAAAAATTATTGAATTTTATTTTCAAACCAAAAGTCACAATTCACAATTTGGTATTGAGTGATGAAGTATTAAATCGGTATGTCAACAAGCAAAACTGGAGGATTTGGGCTACGGAAAAGAGCAGTTCATTTGCGACAATCACGCCCACTTAAGTGTACTGTTTGATGCGGTGAATCCTCCGAAATGATTATTGGCCCATATTTTTTGAGAAGTTGCGAAAAGTTATGGAAAATATGCTAAAAAGAGCACGTATGTGCGAAGCAGAAAATTGACATCACTCATTTTTCACTTACTTACTTACTGTATTTAAAACAAGTAAGGAAAGGCTAAAGTCGGGCGGGGCCGACTATATAATACCCTACACCACTCCCTGCGTATGTACCTCGCTTTGATTACTAAACCCAGGTATTTCATGGGAGCAATTTTATGTATTTAAAACAAGTAAGGAAAGGCTAAAGTCGGGCGGGGCCGACTATATAATACCCTACACCACTCCCTGCGTATGTACCTCGCTTTGATTACTAAACCCAGGTATTTCATGGGAGCAATTTTATGTAGTTCCTACAAATTATATAAATTATATTCATATAATTTATATGCTATAAATTCATCTTTAGTAAAATTTAACGAATATGGTAAATAATATGGTAATTGATCAAATTGTTAGACATACAATTACAAATTATACAGCAGTATACCAAAGTCATACCAAAGTATGGACATATGGGCATCACACAAACAATTCTCATTGCAATTCAATTCGTTAAAAAAGTGAAATCGGGAAGGATTTTTGCATCCTGTAAATGTATGTGTTTGACAAAAAATGTTAAATCGGAAAGTACATTTGTATGGGGTCATATTGAAACCTGGAACGATGTGACCCGCTTTCACAATGTCTGTTTATTGGTGAAATATAATATGTAAAGTTTGGCCAAAATCGGTTAAACATTCGGGAGCAATATTTGTATGAGGGCTATATCTAAATCTGAACCGATCTTACCCACTTTCACCATAGGTTTTTTAGTTGGATTATAAGATGTTGTGCCAATTTTAAAGAAAAACGGGTACAATATGTGGATTTTAGAACGGAAAAAGTCAATTGGGAGCGACATTTGTATGGGGGCTATATCTAAATCTGAACCGATCATACCCACTTTCAGCATAGGTGTTTCTAGTTCGATTATAAAATGTTGTGTCAATTTTAAAGAAAATCGGGTACAATATGTGGTTTCTAAAGCGGAAAAAGTCAAATCGGGAGCGACATTTGTATGGGGGCTATATCTAAATCTGAACCGATCTTACCCAATTTTTGCACAGGTATTTCTAGTTGGATTATAGGATGTTCTGCAAAATTTAAAGAAAATCGGGTACAATATGTCGTTTCTAGAACGGAAAATGTCAAATCGGTAGCGACATTTGTATGGGGGCTATATCTAAATCTGAACCGATCTTACCCAATTCTTGCATAGGTGTTTCTAGTTGGATAATAAGATGTTCTGCAAAATTTAAAGAAAATCGGGTACAATATGTCGTTTCTAGAGCGGAAAATGTCAAATCGGGAGCGACATTTGTATGGGGGCTATATCTAAATCTGAACCGATCTTACCCAATTTTTGCATAGATGTTTCTAGTTGGATTATAAAATGTCCTGCAAAATTTAAATAAAATCGGGTACAATATGTCGTTTCTAGAGCGGAAAATGTCAAATCGGGAGCGACATTTGTATGGGGGCTATATCTAAATCTGAACCGATCTTACCCAATTTTTGCATAGATGTTTCTAGTTGGATTATAAAATGTCCTGCAAAATTTAAATAAAATCGGGTACAATATGTCGTTTCTAGAGCGGAAAATATCAAATCGGGAGCGACATTTGTATGGGGGCTATATCTAAATCTGAACCGATCTTACCCAATTTTTGCATACGTGTTTCTACTTCGATTATAAGATGTTCTGCAAAATTTAAAGAAAATCGGGTACAATATGTCGTTTCTAGAGCGGAAAATGTCAAATCGGGAGCGACATTTGTATGGGGGCTGTATCTAAATCTGAACCGATCTTACCCAATTTTTTCATACGTGTTTCTAGTTGGATTATAAGATGTTCTGCCAAATTTAAAGAAAATCGGGTACAATATGTCGTTTCTAGGGCGGAAAATGTCAAATCGGTAGCGACATTTGTATGGGGGCTATATCTAAATCTGAACCGATTTCCTCCAAATTCAATACCGATGGTCCTTGGCCAGAAAAATAACTTCTGCCAAGTTTCATTACAATCGGACAACAATTGCGACCTGTAGAGTGCGAACAAGCTTAGATGGACAGCAGACGGACGGACGGACAGACAGACATCGTTAAATCGACTCAGCTGGTGATTCTAAGCCGATCGGTATACTTAAAGGTGGGTCTAGCTCGATTATTTCTTGGTGTTACAAACATTTGGGGCGAAACTAACTTATAATACCCTAGACCACGAAGTGGTGTAGGGTATAAAAATATATAATAATTACATAAATTAAATAAAAAGCTATAAACCACCACCCTGTTATAAACCAGGTACCATGTAAGACCTATTCATGCAAAATTTGAACGTCGTAACTCCTTTCGTTTAGATTTGCTAAAGAATTTCTTAGAATTTTACCATGATACAGAATATATATCGAGGGCTTATATTCAAAAGTGGCCATGAAGCATTTTCTCGACAATGAGTTTTTGATGTCAAGCTATTCTCAGATTTGGATGTCATCTGTCATAAAAATTTGGAGAAAACAATTTTTTTCTAAAGCCACTTTCTTCAAAATTTTCTGATTTTCACACGTTATTTTGTGACTGCATAAGTGGCTATGAACACAAAAATAATAGAAATAAAATAGTTCAGAATTGGAGCGACATGTAACCGAAGGTTGTAATTTGCTACAACGATTTTGTTTAAAACATTTTTCAGCATTTTTATAAATTTAGGGTATATCGTACTATCAAATTCCATCATTGCGCCGTTAATAGCTTTTTGCTTCCCAAGTTATTAGGCTATAGGATAAATAGTGGCTGTAAAGTCAAAAATTGTTAAAAGTATCTTTAGAAAAACCTGCGTAACTTTTTATTGTAATGAGAATACCAAAATATTTTTTTGACATATGATTGCTGACTTCATTCGGAATATTTGTGTCAGAAAAGTTTCAGAATCCTGAACAGAGAAAGTTTAAATATAAGCAATTGCAACTGCGAATTTTGCGATTGGCTACATATATATTACAAGAGACATTGGTTCTTAATACACAAACAAAAATTTAGTCGGATCCGTTTCCTAGATCGAGAGAAAATCAAAAAACAAAAATATCTTGAGTGAAAATCATTTTAGCCATATTTGCCGCGAAAATGAAAATATTTCCAAAAATATCCAATTTGTATTTTTTGTTTTGTTTATCGTGCCCTACCGCAATATCCACATTTTGTAAAAAAATGGAAAAAGGAATAAAAATGGTACCAAGCTGACGGATGAAGCTGGAATCTTTAAATTCGCTGTGTATATCGCAGAAAATGCGTTTTCTCACAACATTGCCAACATGTCATAAAAAACGTTATCGAGTTTACAATAAGTCTTATTTATATATATGAGCATTAATGGCTATGTGCTTATTTCAAAATTCAAAGTGCTCAATTTTAAACGTGCAAAAGTGGCTATGAACCAAAAAACCGAGAATAATAGGAAATTTCGAAAACTTTTTAATCGTAGCAATTAGTAATCCTCTTTAGATTAAACTGTAGAAGAATGATTCATAATTAAACTTAAAATTAAGGAGTAAATCAGTTTTTTCGCTCTCCTGAAAAGTTGTGTTTTTGTTCATAGCCACTTATGAATATAAGCCCTCAACATACTTTATGGGTTGAAAATTTCAATGTATTACAAATAGAACGACAAAGTGAATATACCCCCAAAAATTGTTTTAAACAAGTAAAACAATTTTAAGAGCCATTTTCCTATATTCCGGTTAAAATTTTTCATAACGATATACTCCCGGTTACCATAATTTCATTTTCTCAATATATAGTTAGAGGTTATAGGATCGTTAAACTTGCACTTGTCGGCCGGTTAGGCGTTTATCGAATCGAAAAACTTGAACAGCTTGTGGTGTTATGTTATCCTAATATACACTTATGCTCCTCAGTAAGTAAGTGTTTCACATCCTTTGAAGCCTATTTTCAACAGTTTTTTACGCTTCTACACGAACAACATTAAAATGAACAGCTGACTTAGCACAGCCTTGTCATTCGATTTCAGCTTATAAGTACACTGTCCAACAGCATTTTTGGAACGGAGTAGCTTGTAACATATATGTAGTTAGTCGCGAATATAGCTGCAATTGCTGCAAAAATTCAAAATTATCGGCTCCAATTGCATTTATTTCACTACTTGTCTATCTGGGTTTCTGAAATTATTCTGTCACAAATATTCCCTATTTAGTCAGCAATCACATGCCGAAAAATATTTTAGTATTCTCTATATGATAGTAAATTACACCATGTCCTTTCAGAATTATAGGGTCGCTATTCTGTTCCAATCAAAAAGTCTTAATTTTTTGGACAGTGTTATCAGTGGAGCTGCCATACTCACACATTTATCTGACAAGAATTTAACCATTGAATGAGAAACCCAAAATATTTAACCGGCACTTTATCGCTTCGAAAAACGAATGTCCCGGTTAGTTAACTGGCACTTTAAACGAACTATGACTATGGCCCTTAATGTATTTCCAAAAAGATTAACGCGGACTTACAATTGGGTTGTTAACACAATAAAGTATATCGAGCCCTATTTGCCAAAGAGACGTAAGCACCACAATTATGATGAAAATCGATCATTTGAGATATTGTAAATCATGCAATGCTTTAGAAAGTACCTTTACAGATTATATGTTATGCTTATGTAGCTAATTGCGTAGTAATACACATGAATAAAGCAAAAGTAATTAATAAAAACATTCCCCTCAATAATTTTTTGTTTGACGCTTACGTCTTTTTGGCAAATAGTGCTCGATATGTTATCAGTATAGGATGATATTATTGGAACTTACAGTTCTCCACTTGTTGTTAGGATTCTCCGCTGTGATGGGCGCTGAATGGTTACAAAACTTTCGGGTCCCGGATGTCCTCCCGGCTGCTGACTACTCTGCGATTGTATGACAGCGTTGACCGGTTGCGACTGTTGCGTGTGTATGATCGTTGTAGGATTTTGTTGTTGTTGTTGCTGCTGCTGCTGCTGTGATGTTGGAGTTTGTGATTGTTGCTGCTGTGGCGGCTGCGGTTGATGTTGCGAGTGTTGATTGTGGGTGGTAGTCAATTGCTGCGGTTGTTGCTGTTCAACTTGGATCTGTTTTTCGAGTGCGGCAGTGTTATTGGAGTGACTCAAATGTTCCTGGCCATTCGATTCTGTTTTGATTTTACTCAATAATTGTTGATGTTGTTCCTTCAAAGATGGCAAATGATGTTGTTGCTGTTGTTGTGGTTGTTGCTGCTGCTGCTGTTGTTGTTGTTGTTGTTGCTGCTGCTGATGATGTTGTAATTGTTGCTGCTGCGTTTGCGGTTCCATCTGCAACGAAATACGAAATGAAAATGATTCAGGTTTTATGCTTTCATCACTGTCGAGGTGTACTTATGACTAAAAGTGTTACTTTCTGTTTAACCAGACACATCAACGATCAATACCTTTTGAGCGGACACTCATCGTTTTGTTCTCTAGAGTCGGATTTATTCGAAACATTTTGCAAGTTCCGGTTTAAAGGCCGGACATATGAGGTGTTAAACGTCTGCCCTTTTAACAATTGTGGAGTTTCTACAAATTTCCGTTAATGTCTTCTCTTCAACTCTGTGCAAATAATACCACAAGTCGTAAAAATTTAACCGATGCGGGCAACAAGTGTTAACGCGAGTTGATATTGATGAATGTGGCCACAGAGACATTGTGGTGCTGTACACTATATAATACAGTATATAATACTGAATGAAGGAAACAAATTTACAATCATATTCTGTGTAACGATTACAAAACTAAAACTGGAGCTGATTAAGCCTATGGAAATATAGAAAAAATAAATATGAGGTATGAGTACTTTTCAATCAAACATAGAACATATCATGTCAACTATGGTCCTGAAAGTCGTCGAAGCGAGAAAGTGCAAATCGCCAGCTAAATTATGTGACATATGTATGTACGTGGTTTGTCAATTTAACAAACAGGCAAAATTCACAAACAATTTCAAAATAAGAAAAAAATGCTTAAAATATCATTTAAGGAAGCAGCATTGAAGCACCTTGAAAGAATGGTATAATATTGTTGTTAATCAATGGTCACTATTTATTCGAAACACATTTTTACACATGCTGTATAAAATATTAGAATATTACAATATCGTATATGTCTTCAATAATTAAATTTTCTGTTATATTTTGTTGCTTATTCTGAACTAAATAATTATTTTTGATTTTACATAAATAATGATAAAAATCAGTACTCGACATAACAAACAATCAATTGTTTGTTAAATAGCACAGGAAAATATTTTGGAACCTGTTCCAAACAGGTTCCATGGTAACAACTTAATTCATCTAATCACAATATTCCCCAAATATCTCACCTATACCTACAAAATATTTCAGCGGTAACTCTTACCTTCGCGTATCGAAATCGATTTTATATAACCTCTAAAAATCATATTTTCGTCATTAGCAGAAAACCTAATACAAAAAGGAGTATTTCCACGTTAACCGCTTCTTTTCACTCCTTATTTCGTCAGCCTTGGATTCTCCGTGCCATTGACTGGAGCCCAAACTCTTTTTTCAGATAACGTATGTATAATAATATCGACTGTACGCGTATTTTTCATATCAGTCGAATCCAATCTGAATCAACAATAGTTTAAAATATACTTATATATATAGTTTTAAAAAATCCCATATAAAATTCAACCATGAAACAGCAGATTCCACAACTGCTTCCAAAGAACAGGTATCTGTTCTAGTTTTGCGTAAAAGAACCTGTTGGTTTTGGGACAAACTCGAACAAACATAATCAATGCTAGAGCTAGAAGTTGAACATGTTCTGTAGCAGTACAAGTTGTCCATCAATCGGTTCTTTGCTATCGACAATTTTGCTGGGAGGTGATCTACCGTATTCATAACCGTCTTTCTATTATGGAGCATAGGGAGCTTCGGGGTACATCTTTAATTTACCATTGGAATTTCAGTTGTTTGAGGAATAGTTTGGAGACAGTGAAGTAACGTTTTGAAACTGTGGATAATAGATCTGTTCGAAGACTTAACATAAAGCAATACTGAAATTAAGTATGAATCCACCAATATATAGTGCATTCCATGGTATTACCGGTGGAATAAAGGGTCGCCTATATAACGTCCATATCCAGTACATGGGAAGAAACTTGTAAAATTTCTTTATAAACATGAGAAGCTATAATGACGTTTTTTCTACAATTGTATTGTAAACAATTGAACGCGTTTTCTGCAAAATCGAGTTATATCAGTCTTGATATATAATTCAATGTTATTAATTCAGTTATTAATTCAAACAACACACATATCTGTGTTGTAGTGTAATGTTGTGCCATCGTTGCATACTATAGAGTACAACAATTTGACAGCTCAGTTCTTCTGAGGCGGAAAGACTTCAAAGAGCAGAACTCATAAAATCTGAAAAAGAAAATAGCAATTACAATTTGTAACTAACAATAACAACAACAACATGGAATTGAGTACAACGTCAAAATCATAACGTCATTACTTGTCGACGCGCTTAAGTCATCGCCCAAAAAACCTTGCATGTTGACGCGCACCAAACGTCAACTAGTATGTCAACAAAGACGTTAAACGACAGAAACTATTCTAGAGCATGAGGAAAATTGTCATACTACAGTGTGATATAGTGCCATAAATCACAAACCCAAAAGAGTATTCCTCCCCCGCCTGCCTCCGGAAATGAGACACATTCATGTTAACACAACGCAAACAAGGTTCGAAGCGCTGCACCAGGTTCTTTGCATTATTTCAATTTCATTGTATTTTTGATTTTTGTTGGCTTTACATGCACTCCATTCCTAATAACATGTAATTTTGTTTTGCGTTCTCTTGGACTGATTTGTGCTCTGCTCTGCTTTGTTTTCAGTTTCTGTTTTCTTCTTGTTTTTGGTTCAGACATAGAACATGCTTTACAAACATCCACTGTTTACTAACATGTTAACGTTTATGGTTTTTTAAAGACGCGATGTACTTCTTTTTAATTTGTCGAAATTATTGACATTGTGTTGTGTTTGATGTACCTATGTAGGTGAAAACAACAATCACAACGACAGTAAGAGAAGAACTAACATTTAAAAATTGGATCGTGGCTCAAATGACTCAATGCTGAATACACTGAAAGAATAACAATATTACGATTTTATATATTGTCTGTATACTTTTTAAGGCTCTTAGTATGACAATATGGACTAAAATGTCCACATTAAAAATAAGTTTTTGTATTTTTTGTGTTTTGTTTTGAGTATTGATAATGCAGCTAAGAAATTTATTATATTTAAGCAATTCTAATATTAATATTTAAGAAATACTACACTCAAAAAAAGTGTACTAAATTCAATTAAAAATATACTAAAATTAAGGAAATTGGTATTGGTTTGGCACCCAGTATGCCTTTACTCAATTTAAGATTATTTTTACTTACTCATACTCAAATCAAGTAAAATTTATTCAAAACTAGCTTTTTGTACCCTTTGTATGCTCGCAATTTTTGTTTTGTATATTTTATTTCTGTAAATTAGTTTAAATTAATACTTATTTATTTAAATTCATAAATTACATTTTTAAAATATAAAAACTTCATGAACATTTAAGTAATATTTTAAGTTTTTCTTTAAAGAAAATGAAACCTTTATTAGAGAGTTAATTAATTATAGTAATTATTTCTAAGAATGTATTTTGTTTCTATTAGTTAAGTTACACAGTATATAGGAGTGCTTCGGGATACACGATATTTACAATTTTTCCACCGTTAAAGTTTTTGGGCTCGAGAGCAAGCAACATATAACTGACCATGTGAAAAAACATTGATTTTCCAGATTCAATCCACAAACTTCAAGTGCTTGTCCCTGTGCTTTGTTTATAGTCATTGAAAATGCTAGGCGAATCAGAAACTGTAGTCGTTTGAAATCGGATGGTATATCGGTGGGAATCATCGGAATACGTGGTATAAGGACATATTTTCCTTTTGATTTTCCATTTAAAATCGTTGCTTCGATGACGTTGAGCATTTGTCTCTTGACAGAAATTCTAGTACAAATGCACAACCGAGGAGGATTAATATTCCTTAGGAGAATTATAGGTGAACCAATTTTAAGAGATAACATTTGCGGCGTAATTCCTGGAAGGTCCAAAGAATTTAGAAATTCAATTCGATAGTTGACAACTTCATCCGCATTCATGATACTGTCTATCGATTTGTAATGTGTGCAATTACCTAGAAATTTGTTCCAGAATTAAATTATTGATTGCATTAACATCGTTTTTTTTTGCAGCCGATATAGCAAGGACGTAAATCCACTCTTTGTTTCCATAGTTTGTGGGAAGACTTTCTCGACTAATTGCTGAATTGATTCCTGAATGAAATTTTTTTGTTTGAAAATGTAATACTCCTTTTCACTGCATCAACTGATACTTTTCCATTACCAACATCCAGCAGATGTTTCGAAAATTGAGCTGCTGAGTCATCGTGATGCAGACGTACACTTTTGCATGTTCCATGGCAATTTCAACGCTGAATGTGCCGATCGTCCTCCATCCAATAATGTAGCAGCAATACCGGGCGAAGCAATAGCTAAAGCTATCCCATTTTGAAAGCGGATGTGCGCTAATACCAAACTGATGAGAAAGGTTTTAACTGTGGCTCCTGGTGCATCGAGAAAAAAAGGCCGCCGCTGTCATTTGTTACTGCAGTTATAATTGTGTCAAAGGCCACTTGTTGCTTTGCAATTAATAGAGGTTTCTTGTTGCGACTAACAAACGCTAGTCTTCAACATTGAATTGCCGTTCTGGAACCATTATCGAGCGAATCCACCCATCGCACTATAGGTCAAATGACCCATTTCACTGGCCAAAAGCCATAAAACTTAAAATCTGATATTATGTTAACAAAAATGTATAGAGATAGCTTGGAAAATGTAAATTGTGAATACATAAGAAAAAAATCTTTCGGAGCCCCTATGCAATTCACGGCCCTTAACCTTCTTGTGACCAAAATCAGTTAATTAATTTTTTTTAACATTACATAATTAAAAATAACCAAAAATGGCTAAATTGGAACGTAGGTCACTATATTATACCCTACACACTATTCTAAGCCCCCATACGATTGAAATCCGCGAATTTATGGACCATATAAATATAAAGACATGATCCCATTCATTTTTGCAATAGTGAAATTTAATGTATCTGTTTTGAATATTTTACCAAATTTTTTCTATATTTTTCTTGTGTTATAAAGAAGTCAAATCGGAAGAGATATTTGTGTGTTGATAATATCAGGAAATTTACCACAGTATTCCACTATTGCCATAATTTCTCCTTGTTGAATTGTGATATGAAAAAAATTACGAATATAGATTGCGATATATGGCTCCTGTGAGGTATAAGATCATGTTGGGAGTTTATAGTTTCATGTCAAATGTTTGTAACATTATTGAACTGTTAATGAAAAAATCGGTTCAGATTTAGATATAGCCCCCATATAATTTCCCACATTCAACTTTGACACGTTACTCTTATTTTCATCAAGATGACCTACTACTAACCTAGATATAGGTTCATGTGTGGGTGGTATGGTGTAACATATAATCGATTCTACCCTACTTTATCCTTATTTAGTTGTTTTGCTTATATATAGTGAATTTAACTTAAGTCTAAATCGTTTTCTAAGTGCTAGTCTTTTAGTATATTGACATAGTATAGACTGAGAAGTCCCACTTCAACTCCACCGCTAACCAAAAGAGCAATAAATTGCAAATCCACATGTGGTTAAATATATTCATAACAAATCGACATTTTATTTTCCGCTTTACATTTTCATGCCGAACCTTGCCAACTTTTTAAAAGCTTACATAATTACTATATTTGCAATTTACTATAATCACTCTAAGGCTGCACTGAATTTTAATTTTAATTTCTTTAATTTTTTACACACCAAGACAAATTTCAAATGTTTTTTTATTAAAAAAATTGAATATATACTTAAATTGCATTATCTATATTTATACTTCATATTATTTTTTGGCAAAATAAAACAACGCACCTTCCAAAAATGATAACCAAATTGCGTGTAAACAGTTTTATACTGACAACGGGAATATTTTTTTTTGAAAAACCAAATTCATTTTTATTTACTTTGATGTGTTTTTTATTAAATTATATCAGCATAAAAACGATTGTACTATGTTAGAATATTGACTTTTGGCCACTGAAATGGGTCATTTGACCTATAGTGCATCGGTATGCCTGTTGTGATAGTTTTAAAATATTTTTTGTGTGGGAGGTACGACCCCCCTTTGTCCTATCATTACCTAGACTATCCAGGAACCATCCTCTGTCTAGAAGATAGATACAGTAAAATTTTCAGGCGAATCGATCCACCGGCGTCCTATACGCAACATACAGACACACATTGATTTTTATATATATGGATGAGTTTTATTTACTCATTTTAACTACAAATGTACTTAGATTGAGTACATTTCTCAGACTCAATTTTAGTATGCTTCAGTGTCATTTTTTCAGTTTACCAATTTGGTATCTTTTATATTAAAAAACGTAGATCTACCTAGCTGAACTGCTCTGGAGTTTAAGCCCAGAATACACACCCAATGTGACTGAACATAACATCTCAAAAAAATTGGAACATTCAATTAACGTGAATAATGTGGTGGTAGAAACCATGAAATCATATTTTTATATTTGGTTGTCTCAGAATGATCTTGCCATATGTATATGCATATATATTAAACTAACAAATATTTGTTAACATCGGTTTAGTTTATTGCTTGCAACTGAATTATTTTAAATCTGATTTTAATCAGTAAAAGGTCATTATCCGTGCTTGTAGTCGTCCAATGCTTTGTCAGCGAATTTTTCTAAATTCTCTCTTTTAAATTTTGTGTTATGAAATTATTCATGATATGTTATGAATTACAGTGAAATTCCCCTAACTCGAAGTCCCATAACTCGAATTTTTCCCTAACTCGAACTGTTATGTACGAATCTTGGATTCTCAATAGCTTTTTCTTATGTGTTTTTCTCCGTATGTCGAATTTCCCCTAACTCGAACTTTTCTGTAAGTCGAATTAAAAACTGATACAATTTGTGACACTTACTATTTGAGTTTATTCCCGTAACTCGAATTTTTTGTTTTGCTAATTTTAATATTGTTTTCTCGTTAACAAGTAGTACATACATACATATTTTGGTGGCACTTCTTTGCGAAGCCTTTAATTCAGTGATGGGCACCGCTCTCTTTTCCTATGCACAGTAGGGCGTACCTCAAAAAAAAAGTTCGCCGTACACCTTCGAATATGAAGTATTATTGAAAGGTAGTTTCAAAAAAAAAAAATTTTATTTTTTTATGCCGAACGTAGGGGTCGCGCTTTTACATTTTTCTATATAACTTGTATTTATAAACGGATTTTAAAGTGTGATACATCGATGTTTTTGTCTCGACGAGGCCGATTTTTTTGTCTTTGAAGTCATTGAGCTCAAGCACCCCCTTCTGGTACTTACCCATCATTTCTCAGTTGCTACTACCCTAATGTACCACTCTAATAATCGAAAATTAAAGCTCGCATAAAATCATGAATCATGTTTGAGCTCAATGACTTCAAAGACAAAAAAATCGGACAAAAACATCGATGTATCACACTTTAAAATCCGTTTATAAATGCAGAAGTTATATAGAAAAATGTAAAAGCGCGACCCCTACGTTCGGCATAAAAAAATAAAAAAAATTTTTTTGAAACTACCTTTCAATAATACTTCATATTCGAAGGTGTACGGCGAACTTTTTTTTTTTTTTACTTGTAACCTGGTACGCTCTAATGCACAGTGCATAGGAATGAAAATGCTGCTTCTGTCACGGAGAGACACATGTACATACACATCGTGTACATATAAAAAATGTTTAATTTCCATAACTCGAATTTTCCCTAACTCGAAGTGTTTTGTCGTGCCCTAGGCGATTCGAGTTAGGGGAATTTCACTGTATTAAGTTATTAATTCAGTATAAGCAATTATTATGAACTATAGCAAAACAGGTATAAAGTACCGATATTTTGCAGGTTTATGAGAACTACTTCTCTCTTTCGGACAACTTTTGCTTCAAATTTGGAAGCACGTTGCTATTGCGGCTATACCAAAATTTGGACCTATGAGGTCACTTTCCAAGCATGAGTTTTTGAACCAAACTACATCCCCAAAAACACATTTTAAGCATTTTTAGTTTTGGACAGAAAAGTAGTACGTTAGACCTATATGCTATAGTATTACTGATATATGTCCGTTGTCTTTTCTATACTACCAATCACAGAAACCACATGGTTTTGTGTTTAATTTCGTCGATGCATCCATAATTATAGTTACCGAATATGTTAGATACTTGGAGAGATTATTCATTATCTTCATACAACGTTTGTTTGTATATTAAATATGCATAAGTTACACTTTATGATCAGTTCTGTGATATATGCCTATCGAACGATAGGTATGTTTGTATCAATTTTCATCAATTTACCTTGGCGGTAATTCAGGGGGTAATTTAGATTGGATTACTTTAGTAATTAATCTTTACAATATTTGATAAACAACTGTATGTATGTACACACATTAATCGATTTGCAACCGTTTCTTGTATCGCACATTCATGTATATCCTACCCTAATGTATTGTCGCCACAACGATTTGCTTTCATATTGTTTTCATTTTATTGTAAATATTAATATAAAATACACATAAGTTAAAAATGATTCATTTCCTGTAAGAAATTAAATTGAAATCAATTCATTTGTTGAACCAATATACGTGTAAATGATTAATCGAATAAAAATTCGATACATATTCTACATTCAATAAATTGTTAACTCCAAAAGTTTGCAACGTCATCAGTTATTGAAAAATAATTGTTTGCAATATACATGTGTGAATGTGTGTATATATGTACATACGTATATATCGCAAAAAGTACTACAAATCTGATATGTGTGTGTTATCATTTCAAACAAGCAAGTGACAGCGATAACTTGAATGCACCCAGATAATGTAAAGTATTTATCGATAACAAACATGCGACAGATTACATGCGAGTACATAATATAAACAGCTACAACCTTAAATAAAAACTGGTAGTGCTAATGGTAGTTATGTTTACAGTTTCTGTCTCGTTCCTTTTTAACCGACAACACATTTTTTTTAAAGAAATGCAAATTCCGCTAAACAACTAACCAAACAGTATAACTGGGCAGAATGAAATGGTAAATAATTGTTTATCAACATTATCTGTCTTTATCTTCTCTAGGGTTATCGATCTGCAAATAATAACAATGGTATCTTTAAGAACCCAACCAGCACACAAAACAGCTGGAAACGTGCCTGAATTGGTTGATATTTTATCACTTTTTTTACTGATTTGATATTTTCAACTTATCTCACGTGAGTTGCGGTTTTATCTACATACGTAAATACATACATATTCATATTTGTTTATGAAAAAAAAAAACATTAGTAACGAGGGACCTGTATCTTATCCGCAACTTTCGATTTCAACAATAGTGTTTACAAATCAGTGCCATTGAAATGTGAAACTTGCAAAATACCGACATACATACATATTGTACGTAAATAGTACCTGAACTATGCCACAAGTTCCGTTCGTTATTTTATTGACGTAAAAATGAATTCTCCACTTCTGGCTTAAATTTAGACCTGTTATGATTAAGAGGGTTTTGTGATACCTAAATATTGATTTATTGAATATCATACGACAATGACTCTCTTATAAAACCATCGATTTTTAATACAATTTCTCATAAAAAAGAATTCAAGTATAATTACATAGAAATAATTATGATTCCTAGGCGCGAGGTCAAATTTATTATGAATGTGGAGTTTTATGTACAAATAAATATCTATCTACATCTATATATATCTACTAGCTGAACCGCCGCCCACTTCGCCGGGCAGAAAAACACGACACGAAAATTAAAATCAGGTTTCATATTGTTTTTTTTTTCTTGTGATCGGTAATATATGTACCACTTATAATCAATGTGCTTCCCTGACATACTAAAGAAATTGATATGTTCCATGGAGAATATTGAAGAACATAACTTTAGTTTATGGTGAATAAAGGAAGAAATGTCGAAAATCAATAGATTTTAGGTTGAGTGTGATTCTCCTCCTTACCATTACCAAAACAAAAAACTGCCTACGTAAGAAGAAATTACTTAATCGAATAGCTGGAATTCGAACATTCAAAACACGTAGAAAATCAATCAAAATGTTCACTAATCAAACAACACAAAAACTAAAAAAATAATATAATTTCCGTTTTTTTTTGACTTAAGGCGGCTTTGTTACCTTTCTTTACTATTGTGCTAAAAAATCCAAAGACAAAATTCAAATAAAAAATTCCCCATCTTTCAAATCTCGCCCATTGTACATTGTCTAAGCAAGTTACAAATAAATTAACTCTCACAATAATATAGGAATCTCGGTATTCCACATACTCTAAAACAGGTTTTAATTTCGAATGAGAAGGGT